>MU394027.1:0-147007 GCA_022578575.1 Hypoxylon sp. FL0543 | reverse complement strand
TTATTATTATTATTATTATTATTATTATTATTATTATTATTATTATTATTATTATTATTATTATTATTATTATTATTATTATTATTAATCTTACATTAATTACCCTTATTGCTTATTTTTAAAAAGTAAAGTATATAAAGCTATTATTTAGTAAATGTTTAAGTAAAAACCATAATTTAAAGAAAACTTATACCGCTTTAATAGTATTTTATTTATGTTATATAATTATATTGTTTATAACTTTTTATTTATAAAAGCTTACCTTTTTAATAAAAATAAGTAAAAAGAAGAAAACATTAATACATTATATTAATATAAATGGGCCCTTTTTTTAAGTTTTAAAACTTATTACCTTTTTTATAATATTATAGCAGTTTATTTTTTATTTACCGATATAGTAATAGCTATTTTTAGTAATAACTTTAATATTTTTACTTAATATTAGCTTAAATATTTATTAATAATATATTTAAAAATATACCTTTAAAGTGTTACTTAAGGCCTTTACTATTAATATTTATTTATTATTGCTATAAATCTTAATAAATTAATAATTTCCTTTTTATAACTTTTTAAACCTTTTTTATAACCATTTTATAACCTTATTATTATTGTTATAACTAATATTAAGTATATTTTATTTCCTTAAAAAAAGCTATACTTTATTAATATTTTATGTATAAAGTGTTTTTAACACATTATTAATAAATATAATATAAAAAATAAGCTTTTAATTAAGTTTTTTTATTATTTTATTTTATTTAATATAATTACTTATAAGCTTTATAAAGGCTGTAAATTAACCTATTACATTATAAATAATTTAGTTACTTTTTATTATTTTTTATTTTTATTAAATTAATTTTCCTTAAATTATCCTTAAGATATATAATAACTTTCTTGCCTTATTTACTTTTTTAAGTAACTATATTTCTTTTTATTAATATTAATTTTATAAACGATAAGTTGCTTTTTATAAATATCCATTAATTCTAAAAAAAATTAAAAGTAAAAATAGCTAACGCGATAAATCGTTTATATTTTAACTTTAATATAATAAAAAAATAATATCACTTCTTTTTTTACTTCTTTTTTACTATTAAAGCTATAAACTTTATTACTTATACTGCTTAAGTATAATAGTAATAAAACTATTTATAGGTTTAACATTTCTAAAATATTTATCTTAATATAAGTGCTTTATTTATTTTTAATAGCTTTTTATTAACATTTTATAAACTTTTAAAAAACAATAATTTTTAAAAAAACAATAATTTTTTAAAAAACACAACATTATTATCTCCTATTTAATAATATTAGGTTTAATTATTAAATAGTTATTAAAACCGTTTATAAGGTAAAAATAAAGTAAGCTATTATAGCTTATTTAGGCTATTAAAAAGAAACCATTTTTATAGCTAACTTTTCTTTCCTCTTAAATAATAAGCTATAAATAAGGTTATATTATTTTAATATTATTATATTATTTTAATATTATTATATTACTTTATTTATAATTATATTACTTTATTTATAATTATATTACTTTATTTATAATTATATTACTTTATTTATAATTATATTACTTTATTTATAATTATATTACTTTATTTATAAATATATTATATTATATTATACTTATTTAATAAGTATTTTATTTCCTTTTTTAAATATTTATATTTAAGCCTTTTATATTACTTCATTTCTTTTAAGCTATATAGCTTTTATTTTTTTATTTTTATTTACTTAATTACCTTAACTATTTTATTATTATTTCACCATTATTTTAATGATATATTATTTTATTATAAGTTATGCCTTTTTGTTATAAATTAATTCTTACTATTTAAAGGTTCCTTATATAACTTATTTAAAAAGCTGTTATAAAAACTTTAACGTTTTTTTAATAGTAAGCTTAATTTTAATTATATTTTTCTTTATTTATTAGTTTTTATATATTTTTAATAGGTGACTTGGCATAATGGTTTAATGCTTGGTTTGCTTTTGCTGCGGTGGTCTTCTATTGGTAGGGAGAAGGTTTAAATCCTTTAGTTACTATAAATTCTATTTCTTAATAAAATTAAACCCTAACACTTAATAGTAAAAAGAGAGTACTATTATTATATTATTAGCCTAGATCTATAATAAAGGCTAAGTATTCTAAAGCTATATAGCTAAGGAGTTATTAAAAATATTAGCGCTAACCTAAAAAGGCTAAAGAATAAACCGATCGCATAAAGCTAATAGATAAAAGACTTTATTTATCCTAAAAGACCTAAACTAACAATATAAGGAATATGCTTTTACTTTATATTTACCCTTCCTTAAACAACCTATAACTAACATATAAGCAGAATTATTAAGCAAGCAAAAAAGATCAATATTACAGACAAGAATAAAAGTATAATTAGGATATGCTCCACTACTAACCCACTACCAAATCACAACCAAAACGTTTCCTAGTTAGCAGCTTTAAATGCTATACAATAAGGTATAGAAGAACACGCTTAAAAACAAAAGGAGGTAAAGATAAAAATAAAAAAAACAATTAAGTACCCTATAAAAAAGGTTTTTTAAGCCGAAAGGCTTTTTCCCTTGCTTAAGAATAAATATTTAAATATAAACCTTAAATACAGCCACTAATATTTAATAGGACACTACTAGATCACAAATAAAACGCCATTAGGTAAAAAATATAATAAAAGAGTTACCTTACAGCAGCTTTACACACCTTACCTGTAATTAAAGACAAGGAAATAGGTACTCAGCATATAAATAATAATAATAATAATAATAATATATTTTTAATACATTTATTATAAAAAGCTATATAATTTTATAAATATTTTAATATTACTTTATTGTTTTTATGCTAAAGTTTAAATTAATAGTTTTATCCTAACCTACCCTTAGTATAAATAATAATATTTTTACTTTATTTACTTTCCTTAAATAAATAAAACCTTTTTTTATTATTTTTTTATTAATAAGGATAATAATAATTACCTTTTTTTACCCTTAGCTAACTTTTACCATTTTTAAAAGGAGTTTTAAATCAAAGTTACTTAAGTGGTGGATAGCTTACTTTTTAGTTTTCTTATTATTAAGGGTTTATATTAGGTTTCCTTTTATTTTATTATTATTAATATTGTAATTTCCTTTGCTAACTACTCTTAGTAGCTTTAATATTAAAGAAAATATTTATTATTTCTTTATCCTAAAAATATATATTTAAATATAAATATTTCATTACTTTTTTATTTTCTTTTCATTAATAAGTATAAACTAATTTAAGATAACGTTATTTTAAAAAAATAATAACATATTATTTATTATTTAAGAATATTAAGTTTAATTATTAAGGGCACATTAAAAAATCTTTTTAGGCAGAGATTAATCTTATTATATTTACTAAGTTAGGCTTTTAAAAAAGCTATATTTTTATAGCTAACTATTTTTTTTCCAAAAAAAAAAACAACTATAAATACTTTAATACCTTTACGGTATTTTTATTATAGTTTAACCGTTATAGTAGTATATTTATTTAATCTTATTTTTTATTATTTATACATTAATATATTACTTTTTTCCATTATACTTATTATATTGCTTTTCTATGTATTAGCTTTAGTGTTACTTTATATATAAATAATAGTTTTTATTTTAAAAACTATTTTATAATTATCTTAACTTTATTTAAGTTTATTATTACTTTTATATAATTCCTTTATATTATTAAGGCATTTAAAGCTAAATAGTAATGTAATATTATTTATATAGTATTATATTAATGACATTTTACTATAATATAGTAAATAATCTCTTTATTTTTATATTTATACTTAAGGGTTATAACTTTTAAAACCTTCCTTTTAAGGAGAAAGGCTTTTAGTTTTATTTTTTGATACATATTTATATTAATATAGGGTTGTGATTTAGTTAGTTTTAGTTAGTTTAAGGGCTAACTAAAACTAACTAACTAAGCCTTAGTTTTCTTACATAATTAGTTAGTTTTTAGTTAGTTCGTATTACGTAATTAGTTAGTTAGTTCGGGCCTTAACTAAAACTAACTAAGCTTAGTTAGTTAGTAACTAAGAAAAAACTAAAAACTAGCCTCACTTTTTCAACAAAAATTTATTTTTAATAAGAAAAATCCAAATTAATTACTAAAATTAAATTAAAATTAGAGGTAAATAATATAGGCATTTAAATTAATAAAACCGGTAGCAGATTTATTTTACGATTTTTTTTTGAATTTAATATTAATTTTTAAAACTACTAAGTTTTTGTATAATATAATTTACCCTGTAGAAATAAAAAAGTAAAAAAAGATTTTTTTTTGTTTTATTATTTATCTATATACTATATATAATAAAATAAAAAGAAATAAAGCAATAAGGAATAAAGCAATAGGAAATAAAACAAAAGGAAATAAACAATAAGAAATAAAGCAAAAGGAAATAAATAATAAGAAATAAAACAATAGGAAATAAAACAATAAGAAATAAAACAAAAGGAAATAAAACAATAAGAAATAAAACAAAAGGAAATAAAACAAAATAAAAGGACATAACGTTAAATTAAAGGAAGTAACACTAAATAAAATAATTAATCTTTTTTAAAATCCTTGTTATTTTTAACAAATTGTGGTTGTAATTCTTTAATATCGGTTATTTTTTAACTCTTTAATAAAGTAAGTTACTTAATTGTTTCTGGTTGTAATTTATTTCTATTTTTAGTAATTATATTACTTGAAATAGAAAAGGTTCTTTCGATAAAAGCTGAAGTAGCTGGTATAGCTAAATATAGCCTTGCCATAATTGATAAAATTGGAAATTGATTTCGATTTGATTTCCACTATAATATAATATTGGTTTTATAACAAATTACCTTTAGTTTTAAATTTTAAACTTAATATATAAAAGAGAAAAAAAAATTTATATCTTTTGGAAAAGAACCTTTTAATAAATAAGTATAAGAGAGGGGACTTTTGAATCAAATTAACAAGCCAAAAAGCTCATTAATTCATCTAAAACTTAAGCTAAATAATTAATTATAGATATGAGAACAATGCTATATGTATATATTGCTGCTAGTATATAGGTATAAAGTGTTATTGTGGAAGATTTGTAAATGGGAGATATTTGCAAAGATGGTAGAACGTGTGCTAATTATTAATATGTTGTTAGCGCAAATTAAAATAAATAAAAATAGCTATATGATAAAAGCTGAATTAATATGATTAAAGTATTATTTAATAGACTAATAGGAATGGTAAAAAAGAATATAGAAGAAGAGGTAAAAGAGGTGTAGGAAGAAATAATAAAATAGATTTAATTAAAATAAAGTAGCAATAAATTAAAAGGAAAATAGTGGTATATTAAGACTATTATAAATATAGATATTAAATTATTATTTAATATAATAAAGATTAATATTTTAAAGATATTTAAAAATAAAATATCTATAGCAAACTTAAAGTGAAATAATATTAATTAGCTAGTGAAATAGATATAAGCAAATATAGCTATTATAAATATGAATGTGAACTAGGTATTTATTTTAGTAGTCTTATTAAGGAGGCTTAAAGAGTTTATAATAAAAGGAGAATAAGTAAACCTTAAACTAGCAATCTATAATATAGAAGAGGTGATAAAAGTAATTAATATAGCTTTTAGAAAAGATGAAGTGATAGTAGTTTAATGGCTATAAAGCAGTAATATAATAATAATATTTTAATAAAATATAATTAAGTATAAAATAAATTAGAGATAGGTATAAAAGGCTTTTGGTTTTTAAGTAGTTAGTTTAGGATATATTTTTATAATAGTAGTAAAGAGTTTTAAGGTAAATAGGTTATAAGATACTTATATATTATTTAAGGAGCTAAAAAAGGAATTATAAAGGTAGAATATATAAGCTATTAATTAAATTAAGCTAGTATATTAAAAAAACTTAGAAGTAAAATTTGCTTTAATAATTATAAAAGTTATAAACTTTATAATAGTTTAATAGCTTTATATTAATGGGATAATATGAAAAGTAAAGATCTTTTAGTATAAATTTTTTGTAAGGGAAGTAAAGGCTAAATAATGCTTTAAATACTATAAATTTAAATATATAGTAAAATATTGTGAAAAAAAAGCTAGGTATGGTAAATGTGTTAGTTTAGTATATAAAGAAGAGGATAAGAGCTATAAGGGATTATTAAAGTGTTAAAATTATAAAGGAAAATATATGGCTTAAGAATTTAGATATAAATATATATAAGAAGTAAAGGAAAAAGCTAAAAAGGTATATATTTAGTGATTAAGATAATTTAAAAAGCAAAATATTAGTCTAATAAAGCTAAAGGAATTATAAATATAATATATATTTAAAGATATATAGCTTAATAAAGTTAACCTATTAGTAAAATAAAGGTGGAAAGCTAGCACTATATGAATAAAATAAATAGATTTAACTATAGATTTAATAGGAATAATAGGCTAAGAATAATAATAAATACTAAGGAAAGGAAGACCTAGATTAAGATTTAAAGTTAAAATAAACAATAATTTAAAGAAGATTTGAATATATTTCCTTAGCCTTTTAGTATTAATAGTGAGATCTTTTAGGACTAGCTTTAAATTATTAAAACTATAATAGTAAATATAGCTAGGATTGTTTTTTAGTACTTAATAAAGAAACTTAGAATAGTATATTAGAATGTAATATAAGGATAATATATTATAGATTAAGCATTTTATAACTAATATAATAGCAATATAATTGTAATATAAGAATTATAGTTCTTAAATAATAGATTATTTTGCTTTAAAACAAATAACTATTAAATGGTTTAAAAAGGTTTAAATAAAGCAGTTATATATATAAATAATAAGATTAAAAGGAAAAGTTGGGAAAAGGAAGCTAGCTATAATTAGGTATTAGTATAGCTTTAATATAATAATGAAACACTAACAATATAGTTAATATATATGGAACCAGTAGGTTAGTTTTAGTAAAACCTAATTCTAGAACTATTTTGGAAAAGAATATAAGGGAAGAATATAATAGTAAGGGACTTTAATATATATTATTTTCTATAGGATAAAAAAAAACAAAATTAAGGATAACCTAAAAAAGCCTTAATATTAGCGGTATAATAGTAGTTAACCTTTATTACTAAGAGAGAAATTATAATAAAATAATAATAAAGATAGTAAAACTTTATTATAAATCTAGTATAGATAAATAAAAAGCTAAAATATAATAAGCTTAGATTATTAGACTAGGGAGGTTTAGATTATATTATATAAAAGATTAAAGTCTTCTTTAATAAGGTATTAATAACAAAAAGATAATTTCCCACTAAAAAAGTATAGAAAGAAATAGATAAGGATATAATAATAATAAAGGCTAAAAAGCTATAAATCTTAAAAGGTTTTAATACTAAAAAAGATATAGATAAGTATATAAAATACTTAATAATAGAACTTTAATAAATTATTAATACAATAATATTGGAAAGAAAAGTTGCTAATAATTAAATAGCCTAGTAATAATATAAAGAAGTTAATAAAGCTAAGAAAAAGATAATAAGATAATAATAAAGATAGAATATATAGCAAATAAAATGCTAGTAAAACGCTTTAAAAAATGCTAATAAAAAATATAAAAGGATAATAACTATATTAAAAAGAAACTACTAGAGGAAAATATTAATAAAAGCCTTTAAAGATAATAAGCTACTATAGGACCTAGAAAAATGGATAAAACTTAAAAGCTGGGAACTAAAATAAGATACCTAAATATTATACCTTCAAAAAAACCTAGCTAAAAAACTATAAATGGATATATATTATAAAAAGAGTAAGCTACTATTAGAACAATTTTTCTTAAAGCTATAAGTAAACCTAATAGATATATTAGTAGGTTAAATATATAATAAACCATATAGGAAATATAGCTTTACTATCCTAAAAGAGATAAAATAAAAGGAAATAAAAAACATTATTAAAAAAATAAAATAATAGAAAGCACCTAGAAAAAATCTATTATTAATAAGGTTTTTAAAAGCCTATAAAAAGCCAATATTCTAAGCTATTACTATTATAACAACTTAAAGCTTTATGTTTGAATATTACCCAAAAGCCTTTAAAAAAGCAATAGCTATAGTGTTTCTTAAACTAGAAAAGTTTATGAAGAAAAAAATACTTTTTAATATATATAAATTAATAGCTTTATTAAGTATAATAAGTAAAGTGATTAAGAAAACAATTATATAGTATATTACTAATATAGTAAAGGTAAATTATTTATTCCTTAATAGATAAATAGGAAATAAGGCCTATAGGTTAATAAAGGTAATAATATATATAATTATTAAGGGGGTATATTTAGTATGGAAATATAGGGTAATAGTGTTATTATTATAACTAGATATATTAGGAGCTTTTAATAATATTATCTTAAAGAAGATAATATATATATTTTATACTAAAGGATACCTACTATAACTAATTAAATAGATCTAAAGCTTTATAAAGAAAAGGGTAATAAAATTAGTCTTTAATAAAAACATATTAGCAAAATAATAGCTATTAGTTAGTGTCTTATAAGGCTTTCCACTATCCTTTATTCTTTTTATCCTATACATTATAACCCTTTATAAAAAGCTAAAAAAAAAAAGGATTTTAATAATTAAATTTATAAATAACATTAACTTACTTATAGTATTAAAAAATATAGAAAAGAATTATAAAAAATTGGAAAAAGCATATAAAACCTATAAAAAGTAAATAACTTAATATAATATAACCTTTGCCTTAAGAAAAAGTAAATTAATATATTTTATTAAAGCCTATAAACCTAAAACTAGAACAATTATGCTTAATAATACTATTATAATATTAGCAAAAAGCGTATAGTTTCTTAACATTTACTTAAATAGGAAGCTTAAGTAGAAAAAACATTTAAAAGTGATAAAAACAAAAATAAAGAGGCAAAAATATACACTCTTAAAGCTAACGGTTTCTATATAAGGGTATAATGCCTTAAAGGCTAAAAAGATATATATTAAAGTAATTAAAAGCGTTATAATATATAAAATAACAATATAATATATCTTTAGCTTTAAAGAAAAAACGAAAGGGATTGCTATAAAACTTAAAGCCATGTAGTTAAGATACCTATAAGAAATAAGTGGAGCGTATAAGGCTATACTAATACTAAAGCTAAAAAGTAAAATAAGATACTTATTAATTAACCTATACCTTAATATAAGGATAGCTAAATTTAAAAATAAAATAAAATTTACCAGCTTCAATTAGGTAATAAAAAACACTAAATATAAAATAGCTAGGTGGGTAACTAAAGCAAGAAATAATAAAAACAAAAAAAAGAGAAAAAGTAATAGCTGTATAAATAAAGCATTATTAAAACAACATAAATATAATAGTAAAACATGAAGTAGCTAGCTTAAAGGTTAAACTAGGAATAATAGCTTTTAAAACACTATATTAAAAAAATAGCAAAAGGCCTAAGAAAAAGTGAAATATTAATATAACACCTTTATAATAATAAAGCCCTTAAATAAAATCAACATTAAGAAATAATATTATAAACTTAAGAAATATAAAGCATTAGCATTAATATAAATATACATTAAAAAGATAGGACTAAAAGCTTTTCTTTTTAAAAGAAAGGTTTTAGGAGTTATAACCCCTAGGTATAGGTATAAAAATAAAAAGATTACCTACCATATTATAGTAAAATATTATTAATATAATATTATATAAATAATATTATACTACTATTTAGCCTTAAATGCTTTAACAATATAAAGAGACTATATAAAAGTAATAATAAACCCAAATAAAGCTAAAATAATTATAAAATAATTCCTAAGACAAAAATTATTGTTTATATATAAAATAACACTAAAGCTAACATATAAAAAAGTAATATAATAGGTATAACATAAAAATAATAATATATTAATATATAAATAGTGAGAAATAAAATTAAACAAATATACTACCATAACAACTAAACTATAATAAAAATATCGTAAAAATATCAAAACACCTATAATTCTTCCCTAAAAAAGAAGAAATAATTAGCTATAAAAATATAGCCCTCCTAAAAGCCTAACTTAACAAATATAGTAAGATTAATCTCCACCTAAAAAGACTTTTTAGTATATTTTTAGTAACTAAACCTAACATCTTTAGGTAATAAATAATATGTTATTACCTTTTTAAAATAACATTATCCTAAATTAATCTATATTTATTAGTGGGGAGGTAATGGAAAAGTAATAAAATATTTATATTTGGATATATATCTTTAGAATAAAGGAATAGTAAATATTTCTTTTAATATTGAAACTATTAAGAGTAATTAGTAAAGAAGATTATAGTATTAGTAATAATGGAATAAAAGGAAGATTAATATAGACCCTTAATAGTAAAAAAACTAAAAAGTAGGCTATTTATTACTTAAGTAACCTTAATCTGGAACTTCTCTTAAAAATAATAAAGGTTAGCTAAGGGTAAACAGGGGTAGTTATTATTATTTTTATTAACAAGGAGAATAATAAAAAAGGGTTTTACCTATTTAAAGAGAATAAATAAAGTAAAAATGTTACCATTTATATTAAAGGTAGGCTAAAATAAAACTATTAACCTAAACTTTAGTGCAAAAATAATAAAGTGATATTGGAATATTTATAAGATTATATGGTTTCCTATAACAAGTGTATAGAGAATATATAGAAATTAATAAGCGAAAGAAAATATAATCAAAGCTAAGCTTACTATTAAAGGAAGCGTTAAAGTTTTTATAATAGCTTTTTAAATAAATTATGTAAGGAACCTTTAAATAATAAGAATTAACTTATAGTAAAAAGGTATAACCTATAATAGATTAATATATTAATAGACTAATAATGAAATAATAGCAAAATAGTTAAAAAGGTTAAATAAATAAAAATAGAATAATAAAAGCTATATAGCCTAAAAAAAGTAAAACAATATAAAAGGCTTAAACATAAATACCTAAAAAAAGAAATAGGACACCTATTAAATAAACATAATATAATATAATATAACCATAAACAAAACAACATAGCACCATTAAAATAATACAGCCTTATTTATAGCTTATTACTTAGGAGGAAAGAAAAGTTAGCTATAAAAATAATTTCTTTTTAATAGCCTAAGTAAGCTATAATAGCTTACTCCACCTCCGCCTTATAAATAGCTTTAATAACTGTTTAGTGATTAAACCTAGTATTATTAAATAAAAGATAATAATATTATGCTTTTATAAAGAATTATTGCCTTTTAAAAGTCTATAAAATATTAATAGAAAGTTACTAAAAAATAAGTAAAGTATTTATATTAGGATAAATATCTTAGAAATATTAAACCTATAAATAGTTTTATTACTATTATACCTAAATAATATAAATAACAAAGTTCATAGCTTTAGTAGTGGAGGAGGGATAAAAGGAAAAGCAGTATTACCCCTCCACCACTTTAAAGCTATAATATAAATGGTTTACTATACTAGCTATTTTTACTCTTAATTCCCTTAAAAATTAATAGGTATCTATAGGAAATAACTTATCATCCATAAAATCAACGTTAGCAAAAAAAGGCATAGTCCACTCAATAAAAATAAATAGGGTAAGGAAGTTACTATATATCCTAGGAATAACCTAGGGTAAATTAAGTTAATAAGAATAAAAAAATAACAAAGAGTAGTTAAATTATTTACGGCATAACAGGTCATCTTACAACCCTTATAAAGCTTATAAATAATTACACCAAATAAGATAAAATAATAAAAAAACTTAATCGAAAGCCTATCCTCTATATTATACTTACCAATAGCATACCAAAAACACTCCATACACAAAATATCAACAAAATATAGCTCCTCCTAAGGAAATATAGTAGGCTTAATATTAAATATAACAACAACAATAAGATTACAAAACAATTACAAAAAAAGGTTAGAAAAGTTATAAGGAAAAAATTATCAATTTACTAAGATTCATAGCAATAGCAAATAAATACTAGTAATAAAGGCTTTAAATAGCACTCCAAAAAGTACATTTTTAAACGCATTATTAACAAATACCTAAGCTAATACCAAGCAAAAATATTAAAGCCATTACTAAAAACAGCTATCACTACACCAGCAAACAAGAAACAAACCACTATAACACCATAAAAAGGGTAATAAGCTTTAAAACCTACAAAAAGAAGGAGCCCATTTATACTAATATATTACACTAATTTTCTTTTCTTTTTTATTTATTTCTATTAGAAAGGTAAGCTCCTATAAATAAAAAGCTATAAACAATACAGTTACATAATACAAACAAGATACTATCAAAGCAGTATAGGTTTTCTCTAAATTATAGTTCTTATTCGAACATTTATTAAGCAACAGCTCCATACACCCTGCCTTTTAGAACAGGCAATAAGGGTAATCGGTATAAGATTAATAATAATAATAATAATAATAATAATAAATAAATATTTAACTCTTCGTTTAAATTTAAATTAAAAAAGTTAATATAAATATTATCTTCTAAATTATTTTTAGTATTAATATTATCGGTTAATTTGTTATTAAATAATTTTTTTTTGTTATTAGAATTTATTTTATTTTTAAACCTTTTTAATATTAGTAAAAGAAAAATATAAATAAAATTAAAAACAAAAAAACTTATTTATTATATTCCTTTATAAATAAATCTAATATATTATCTTTTAAAGGTTTATAATGAAATAATAATTTGTTTTATAAAAAATAATTTGTTTTATAAATTAGATTTAATATAATACTAAATAAAAAAACCTTATATTAAATAAGACTTTCTTTATTTAGTTTTCAAGGAAAATATTTCGATAGCTTTTTACAGCTAGCTATAATAGCGCTTATAAAGCCTTAAAATATTGGTGACTATTTAAAAAGGAATTATTAGTATTTTTTATATAATTAAATTTAAAAAAATATATAATATACTATTAAATTTTATTCGTTAATTTTTCGTTAATAATTAATAATAAGCTGGTTTAATTATTTCTAAATTAAGTAAATAAATAATAAACCTTAAGATATTATAATATAAGTTTTTCCTTATAAAGTAATTAAAGGTTTAACAAATATATTAAGAATTCTTTTAAATTCTTTTAATGTAAACTAATTAATAGAATTTATAAATGAAAGCAGCTACATGATGAAAGCTGAATCAACACGATTAAAGCATTATTTAATAGACTAATAGGAATAGTAAAAAAGAATATGGAAGGAAAGGTAAAAGAGGTATAAAAAAAATAATAAAATAAATCTAATTAAAATAAAGCAGTAATAAACCAAAAGGAAAACAATGGTATATTAAGACCATTACAAATATAAATATTAAATTATTATTTAATATAATAAAGATTAATATCTTAAAAACGTTTAGAAATAAAATATTTATAGCAAATTTAAAGTAAAATAATATTAACTAGCTAACGGAACGGATATAGGCAAATATAGCTACTATAAACATAAATATAAACTAGGTATCTACCTTAATAGTTTTATTAAAAAGGCTTAAAAAGCTTATAATAAAAGGAGAATAAGTAAACCTTAAACTAACAACTTATAACGTAAAAAAGGTAATAAAGGTAATTAATATAGCTTTTAGAAAAAACAAAGCAATAGTAGCTTAATAGCTATAAAGCAGCAATATAATAATAATATTTTAATAAGATACAATCAAGTATAAAATAAACTAAAGATAAGTATAAAAAGCCTTTAGCTCTTAAATAATTAGCTTAGGATATACTTTTATAATAGTAATAAAAAATCTTAGGGCAGATAGACTATAAAATACTTATGCCTTATTTAAGGAGCTAAAAAGGGAACTATAAAGGTAGAATATATAAGTTATTGACTGGATTAAGCTAATATATTAAAAAAACCTAAAAATAAAATTTGTTTTAATAATTATAAAAGTTATAAATTTTATAATAGCTTAATAGTTTTATGCTAATAAAATAATATAAAAAATAAAAATCTTTTAGTATAAACTTTTTATAAAAGAAGTAAGGGCTAAATAATATTTTAAATACTATAAATTTAGATATATAGCAAAATATTATAAAGAAAAAGTTAAATACAGTAAATATATTAGTTTAGCATATAAAAAAAGAAATAAAAACTATAAAAAATTACTAAAGTACTAAAACTATAAAGGAAAGTATATAGCCTAGGAATTTAAATATAAATATATGTAAAAAGTAAGGGAAAAAGCTAAAAAGGCATATGCTTAATAACTAAAACAATTTAAAAAATAAAACATTAGTTTAATAAAGCTAAGGAAATTACAAATATAATATATATTTAAAGATATATAGCTTAATAAAGTTAACTTATTAGTAAAATAAAAGCAAAAAGCTAATGCTATATAAATAAAATAAATAAACTTAACTATAAACTTAATAGGAATAATAGGCTAAAAATAATAATAAATGCTAAGGAAAAGGAAACTTAAATTAAGATTTAAAGTTAGGATAAATAATAATTTAGAGAAGATTTAAATATATTTCCTTAGCTTTTTAATATTAACAATAAGACCCTTTAGGACTAGCTTTAAACCATTAAAACTATAATAGCAAATATAGCTAAAACTATTCTTTAATATTTAATAAAGAAACTTAAAATAGTATATTAAAATATAGTATAAGGATAATATATTATAGATTAAGCACTTTATAGCTAATATAATAACAATATAATTATAATATAAAAACTATAGTTTTTAAACAATAGATTATTCTATTTTAAAGCAAATAACTATTAAATAGTTTAAGGAGGTTTAAATAAAGCAGTTATATATATAAATAATAGGATTAAAAGGAAAAGCTAAAAAAGGAAAGCTAGTTATAATTAAGCATTAATATAGCTTTAATATAGTAATAAAACGCTAATGGTATAATTAATATATATAAAGTTAGCAAGCTAATCTTAGCAAAGCTTAATTTTAAAATTACTTTAAAAAAAAATACAAGGAAAGAATATAGTAATAAGGGATTTTAATATATACTATTTTCTATAGGATAAAGAAGAATAAAATTAAGAATAACCTAAAAAAGCTTTAATATTAACAATATAATAATAGCTAACCTTTATTATTAAAAAAGGAACTATAATAAAATAATAATAAAGATAATAAAACTTTATCATAAATTTAATATAGATAAATAAAAGGTTAAAGTATAATAAGCCTAAACTATTAAACTAAAGAGGTTTAGACTATATTATATAAAAGATTAAAGTCTTCCTTAATAAAATATTAATAACAAAAAAACAACTTTTTACTAAAAAAATATAGAAAGAATTAAACAAAGATATAATAGTAATAAAGGCTAAAAAGTTATAAATCTTAAAAGGTTTTAATACCAAAAAAGATATAAATAAATATATAAAGTATTTAATAATAAAACTTTAATAAATTACTAATATAGCAATATTAGAAAAAAAAATTACTAGTAACCAAATAGCTTAGTAATAATATAAGAAAATTAATAAGGTTAGGAAAAGGATAATAAAATAATAATAAAAATAGAATATATAATGGATAGAATACTAATAAAATATTTTAAAAAATGCTAATAAGAAATATAAAAGGATAATAGCTATATTGAAAAGAAATTACTAAAGGAAAATATTAATAAAGGCTTTTAAAAATAATAAGCTATTATAGGACCTAAAAAGATAAACAAGGCTTAAAAGCTAAGAACTAAAATAAAATATCTAAATATTATACCTTTAAAAAAACCTAGTTAAAGAATTATAGGCAGATATATACTATAAAAAAAGCAAGCTATTATTGGAACAGTTTTTTCTAAAACTATAAGTAAATTTAATAAATATATTAGTAGGTTAAATGTATAATAAACTATATAAGGAATATAGCTTTATTATCTTAAAAGAGATAGAATAAGAGAAAATAAAAAGCATTATTAAAAAGATAAAATAATACAAAATACTTAGAAAAAATCTATTATCAATAAAGTTTCTAAAAGCCTATAAAAAGCTAATATTTTAAGTTATTACTATTATAGCAATTTAAAGCTTTATATTTAAATATTATTTAAAAGCTTTTAAAAAAGCAATAGCTATAGTATTTCCTAAACTAAAGAAGTTTATAGAGGAAAAAAACATTCCTTAACATATATAAACTAATAGCCTTATTAAGCATAATAAATAAAATAATTAAGAAAGCAATTATATAGTATATTATTAATATAACAAAGGTAAATTATTTATTTTTTAATAAATAAATAGGAAATAAGGCCTATAGGTTAATAAAGGTAATAATATATATGGTTATTAAAGGGGTATATTTAATATAAAAATATAAGGTAATAATATTACTATTATAACTAGATATATTAAGAGCTTTTAATAATGTTATTTTAAAGAGGATAATATATATACTTTATACTAAAGGATATTTATTATAACTAATTAAATAGATCTAAAGCTTTATAAAAGAAAGGGTAATAAAGTTAATCTTTAATAAAGATATATTAATAAAATAATAGCTATTAGTTAGCGTTTTATAAGGCTTTTTACTATTTTTTATTTTTTTTATCCTATATATTATAACCTTTTATAAAGAGTTGGAGGGAGAAAAGATTTTGGTAGTTAGATTTGTAAATAATATTAATTTATTTATAGTATTAAAAGATATAAGAAAGAATTATAAAAAATTAAAAGAAATATATAAAATCTATAAAAAATAAGCAGCCTAGTATGGTATAATTTTCGCCTTAGGAAAGAGTAAATTAATATACTTTATTAAAGCTTATAAATCTAAAACTAGAATAATTATATTTAATAATATTATTATAACATTAGTGGAAAGTATATAGTTTTTTAGCGTTTACTTGGATAGGAAGCTTAGGTAGAAAAGACATTTAAAAATAATAAAAGTAAAAATAAAAAGGTAAAAATATATACTTTTAAAGCTAGTAACTTTTATATAAGGGTATAGCATCTTAAAGGTTAAGAAGATATATATTAAGGTAATTAAAAATATTATAATATATAGAGTAATAGTATAGTATATTTTTAGTTTTAAGGGAAAAATAAAAAGGATTACTATAAAACTTAAAGCCATATAGTTAAGATGTTTATAAGAAATAAGCGAAGCATATAAGGCTATATTAATATTAAAGCTAAAAAATAAAATAGGATATTTATTAATTAACCTATACTTTAATATAAGGATAGCTAAATTTAAGAATAAAGTAAAGTTTATTAGTTTTAATTAGGCAATAAAAGATGTTAGATATAAGATAGCTAAATGGATAATTAAAGTAAGAAATAATAGAAATAGGAAAAAAAGAAAAAGTAATAGCTATATAAATAAAGCATTATCAAAACAGTATAAACATAATAATAAAATATGAAGTAATTAGCTTAAAGGTTAAACCAAAAATGATAGCTTTTAAGATATTATATTAAAAAATAATAAAAGGTTTAAGAAAAAGTGAAATATTAATATAATATTTTTATAGCAATAAAGCCCTTAAGTGGAATTAATATTAAGAAATAATATTATAGATTTAGGAAATATGAAATATTAATATTAATATAAATATATATTAAAAAAATAAAACTAAAAGCTTTTCTCTTTAAAAAGAAGGTTTTAGGAGTTATAACCCTTAAATATAAATGTAAAAATAAAAAAATTATTTATTATATTATAGTAAAATATTATTAATATAATATTATATAGATAGTGCTATATTATTATTTAGTTTTAAATATCTTAATAATATAAAGGGATTATATAAAAGTAATAATAAATCTAAATAAAGCTAAGATAATTATAAGATAATTTTTAAGATAAAAACTATTGCTTATATATAAAATGATATTAAAGCTAGCATATAAAGAAGTAATATAATAGGTATAATAGAAAAATAATAATATATTAATATATAAATAACAAAAAATAGGATTAAACAAATATATTACTATAATAACTAGATTATAATAAAGATATTATAAAAGTATTAAAACACTTATAGTTTTTCTTTAAAAAAGAAGAAATAGTTAGCTATAAAAATATAGTTTTTCTAAAAGCCTAACTTAATAAATATAGTAAAATTGATTTTTACTTAAAAAGATTTCTTAGTATACCCTTAGTAACTAAACCTAATATCCCTAAGTAATAAATAATATATTATTGCCTTTTTAAAATAATATTATTTTAAATTAGTTTATACCTATTAATAAAGAGGTAATAAAAAGGTAATAAAATATTTATATTTAAATATATATCCTTAGAATAAAGGGATAATAAATATCCTTTTTAACACTAAAGCTATTAAAAGTAATTAGTAAAAGAGATTATAATATTAATAGTAATAAGATAAAAGGAAGATTAATATAAACCCTTAGTAATAAGAAAATTAAAAAGTAGGCTATCCATTATTTAAGTAACCTTAATTTAGAACTTTTCTTGAAAACAGGGTTGTGATTTAGTTAGTTTTAGTTAGTTCGAGGGCTAACTAAAACTAACTAACTAAGCCTTAGTTTTCTTACGTAATTAGTTAGTTTTTAGTTAGTCCGTATTACGTAATTAGTTAGTTAGTTCGAGCCTTGACTAAAACTAACTAAGCTTAGTTAGTTAGTAACTAAGAAAAAACTAAAAACTAGCCCCACTTTTTCAACGAAAATTTATTTTTAATAAAAAAAATTCCAGATTAATTACTAAAATTAAATTAAAATTATAGGTAAATAATATAGGCATTTAAATTAATAAAACCGGTAGCAGATTTATTTTACGATTCTTTTTGAATTTAATATTAATTTTTAAAACTACTAAGTTTTTGTGTAATATAATTTACCCTGTAGAAATAAAAAAGTAAAAAAAGATTTTTTTTGTTTTATTATTTATCTATATACTATACCTAATAAATAAAAAGAAATAAAGCAATAAGGAATAAAGCAATAGGAAATAAAACAAAAGGAAATAAACAATAGGAAATAAAACAATAAGAAATAAAATAAAAGGAAATAAAACAAAAGGAAATAAAACAAAAGGAAATAAAACAAAAAGAAATAAAACAAAAGGAAATAAAACAAAATAAAAAGAAATAACGTTAAATTAAAGGAAGTAACACTAAATAAAATAATTAATCTTCTTTAAAGTCCTCGTTATTTTTAACAAATTGTTATTATAATTCTTTAATATCGGTTATTTTTTAACTCTTTAATAAAGTAAGCCACTTAACTGTTTCTGGTTGTAATTTATTTCTATTTTTAGTAATTATATTACTTAAAATAGAAAAGGTTCTTTCGATAGAAGCTGAAGTAGCTAGTATAGCTAAATATAGCCTTGCCATAATTAATAAAATTGGAAATCAATTTCGATTTGATTTCTATTATAATATAATATTGGTTTTATAATAAATTAGCTTTAGTTTTAAATTTTAAACTTAATATATAAAAGAAAAAAAAATACTTATATCTTTTGGAAAAAAACCTTCTAATAAATAAGTATTTAACTTTTCGTTTAAATTTAAATTAGAAAAGTTAATATAAATATTATTTTTTAAATTATTTTTAGTATTAATATTATCGGTTAATTTGTTATTAAATAAATTCTCTTTGTTATTAGAATTTATTTTATTTTTAAACCTTTTTAATATTAGTAAAAGAAAAATATAAATAAAATTAAAAACAAAAAAACTTACTTATTATATTCCTGTAAATAAATCCAATATATCATCTTTTATAGTTTCGTAATAAAATAATAATCCGTTTTGTAAAAAATAATTTGTTTTATAAATTGGATTTAATATAATACTAAATAAAAAAACCTTATATTAAATAAGACTTTCTTTATTTAGTTTTCAAGGAAAATATTTTAATAGCTTTTTATAGCTAGCTGTAATAGCGTTTATAAAGCCTTAAAATATTAGTAACTATTTAAAAAGGAATTATTAATATTTTTTATATAATTAAATTTAAAAAAATATATAACATACCATTAAATTTTGTTCGTTAATTTTTCGTCAATAATCGATAATAAGCTAGTTTAATTATTTCCAAATCAAGTAAATAAATAATAAACCTTAAGATATTGTAATATAAGTTTCTCCTTGTAAAGTAACTGAAGGTTTAACAAATATTTCAAGAATTCTTTTAAATTCTTTTAATGCAAACCAATTAATAGAATTTAAAAAGATTTTTTTAAATTCTTTATGATTTATATTTCAATAAATGTATTCTAAAAAAGCCTTTAATTTTAATACCGTTATAATTATACGGTAGGTCAAATTCTAACGTGTTAGTAAATCTAATTATTTAATTAGTTAATTTGTTAATTTAAAATAAAAGAAATAAAGGAAATAAAAAAATAAATATACCAATTAGAATTATTTTTTTATTATAATTAGGTTTTAAAACATAATCTAATTTTGCTTTGTTTATACCGTTTAAAAAATCTCATTTAATATCGGTTGTATATTTTGTTAAAACTATGATTCGACAAATTCAATTTATTAAAGCTAATAATTTTATTAATAATTTTAAATAAAAAATAAAATATATAAAAAACTTACTTTTATTTTCTTCAATATCTTAAATAAATTGCTTTTTTTGTAAAAAAGGAGCAAAAGAATTTGTATATATTAATATAAATTTATTAATATCATTATTAATATTATAATCTTTTATAATATCTTGAATAATAATATTAATAATATAAGATATATAACGTATATTATATTAAAAATCAATTTTGTAATTGTTAAAATATTCATCTTTAAAGTTATTTAAAAACGTATTGTTATTTCAAGCGTTATTATGAGTAATACTAATTTAAATATTAGTAAATAAAATTTAATAAATAAAATAAAATAAAATAATAAAATAAAAATAAATACCTAAAAATATTCTTTAATTTAACTACAGGGTAATTATGTAATATTTGAATAAATTTATTAAATATATAAACACCCATATGATTTAATTTTAAATTTTAAAAACCGATTAATTTATAATTTAAATTAAATTCGAAATCAATAAATAAAATAATAATACCCATAAAGGATATATTCGATTTTAAAGTCCAAATATTAAATATAACGGAGAATTTATTGTTATATTTAATATTATTATTTAAAGATAAATTAAAATAATTTAAAAAATCTTTAAAAGTAGTTTTAAGAATCAATTTAATTTTCCAACGATTAATTATTAAAGAAACACTAAATTAAAGGTTAATATAATATTTAAATAAAATAAACCAAAAAGACTTACAGGTTATAATATTGTAATAATTATTGAAAAGATTCCAAATTTATAATGTTAAAAGGTAAATTATTTTCAACAATAAAAGCTAATATTTTATTATAAGCTTCTTCTTTAGTAAACTATAATTTACTAATAATTGTATTGGTTTGAGGTTATTTTCGATTTTATAAATTTAAAAAAGTATTAATAAAAGTTAAATTAGATTCTAAAAAACAAAGTTAATATATAATGCAATTATTAAAATAATAAAAATAAAATAACATACTTTTTTTTCTTATTATTTCTATTGCTTTGTTATAAGCAATTTTAGGATACTTATTATTATAATGTTGAGTATAATTTAAACTTTAATAATTTTTAACATTAACAATGTTTTTAAACTTACAACTAAAATTATTAAATTAATAAAGTAATAAATATATAAATATAAACAAAATAAAATTAAAACTTACATTATACAACTAACAACCATTTTTCAAGGTTTTAATAAATCGATTAGTAATAAAGTTCAAGTAAATAAGTTATTTTTAAAGATATAAATCAAAAACTCTTTATTTATTGGTAAAGAAAAATCTTCTAAATTTTCCTTTTCTATATCTTTTAATTTAGAAGAATTTCAAGATAAAGATAAAGAACCTTTTGAATTATTATTAGAAAAAACAAAGGAGGTAGCTATTGTAAGTGTATAAATATATAAGAATTGATTTAACTTATTAAAAAATAAAAGAAAAAAAATCAAAAGAAAGAAAGAAATATTTATAAAAGAAATAAAATTTAAAAATAGTAAAAGATTACTTCTATTTTAGTTTATTAAACCTAAAAATACTTAAAAGGATTTAAAAGATTTAAAAGGATTATCTCTATTTTTATCTAAAGGATTTAAAGGATTTAAAGGATTTAAAGGATTAAAAGGATTTAAAGGATTAAAAGGATTTAAAAGGATTATTTCTATTTTTATTTAAAGGATTTAAAGGATTAAAAGGATTTAAAAGGATTATTTCTATTTTTATTTAAAGGATTTAAAGGATTATTTCTATTTTTATCTAAAGGATTTAAAGGATTTAAAGGATTAAAAGGATTTAAAAGGATTATTTCTATTTTTATTTAAAGGATTTAAAGGATTATTTCTATTTTTATTTAAAGGATTTAAAGGATTATTTCTATTTTTATTTAAAGGATTGCTTCTATTTTAATCTAAAAGATTTAAAAGATATCGTAAGATTTAAAAATAGTAAGAAGTATGTTTAAAAATAAATCAGAAATACAATAACTTTTAATATATAACTTTTTATTTTTCCTGTTTTTTATCTCTTAAACTTTTAATTAAAAATATTCTAAATAACCTATTTAGAATAAATCAAATAAGAAATATCTTATTATTATTATATTATTACTCAATTTACTTTATTATTTTCTTTATTATAAGGAAATTAAATTATTTATAATAAAGGTTACTTATAGTATATTACATATAGCTTTTATGAAAAAGATTTAAGCTAAAAACGATTTTAACCAATTATGGTTTAAATTTATAAATCAACAATCTTCAAAATAAGTAAGTAATTTTATTTTATTATTATTATATTAGTGATCTATTATTAATTTAAAATAGGCCAAAAAAAAACAAAAATTATATTTTATATAATTATCGTACCAATATTTAAGCTTATAACTATACGGTATATAATAGTTATTTATAGCCTATTATACTAAATAAACAAAATTTTGATTTAGTAAGCTTATATCTTTAATTTTATTTAATTTTAAAAGAGATTTATTAACTTATAATAAATATATAAACATTATAATTGGAATGAAATTGCTTTATATAATAAACGCCATTATAAAATTCACGCAAATGCCCCTAAATTTTATCCATTTAGTTATAATTTTTAAGTTCTAGATTATATAAGTTTATTTAATACTATTTAAAAATTATAAGCTAATTTACTCTAGTGATATGGCAAAAAATCTTAGAAATATCAATATTATCCTAAATAGTGGTGTTCAAAATAGGGCTTAGTTTTCTTTTTTTCTTTACTGTTTAAATAAAGCTTGTAAAAGTTTATTATTTGGTATTTTATGAATTTAAGTGATTGCTTTATATAGAACAGGTTTTAGATTATTTTTATCTATTTTATTTAATTAGTATTGAATTTTTGAATTTGAGCAATTTTTCCTACAGGGTACCTGAAATTTCAAAAATTTATCAAAATTCAAAAATCAATAACTAATTCAATAAAATAGATAGAAGTAAAATAAAATATGTTTTATTAAAATAAGTATTTTAAATTTATAGAACTATTAAATGTATAATTTTAGCATTTATTTCAAAAATGTTAAAAATTTTCAAAAAAGTGGGGTTAGTTTTTAGTTTTTTCTTAGTTACTAACTAACTAACTAAGCCATTAGTTAGTTAGTTCGGGCCCTAACTAAAACTAAGCTTAGTTAGTTCGGGCCCTAACTAAAACTAAGCTTAGTTAGTTCGAGCCTTAATTAAAACTAAGAAAAAACTAACTAACTAATCACGTGATTTAGTTAGTTAGTTAGTTACTAAAAAAAAACTAAAAACTAAAGGACTAAATCACAACCCTATATTAATATTAATGCTTTATATTTCTTAAGTTTATAGTATTATTTTTTAATATTAATTTCACTTAAAGGCTTCATTATTATAAAGGTATTATATTAATATTTCGCTTTTTCTTAAGCTTTTTGCCATTTCTTTAGTATAATGTTTTAAAAGCTATTATTTTTAACCTAACCTTTAAGCTAACTACTTTACATTTTACTATTATATTTATACTATTTTAGTAACACTTTATTTACATAAGTATTATTTTTTTCCCTTCTTTTACTTTTATTATTTTTTACTTTAATTACCTACCTAGCTATCTTATATTTAATGTTTTTTATTGCCTAATTAAAGCTGGTAAACTTTACTTTATTTTTAAACTTAACTATTTTTATATTAAAATATAAGTTAATTAATAGGTATTTTATTTCACTTTTTAGCTTTAATATTAGTATAGCTTTATATGCTTTATTTACTTCTTATAGGCATTTTAATTATATGGCTTCAAGTTTTATAATAATTCTTTTTATTTTCCCTTAAAGCTAAAAGTATATTATACTATTACTTTATATATTATGGTGCTTTTAATTACTTTAATATATATTTCTTTAACCTTTAAAGCGTTATATTTTTACATAAAAGCCATTAGCTTTAAAAGTGTATATTTTTACCTTTTCATTTTTACTTTTATTGCTTTTAAGTGTTTTTTCTATTTAAGCTTTTTATTTAAGTAAATATTAAAGAAATATATACTTTTTATTAATGTTATAACTATATTGCTAAGTATAATTATTTTAGTTTTAAATTTATAAGCTTTAATAAAGTGTATTAATTTACTTTTTTTAAGGTAAAGGTTATATTATATTAAGTTACCTATTTTTTATAAGTTTTATATTTTTTTAAATTTTTTTATAGTTCTTTTTCGTATCTTTTAATACTATAAACAGGTTAATGTTATTTATAAATTTAATTACTAAGATTTCTTTTCTTTTTAACTTTTTATAAAAGGTTATAATATATAAAATAAAAAGAATAAAAAACAATGAAAAGCCTTATAAAACATTAGCTAATAGCTGTTATTTTATTAATACATCTTTATTAAAAACTAACTTTATTATTTTTTTCTTTATAAAGCTTTAAATTCATTTAATTAATTATAGTAAATATTTTTTAATGTAAAGTATATATATTATTCTTTTTAAAATAATATTATTAAAAGCTTTTAATATATTTAATTATAATAGTAATATAGTTACCTTATATTTTTATGCTAAATATACTTTCTTAATAACTATATGTATTATTATTATAATGCCTTAGTTTATGCATTAGCCTATGGCTATAAGGCTAAGGCTGGGTGGTTAGTGGTTGCTTTAACGCCTAGTTACTTAAGGGTCACTTAAGGTGGCTTATGCTTAATGCCTAGCAGGATTATTCCTTTTATATATTAAGGTATTTATACTTATTATAAATTCTTTTCCTTTTTTTTAGCTTAGAATAGTTTTACTTACCTTAGTAATTAATATAAAGTTATTATAACCTTAATAAGTGTATAATATTATTTTAAGCTTATTTTTTATTAGCTTAAAAAGGTATAATTAATATTTTATCTTTTATAAATAAACCTTTAATTTAATTAAACCTTAATAAAATTTAGGATTTTAATATTAATATTAATAGTTAATAATGCTTAATTAAGTATATGATTAACTTATTAATATATTATAAATACCTTTAATTATTATAAAGGCAGTAAAAAAGTTAAAAAAGGAAATATAATTTAAGTATGCACTTTTTAATAGATATTTTATATTTATTAGGAAGTATTTATAATATTTTATTGGCTAATAATTTAATATTATTAATATAAATAAAACGTTTTAATGTTAAATATTAAACAAAAATAATAATATTAAGGGGCGTTTTATATTTATGTTAGATATTTTTTAATAGTTTAAGGCTTAATTTTTAGCGAAAGCTTATAATAATTTAAGTATTTAAATCTTTAAGGATAAATAATGAAGTCATTTTGTTATAAGAGTTAAAGAATTTATGGTAAAATATGGAAGGAAAAAAAAATAACCTTGTGTTTTTATTTTATTTCATAATATTTTATGGTTAGGAATTATATATAGTAAAGTATATAAACTTAATAAAGTTTAAGAATATAATAAAGAGTAACCCTTAAGTTATTTTTATTAAGTTTAAGTTTTAAACCTTTATAATAATAGTTTTCTTAAAGTAATTTAAAATTATTATTAAGAATTTTAAAATAATAAATAATGATATAAAATGTTTGTTTATATATATATATATATATATTTAGTAAGTAGGTAATAGAATTTAAGGAGTTTAATATAAAGTTATATATAGTAAATAATATATTTTAAGAAAAAAATAAAAGCTTAAAATAAAACCTAGTATTAAGATAAAAGTAAGCTATTATTAATAAAGCTAATAGTATTATATATAAAGCTAAGATAAAGGTATTAGTAAAAGTTATTAAGAAATAAAAAAAATATTAAAAAACTAAAGGTAAAGGTAAAAAAAAATAAACTATTATTATTTTTAATAAAGCTTATAAAATAAAGTTAATAGTTTTGGATTTTTATATAAATAAAAATAAAGATATAGTAATATTTAAAAGTTAATACTAGTAATAAAGAATAAGCTAAAGGTAAATATTAATTATTTCTTTATTAAAAGAACTAAAATAATATATATTATATTTTAATTAAAAAGAAATGTATTATATAATATTTTATTATATCTTTAAGAGAATTATTTTAAATAATTAATAATAGTAGAAGTAATAATAAATTATTTTTATTAAAAATATCTTAACCTTAATATTAAAAAACTTATTAAAGAAGAATTTAAAAATCTTATAATAAAATTTAGCAATAATTTTTATACCTTTAAAAATACCTTTATTTAATTTATAAAAAAATGCTATAAACTTAAGGATTTTTAGAAATAAAAATTTTAGAGATGTTTATTTTTAGGTTTTTAAATAGTAATAGTTATGTAATTTATTAATAAAACTATAGATTTTAATGTATATGCTAAACTTATAATAAAAATATTATTTATTTTAAAAAACGCTTATTAAGTTAAGAATAAAGCTTAAAAGTAATAAAAGCTAAAAAAGTAAGCTTAAAGGTAATTAAGTTATTAGCTAAGTAATAAAAATAATAGTAAAGGATTATTAGGATTAAATTTAAGCATTGTTATTTGCATTACTTATTTTTGCTATTAGGCCTTATTTGCACATTTAGTATAAAGCTAAAGGTCTTACCACCTTGCCATATACCGGTTGCGTTACATTTATAAAACCCTTTCCTTTTGCAACGCAGCAGGTAATTTAATTTAAATCGTTAAATTATAGAATCTATAGTAATAAAATCTCCTTTTTAAGCGCTTTTAAATAATATAGGTTGCAGGCTTATATGAGTTTTAAATCTCATTAAAATTAGCGTTAAAAGTGGTGGTTTTAGCTTGCAATAGCTTATTGTAACTAGGGAAGGTTATATAACCTCCTTTATTAAAACCACTTAAAAAACCTATTTTTAATATCGATTTAAATTAAATCTAAAGTAGCTATAGCTATGCAACTTATATAATTAAAAAGCGCTTAAAAGGGTGATTTTATTAATGTAAATTTTATAAGTTAACGATTTAAAATGAATTACTTACTGCGTTACGAAAGGTGGTGGTTTTAGCTTATAATTAAGGGTTATATTTAAGAGGGGTTATATAATTACCTTTTATGAAACTATTTTAATAATTTATGAACCATTATTACCATTTTTAATAACGAATTTAATTGGATTAAAAGGCTATATAGGCTGCAACTAAAACTATTTAAAAGCGCTTTAAAAGGCGATTTTTTAATATAAGTGCGATAATTTAACGATACGATTTTAATTTAAAAAGCAGTTACGTTATAAAAGGAGATAATTTAAATAAATAAAAGGTGTAACGCCACTAAGCGAAAGCAAGCCGAACCTTCGGCTTTATATTAGGTGTGTAAATAAGGCCTAATAGCAAAAATAAATAATGCGAATAGCAATGCTTTTAAATTTAAGTTTATGAATAAATAATCTAAAGATTTTATTAAATAAAGTTAAATAACTTATTAAAAAAGGCTAATGCTTTAACTATAAGAAATAAAGATATAAATTAAATAAGTATTTTTAAAAAATAAAGTAAAAAAGCATAAAGATATTTTAAAAGGAAAAAGATATAAAAAGAACTATTATTATGGAAAAGTATGCAATAAAAAAGCCTAAATTAAATTTAGCTAAAATTATTAAGCTTAATAATAATTATTTTAACTTAGATTTATTTAAGGTAAAAAATTAACCCTAAAAAATAAAAAGCCTTTTTTAAGGGTAATATTACCAAATAAGTTATATATAAAAATATTTTATATAACTTTTTAAATAAAATATTAAAGGAAAAACCTTTATTATTTATTAATATAATAGCTAATAATAAACTCTTTTTTATATAAAACTCTTCAAATAATATTAAGGTAAATAGTTATTTATTTATAAATATTCATTTTACATATAAGGCTTTAAAGCCATTTAAACTAATTTTAATTATTAAATTTAAACCTTATTGAATTAAAAGTTTTAACTTATAAGTAATATAAATAATTAATATATTTTTACTAATAAGTTTTTATATATAAGGTAAAATTGTACTTTATATTTTACTAATAGTAATTAATATAAAATAAGATATTATTATTAAAAAGAAATAATTTAAGGACTATAATATTAACCTTAATATAAAATATTATAAGCTAATCTTTTCTATAAATTAAAAGAAACGCTATATGAATAATCTGTAAATAAATAAGGCTAATAACTTTATACTAAATAAAGAAAAGAAGTTTCAAAAAAACCTTAATATAGATAAATAACACCTAGTTATATATTATTTAAAAACTATATAAAAAGCTAAACACAACTATAACATTTATAATAAAGAACCTTTAGCAGTTATTTAAGCATTAATAATATAAAAAGCAAAGTTAATTAAATTAATTAAGAAACTATTCCTAATAATTATAAATTATTAAGCCTTTAAGTACTTTAAAACAAAAAAATACTTAATTAAAAATAAGTAAAATAGGTAAATCTTTTAGCATAATATAATTTTACTATTACTTATCGCTTAGGAAAAGAAAACATTATAACCAATATACTTTTTAAGAAATAAAATAACCTAAAGGAGGAATTTTTAAATCGAATTAACGAGCTGAAAAGCTTATTAATTTATTTAAAACTTAAGCCAAATAATTAATTATAGACATAAAAATAACGTTATATATGCATATTATCGCTAATATATAAGCATAAAGCGCTATTGTAAAAAACTTATAAATAAAAGGTATTTGTAAAGCTAGTAAAATATATGTTAATTATTAATGTATAATTAATATAAATTAAAATAAATAAAAGTAGTTATATAATAAAAGCTAAATTAATGAAATTAAAGCATTATTTAATAAACTAATAGGAATAGTAAAAAGGAACTTAAAAGGAGAGACAAAAAAGGTATAAGAAAAATAATAAAATAGATTTGATTAGAATAAAGTAATAATAAATTAAAAGGAAAATAATAGTATATTAAGATCACTATAAATATAGATATTAAATTATTATTTAATATAATAAAGACTAAAATCTTAAAAATGCTTAAAAATGAAATGTTAATAATAAACCTAAAATAAAATAATGCTAATTAACTAATGAAATAAATATAGGTAAATATAGCTGTTATAAATATAAATGTAAACTAGGTATTTATCTTAATAGTTTTATTAAAAAGCCTTAAAGAACTTATAATAAAAGGAGAATAAGTAAATCTTAAACTAGTAATTTATAATGTGAAAAAGGTGGTAAAGGTAATTAATATAGCCTTTAAAAAAGATAAAGCAATAATAGCTTAATAGTTATAAAGCAATAATATAATAATAATATTTTAATAAGATATAACTAAATATAAAATAAACTAAAAATAGGTATAAAAGGCCTTTAGCTTTTAAGCAATTAGCTTAAAATGTACCTTTATAATAATGGTTAAAAGTCTTAAAGCGAATAGGCTATAAAATATTTATATCTTATTTAAAAAGTTAAAAAGGAAACTATAAAAATAAAATATATAAGTTATTAACTAAATTAAGCTAGTATATTAAAAAAACTTAAAACTAAAATTTACTTTAATAATTATAAAAGTTAAGTAACTTAGCATAATAGTTTCACGCCTAGTTCGCTTTTACCGCAGTAACCTTTCATCGGTAAAGAGAAGGTTTAAATCCCTTAGTTATTATAAATTCTATTTCTTAATAAAATTAAACCTTAACACTTAATAGTAAAAGAAAAAAGCACTATTATTACGCTATTAGCCTAAATTCATAACAAAGGTTAAGCATTTTAAGGCTATATAGCTAAAAAGTTATTAAAATGCTAATGCTAGCCTAAAAAGGCTAAGGAATAAACTAATTATATAAAGCTAATAAAAAAAAACCTTATCTATCCTAAAAAACTTAAGCTAAATAATATAAAAAGTATACATTTACCTTATATTTACCCTTTCTTAAATAACCTATAATTAACATATAAATAAAACCGCTAAGTAAGTAAAAAAAAACTAATATTACAAATAAGAAATAAAAGCATAATTAAAATATGCGTTACTATTAACCTATTATTAAATTAAAACTAAAACGCCTCCTAATTAACAGCTTTAAATGTTATATAATAAGGTATAGAAAGAACACGCTTAAAGGCAAAGGGAAATAAAAAATAAAAATAAAGAAAACAATTAAGCACCTTATAAAGGGGGTTTTTTAGGCTAAAGGGCTTTTTTCCCCGCTTAAGAATAAGTATTTAAATATAAACCTTAAACGCAGCTATTAACATTTATTAGGACACTACTAAATTATAAATAAAACGCTATTAAGTAAAGGATACAATAAAAGAGTTACCTTATAATAATTTCGCACACCTTACCTATAATTAAAAATAAAGAAATAAATACTTAGCATATAAATAATAATAATAATAATAAAAGTTATAATAATAATAAAAGTTATAATAATAATAAAAGTTATAAACTTTATAATAGCTTAATAGCTTTATACTAATAGGACAATATAAAAAGCAAAAATCTTTTAATATAAACCTTTTATAAAAAAAGTAAAGGCTAAATAATACTTTAAATATTATAAATTTAAATATATAGTAAAATAATATAAAAAAAAGTCAGGTGTAATAAATATATTAGCCTAGTATATAAAGAAAGAAATAAAAACTATAAAAGATTACTAAGGTGTTAAAACTATGGAAAAAAGTACATAGCCTAGGAATCTAAATATAAATATATATAAAAAACAAAGGAAAAAGCTAAAAAGATATATGCTTAATAACTAAGATAATTTAAAGAACAAAATATTAGTTTAATAAAACTAAAGAAACTATAAATGTAATATATATTTAAAGATATATAACTTAATAAAACTAATATATTAGTAAAAATAAAAATAAAAAGCTAATATTATATAAATCAATTAAATAAACTTAATTATAGACTTAATCAAAATAATAGGCTAAAAATAATAATAAATGCTAAGGAAAGAAAGATTTAAATTAAAATTTAAAGTTAGGATAAATAATAATTTAATAAAGATTTAAACATATATCCTTAGCTTTTTAATATTAATAATGGGATATTTTAAAACTAGCTTTAAACTATTAAAACTATAATAATAAATATAGCTAGGACTATTCCCTAATATTTAATAAAAAAAACTTAAAATAGTATATTAAAATATAGTATAAAAATAAAATATTATAAATTAAGCATTTTATAGCTATTAGAATAGTAATATAATTATAATATAAAAACCATAGTTTTTAAATAATAAACCATTTTATCTTAAAGCAAGTAATTATTAAATAATTTAAAAAGGTTTAGGCAAAGCAGTTTTATATATAAATAATAGGATTTAAAAAAAGCTAAAAAGGAAAAGTAAGCTATAATTAAGTATTAGTATAGCTTTACTATAGTAATAAAATACTAATAATATAGTTAATATATATAAAGCTAATAGGCTAATCTTAATAAAGCTTAATTTTAAAACTTTTTTAAAAAGAATATAAAGAGAGAATATAGTAATAAAAGATTTTAATATATATTACCCTTTATAGGGAAAAAAAATGAAATTAAGGATAACTTAAAAAAGCCTTAATACTAATAGTATATTAATAGTTAATACTTATTATTAAAAAAGGAACTATAATAAAACAATAATAAAGATATTAAGATTTTATTATAAACCTAATATAAATAAATAAAAGGCTAAAATATAATAAGCTTAGATTATTAAACTAAAAAGGTTTAAACTATATTATATAAAAGATTAAAATCCTCCTTAATAAGATATTAATAGTGGAGAAATAGCTTTTTACTAAAAAAGTATAAAAAGAATTAGATAAGGATATAATAATAATAAAGGCTAAAAAGCTATAAATTTTAAAAGGTTTTAATATTAAAAAAATATAAATAAGTATATATAATATTTAATAATAAAACTATAATATATTACTAATATAATAATACTAGAATAAAAAGCTATTAATAATTAAGTAGCCTAATAATAATATAAAGAAATTAATAAAGCTAAAAAAGGGATAATAAAATAATAATAAAAATAAAATATATAACTTATAAATAACGCGTTAGTAAAATATTTTAAAAGATATTAATAAGAAGTATAAAAGGATAATAGTTATATTAAAAAGAAACTACTAAAAGAAAATATTAGTAAAAGCTTTTAAAGATAATAAGCTTTTATAAAACCTAAAAAGATAAGCAAGGCTTAAAAGCTAGGAATTAAAATAAAATATCTAAATATTATACCTTTAAAAAAACCTAGCTAAAAAACTATAGGTAGATATATATTATAAAAAAAGTAAGTTATTATTGGAATAATTTTTAAAGCTATAAATAAACCTAATAAATATGTTAATAGGTTAAATATATAATAAACTATATAGGGAATATAGCTTTATTATCCTAAAAAAATAAAATAAAAAAAGGTAAAGAGTATTATTAAAAAGATAAAACAATGGAAAGTATTTAAAAAAAACCTATTACTAATAGGGTTTTTAAAAGCTTATAAAAAGCTAACATTTTAAGCTATTATTATTATAATAATTTAAAGCTTTATGTTTAGATATTACTTAAAAGCTTTTAAAAAAGTAATAGCTATAATATTTTTTAAACTAAAAAAGTCTATAAAGGAGAAAATATTTTTTAATATATATAAACTAATAGCTTTATTAAGTATAATAAGCAAAATGATGAAGAAAGTAATTATATAATATATTATTAATATAATAAAGGCAAATTATTTACTTCCTAATAAATAAATAGGAAATAAGGTGTATAAGTTAAAAAAGGTAATAATATATATAGTTATTAAAGGGGTATATTTAGTATAAAAATATACGGTAACTATATTGTTATTATAATTAGATATATTAGGAGCTTTTAATAATGTTATCCTAAAAAAAATAACATATATGCTTTATATTAAAAGATATTTATTATAGCTAATTAAATAAATTTAAAACTTTATAAAAAAAGGATAATAAAGTTAATCTTTAATAAAAACATATTAGTAAAATAATAGCTATTAGCTGATGTTTTATAAGGCTTTTTATTATTTTTTATTCTTTTTATTTTATATATTATAACCTTTTATAAAAAGCTAAAAAAAAGAAGGGATTTTAATAATTAGATTTATAAATAATATTAACCTATTTATAATATTAAAAGATATAGAAAAAAAACTATAAAAATTAAAAATATATATAAAACCTATAAAGAATAAGCAGCTTAGTATAATATAACCTTTGCCATAGGAAAAAGTAAATTAATATATTTTATTAAAGTTTATAAACCTAAAACTAAAATAATTATATTTAATAATACTATTGTAATATTAGTAAAAAGTGTATATTTTTTAGCATTTATTTAAATAGAAAGCTTAAATAAAAAAACATTTAAAAGTAATAAAAGTAAAAATAAAAAGGTAAAAATATATACTTTTAAAGCTAATAACCTTTATATAAAGATATAATGCTTTAAAGGTTAAAGAAATATATACTAAGGTAACTAAAAGTATTATAGTATATAGGGTAATAATATAATATACCTTTAGCTTTAAGGCAAAAATGAGAAAAATTGCTATAAAACTTAAGGTTATATAGTTAAAATACCTATAAAAAATAAGTAAAGTATATAAAGCTATATTAATACTAAAGCTAAAAAGTAAAATAAAATACTTATTAATTAACCTATATTTTAATATAAGGATAATTAAGTTTAAAAATAAGGTAAAGTTTATTAGCTTTAATTAAATAATAAAAAATACTAAATATAAAATAGCTAAGTAAATAATTAAAGCAAGAAATAATAGGAATTATTATGCATTTATTAAGGTTATAATGGCTTTGCATTAATTATTAAGGTAAGCAAGGCTATTCTAAGCTAAAGAGGAAAGGGAAAAAATCTACAGTAAGTGTAGGCGCCTTAATATATAAAAGGTATAGTCCCGTTAGGCACTAAGCACGAGCCACCCTAGGTGGCCCCTAGGTAACCAGGCGTTAAGGCAACCACTAGCCACCTAGCCTTAGCCTCACAGCCATAGTGCACGAACTAAGGCATCATAATAATAATAATTTTTAACCCTAAATTATAATTAAATACCTATTTTTAATAATTTATATAAGATTTATTGTGCATTTATTAAGGTTATAACGCCTTTATATTAATTACTAAGGTAAGTAAGTTTATTTTAAGTTAAAAAAAAGAAAAGAAATTTATAATAAATATAAATACCTTAATATATAAAGGGTATAGTTTTACTAAGCACTAAGTATAAGCCACCTTAAATAACCTTTAAGTAATTAAGCGTTAATAATTACTAGCCACTTAGCCTTAACCCTATAGCTATATAAGGCTAATGTATAAACTAAAGCATTATAATAATAACAATAATAACTATACACTTAATAATAATTATAATAGCTTTAATAATTGTTCTAATAATAAAGAAAATAATGACATTTTTTAATAATAATAAAAGTAATGGCCTTTTTAAAAATAAAAAAAACAATGGCCTTTTTAATAATAATAATAAAACCTAGTTTTAAGCCACCGCTTAAAAATATAAAATATAAAATAACATATGTTAATTTAAAAGCATTAAATATTATACTCACCCCTTAATAAAATACTAAGTTATAAACCATTAACTTTATAACAATTATATTTAATTTAAAGGAATTTTATATTAAATTAATAAGCTAAAAAGCTTATTAGTTTATTAAAAAACTAAGCTAAACAATTAATTATAAATATAGAAATAACGCTACATATATATATTATTGCTAATATATAGGCATAAAATGTTATTATATAAAACTTATAAATAAAAAATATTTATAAAGTTAATAAAATATATATTAATTATTAATATATTGTTAATATAAATTAAATTAAATAAAAGTAGCTATATAATAAAAGCTAAATTAATATAATTAAAGCATTATTTAATAAACTAATAGAAATAATAAAAAGAATTTAAAAAGAAAGGTAAAAGAAGTATAAAAAAATAATAAAATAGATTTAACTAAAATAAAGTAGTAATAAATTAAAAGGAAAATAATAGTGTATTAACATTATTATAAATGTAAATATTAAATTATTATTATTATTATTATTATTTATACGCCGAGTACCTATTTCCTTATCTTTAATTATAGGCGAGGTGTGCAGAGCTGCTATAAGGTAACTTTTCTACTATATCTTTTACCCAATAGCATTTTATTTATAATCTAATAATATCTTACTAAATGTTAGTAGCTATGTTTGAGGTTTATATTTAAATATTTATTCTTAAGCAGGGGAAAAAGCCTTTTGGCTTAAAAAACCTCCTTTATAAGGTGCTTAATTGTTTTTTTTATCTTTATTTCTGCCTTTTTTTACCTTTAAATATGTTCTCCTATACTTTATTGTATAGCATTTAGAGCTGCTAACTAGGAGGTGTTTTAGTTATGATTTAATAATGGGTTAGCGGTAGAGCATATCTTAATTATGCTTTTATTTTTATCTGTAATATTGGTTTTTTTTACTTGTTTAGTGGTTCCGCTTATATATTAGTTGTAGGTTGTTTAAGAAAGAATGAATATAAGATAAAGGTATACTTTTTATATTATTTAGCTTAGGTTTTTTGGGATAGATAAGGTCTTTTACTTATTAATTTTATACGATTGGTTTATTCTTTAGCCTTTTTAGGCTAGCACTAACACCTTTAGTAACTCTTTAGCTATATAGCTTTAAAATGCTTAGCCCTTATTGCAAATCTAGGCTAGTAGTATAATAATAATGCTTCCTTTTTATTATTAGATGTTAGGGTTTAATTCTATTAGGAAATAGAATTTATAATAACTAAGGGATTTAAACCCCTTCCTTATTAGTGAAAGGTTACCATGGCAAAAACAAACCAGGTGTTAAACCACTATACTAAGTTACCGTAAATATTAAATTATTGTTTAATATAATGAAAATTAATATTTTAAAAACGCTTAAAAATAAGATAATAATAGTAAACTTAAAATAAAATAATATTAATTAGCTAATAAAATGAATATAGGTAAATATAACTGTTATAAATATAAATATAAACTGGATACTTATTTTAGTAGTTTTATTATAAAGGCTTAAAAAGCTTATAATAAAAGGAAAATAAATAAACCTTAAACCAGTAACTTATAATATTAAAAAGATAGTAAAAGTAATTAATATAGCTTTTAAAAAGAAAAAAGTAATAATAGTTTAATAGTTATAAAATGATAATATAAAGATAATATTTTAATAAGATATAACTAAGTATAAAATAAACTAAAGATAGGTATAAAAAGCTTTTAACTTTTAAATAATTGGTTTGGGATATATTTTTATAATAGTAGTTAAAAGTCTTAAAATGAATAGATTATAAAATGTTTATGCTTTATTTAAGAAGCTAAAAAAGAAATTATAAATGTAAAATATATAAGCTATTAATTAAATTAAGTTAATATATTAAAAAAACCTGAAAATAAAATTTGCTTTAATAATTATAAAAGTTATAAACTTTATAATAACTTAGTAGCTTTATATTAATAAGCTAATATAAAAAGTAAAGATTTTTAATATAAATTTTTTATAAGGGAAATAAGGGCTAAATAATGCTTTAAGTGTTATAAATTTAAATATATAGTAAGATATTATAAAAAAAAGCTAGGTATAGTAAATATATAAGCCTAATATATAAAAAAGGAAATAAAAGCTATAATAAATTATTTAGATGTTAAAACTATAAAGGAAAATATATGGCTTAAAAATCTAGATACAAATATATGTAAAAGGCTAGGGAAAAAGCTAAAAAGATATATGCTTAAAAACTAAAATAATTTAAAAAATAAAATGCTAGTATAAAAAAATTAAGAAAATAATAAATATAATATATATTTAAAAGTATATAGCTTAATTAAGTTAACCTATTAATAAAATAAAAATAAAAGGCTAGCGTTATATAAATAAGTTAAATAGATTTAATTATAAACTTAATAGAAATAATATGCTAAAAATAATAATAAATGTTAAGTAAAAGAAAACTTAGGTTAAGATTTAAAGTTAGAATAAATAACGATATAAAAAAAATTTAAAGATATTTTTTAGCCTTTTAGTATTAATAATAAAACCTTTTAAAACTAGCTTTAAGTTACTTAAACTAGAATAGTAAATATAGCTAGAACTGTTTTTTAGTATTTAATAAAAAAACTTAAAATGGTATATTAAAATATAAAATAAGGATAAAATATTATAAACTAAGCATTTTATAAATATTATAATAGTAATATAATTATAATATAAAAATTATAATTCTTAAATAATAGATTACTTTATTTTAAAGTAGGTAACTATTAAATAGTTTAAGAAGGTTTAAATAAAGCAGTTTTATATATAAATAATAAGATTAAAAGAAAAAGCTAGAAAGAAAAAGCAAGCTATAATTAAATATTAATATAGCTTTATTATAGTAATAAAACACTAATAGTATAATTAATTTATATAAAACTAACAAATTAATTTTAGTAAAGCCTAATTCTAAAACTTCTTTAGAAAAAAATACAAAGAAAAAAATACAAAGAAAAAAATACAAAGAAAAAAATACAAAGAAAAAAATACAAAGAAAAAAATACAAAGAAAAAATATAATAATAAAGGATTTTAATATATATTACCCTTTATAAGATAAAGAAAAACAAAATTAAAAATAACCTAAAAAAGCCTAAAGTTTAATAGTATGTAAGTAGCTAATATTTGCTATTAAAAACCCAATAATAAAATAATAATAAGGATATTAAATTTTTATTATAAACTTAATATAAATAGATAAAAGGCTAAAATATAATAAGCCTAAACTATTAGATTAAGAAGGTTTAAACTATATTATATAAAAGATTAAGATTTTCCTTAATAAGGTATTAATAGTTAAAAAATAGCTTTTTACTAAAAAGTATAGAAATAATTAAATAAAAATATAATAATAGTAAAGGATAAAAAGCTATAGATTTTAAAAGGTTTTAATATTAAAAAATAGATAAATAAGTATATATAATATTTAGTGATAGAACTTTAATATATTATTAATATAATAATATTAGAAAAAAAGGCTGCTAGTAATTATATAACTTAGTAATAGTATAATGAAGTTAATAAGGCTAAGAAAGGGATAATAAAATAATAATAAAGATGAAATGTTAAGTGGATAAAATGCTAATGAAATATTTTAAAAAATGCTAATAAAAAATATAAAAGGATAATAGCTATGTTGAAAAAAAATTACTAAAGGAAAATATTAGTAAAGGCTTTTAAAAATAATAAGCTTTTATAAAACCTAAAAGGATAGGTAAGGCTTAAAAACTAAGAATTAAAATAAAATATTTAATTATTATACCTTAAAAAAAAACCTAGCTAAAGAATTATAGGTAAATATATATTGTAAAAAAAATAAGTGTAAGGCCCTGGCCCCGCCAGGGCCCTGCCAGGGCTAGGTCAAAGATTAGATAAGGAGATGCACCTAAAGATGCATCTCTAGATGCATCGCGATAAGTATCTTTAATTGCTTGCAGCTGCAAGCAATCAAAGAGATCAAATAGCTTAAGTCGATATAGAAGGAGCTCCTTCTTTAAAGAAGGCTCCTCTCTTTTTTCTCTTTTTAAGCTTTAGTCTCGTACCAATACATACTCATTCAACCCTCGTACGTCACCTGGTTCAAACCTCTCACAATAAGCTATTTCTGGAATAATTTTTCTTAAAGCTATAAGTAAATTTAATGGATATATTAATAGGTTAAATATATAATAAATTATATAGGAAATATAGCTTTATTATTTTGAAAAGGATAGAATAAAAAAAGGTAAAAAGTATTATTAAAAAGATAAAATAATGGAAAGTATTTAGAAAAGATTTATTATTAACAAGGTTGTGATTTAGTCCTTTAGTTTTTAGTTTTTTTTAGTAACTAACTAACTAACTAAATCACATGATTAATTAGTTAGTTTTTTCTTAATTTTAGTTAAGGCTCGAACTAACTAAGCTTAGTTTTAGTTAGGCCTCGAACTAACTAACTAATGGCTTAGTTAGTTAGTTAGTAATTAAGAAAAAACTAAAAACTAACCCCACTTGATTTTTAAATTAAAATAAAATTCCTAAAATTAAACAAAGTTATAAAAGATAAACTTAAAGGTTTTAATTATTTAAAACTGGTTTTGGATTATTTATATCTATTTTATTTAGTTAAATATTAATTTTTATATCTTTACTATCTTTATGAGAGTTGGAAAAAATATTTTCTTAAACTTAAGCTACCCTGTAGAAAAAGTTACTTAAATTTAAAAAATTTATAACTAATTAAATAAAATAGATATAAATAAAGTAAAACCTGTTCTATATGGTTAAAGCCTTTAAATTCATTAATTATAAGCCTGTTTAATTTTAAAACTTTTATTTAAGAGGTTATAAATTTTCAAAAAAGTGGGGTTAGTTTTTAGTTTTTTCTTAGTTACTAACTAACTAAGCTTAGTTAGTTTTAGTTAAGGCCTAAACTAACTAACTAATTACGTAATTCAAACTAACTAAAGACTAACTAATTACGTAAGAAAACTAAGGCTTAGTTAGTTAGTTTTAGTTAGCCTTTAAACTAACTAGAACTAAATAAATCACAACCCTAATTATTAATAAGGTTTTTAAAAGCTTATAGAAAGCTGATGTTTTAAGCCTTTATTATTATAGTGATTTAAAGCTTTATATTTGGATATTATTTAAAAGCTTTTAAAAGGGTAATAGCTATAGTGTTTCTTAAATTAAAGAAGTTTATAAAGGAGAAAATATTTCTTAATATATATAGATTAATAGCTTTATTAAGTATAATAAATAAAGTAATTAAGAAAATAATTATATAGTATATTATTAATATAGTAAAGGTAAATTATTTATTTTTTAATAAATAGATAGAAAATAAGGTATATAGGTTAATAAAGGTAATAGTATATATGGTTATTAAGGGGGTATATTTAGTATAGAAATATAAAATAATTATATTGTTATTATAATTAAATATATTAAAAGCTTTTAATAATGCTGTTTTAAAGAGAATAATATATGTGTTTTATATTAAAGGTTATTTATTATGGCTGATTAAATGAATTTAAAGCTTTATAAAGAAAAGGGTAATAAAGTTAGTTTTTAACAAAAATATATTAATAAAATAATAGCTATTAGTTAATATTTTATAAGGCTTTTTATTGTTTTTTATTCTTTTTATCCTATATATTATAACCTTTTATAAAAAGCTAAAAAGAGAAGGGATTTTAGTAGTTAAATTTATAAATAATATTAATTTATTTATAATATTAAAGGATATTAAAAAACTATAAGAAATTAAAAAAAAGTATATAAAACTTATAAAGAGTAGGTAGCTTAGTATAGTATAACCTTTGCCTTAAGAAAAAATAAATTAATATATTTTATTAAAGCTTATAAATTTAAAACTAAAATAGTTATGTTTAGTAATATAGTTATAATAGTAGTAAAAAGTATATGTTTTTAGCGTTTATTTAGATAGAAAGTTTACGTAAAAAAAATATTTAAAACTAATAAAAGTAAAGATAAAAAGGTAAAAGTATATATTTAAAGCAAACCTTTAATTAATATTATTAGGAGGACTTTTAAATTAAATTAACAAGCCAAAAAGCTTATTAATTTATCTAAAACTTAAGCTAAATAATTAATTATAGATATAAGAACAGCGCTACATGCATACATCGCCGCCAGCATGCAGGTATAAAGCGTTGTTACGGAAGACCTATAAATGGAAGGTATTTGTAAAAATAACAAAATATATACTAATCATTAATATATTATTAGTGCAAATTAAAATAAACAAAAGCAGCTATATAATAAAAGCTAAATCGATATGATTAAAGCACTATTTAATAGATTAATAAGAATAGTAAAAAAAAATATAAAAGGAGAGGTAAAAAAGGTATAAAAAGAAATAATAAAATAAATCTAATTAAAATAGAGTAGTAATAAACTAAAAGGAAAACAGTGGTGTATTAATATCATTATAAATATAGATATTAAATCATTGTTTAATATAATAAAAACTAATATCTTAAAAACGCTTAAAAATAAAATATCCATAATAAACCTAAAGCAAAATAATACCAACTAATTAGCAAAACAAACATAGGCAAATATAGCTGCCATAAATATGAATATAAACTAGACATCTATCCTAATAGTCTTATTAAAAAGGCTTAAAGAGCTTATAATAAAAGGAAAATAAGTAAACCTTAAATTAGTGATTTATAATATAGAAAAGGTAATAAAAGCAATTAATATAGCTTTTAAAAAAGATAAAATAATAATAGCTTAATAGCTATAAAGTAATAATATAATAATAATATTTTAATAAGATATAACTAAATATAAAATAAATTAAAAATAAGTATAAAAAGCTTTTAGCTTTTAAATAGTTAGTTTAAAATATATCTTTATAATAGTAGTAAAGAGTCTTAAAGTAGATAGGCTATAGGATATTTATATATTACTTAAGGAGCTAAAAAGGAAACTATAAAGGTAGAATATATAAGCTATTAACTAGATTAAGTTAGTATATTGAAAAAACCTAAAAGCAAAATTTGCTTTAATAATTATAAAAGTTATAAACCTTATAGTAGCTTAATAGCTTTATATTAATAAGATAATATAAAAAGCAAAGATTTTTTAATGTAAACCTTTTATAAGGAAAGTAAAGGTTAAATAGTGCTTTAAATACTATAAATTTAAACATATAATAAAATATTGTAAAAAAAAAGCTAGGTATGGTAGGTGTACTAGTTTAGTATATAAAAAAAGGGGATAAAAGCTATAAGGGATTATTAAAGTATTGAAACTATAGAAGAAAGTATGTAGCTTAGGAATTTAAATATAAATATATATAAAAAGTAAGGGAAAAAGCTAAAAAGGTATATGCTTAATAACTAAAATAATTTGAAAAGTGAAATGCTAATTTAGTAAAGCTAAAGGAATTATAAATATAATATATATTTAAAGGTATATAGCTTAATAAAGTTAACCTATTAATAAAATAGGGGTAGAAAGTTAGCGCTATATAAATAGGATAAATAGATTTAATTATAAACTTAATAGGAATAATAGGTTAAGAATAATGACAAATGTTAAGGAAAGGAAGATTTAAATTAAGATTTAAAGTTAAAATAAATAATAATTTGGAGAAGATTTAAATATATTTTCCTAGCCTTTTAGTATTGATAGTGGAACCCCTTAGGACCGGCTTTAAACCATTAAAACTATAATAGTAAATATAGTTAGAACTATTTCTTAATATTTAATAAAGAAACTTAGAATAGTATATTAAAATATAGTATAAAAATAATATATTATAAACTAAGCGTTTTATAGCTAATATAATAATAATATAATTGTAATATAAGAACTATAATTTTTAAATAATAAATTATTTTGCCTTAAAGTAGGTAATTATTAAATAGTCTAAGAAGGTTTAGGTAAAGTAATTATATATATAAATAATAAGATTAAAAGGAAAAGCTAAGAAGGAAAAACTAGCCATAATTAAGCATTAATATAGCTTTAATATAGTAATAAAATGCTAATAATATAGTTGATATATATAAAGCTAGCAAACTAGTTCTAGTAAAATTTAATTTTAGAACTGCTTTAGAAAAGAACATAAGGGAAGAATATAATAATAGGGGATTTTAATATATATTATCCCTTATAGAATAAAGAAAAATAAAATTAAAAATAACCTAAAAAAGCCTTAATATTAGTAATATAGTAGCAACTAATCTTTATTATTAAAAGAGAAACTGTAATAAAATAATAATAAAAATAGCAAGATTTTATTATAAACCTAGCATAAATAAACAAGAAGTTAAAATATAATAAGCTTAAACTATTAAACTAAAAAGGTTTAAACTATATTATATAAAAGATTAAAGTCTTTTTTAATAAGGTATTAATAATAGAAAAATAACTTTTTATTAGAAAAATATAAAAAGAATTAAATAAAGATATAATAGTAATAAAGGTTAGAAAGCTATAGATCTTAAAAGGTTTTAATATTAAAAAAGATATGGATAAGTATATAAAGTATTTAATAATGGAACTTTAATAAATTACCAATATAGTAGCATTAGAAAAAAAAGCTACTAATAATTAAATAGCTTAATAATAATATAAAGAAGTTAATAAGGCTAGGAAAGGGATAATAAAACAATAATAAAGATAGAATATATAGCGGATGGAATGTTAATAAAATGCTTTAAAAAATGCTAACAAAAAGTATAAAAGGATAACAGCTATATTGAAAAAAAACTACTAAAGGAAAACATTAATAAAAGCCTTTAAAAATAATAAGCTATTATAGGATTTAAAAAGATAGGTAAGGCTTAAAAGCTAGAAACTAAAATATAATATCTAAATATTATATTTTTAAAAAAACCTAGCTAAAAAACTATAAGCAAATATATATTGTAAAAAAAGCAAGTTACTATTAGAACAGTTTTTCCTAAAGCTGTAAGCAAACTTAATAGATATATTAGTAGGTTAGATATATAATAAACCATGTAGGGAATATAGCTTTATTATCTTAAAAAAGATAAAATAGGAGGAGATAAAAAGCATTATTAAAGAAATGAAACAATAGAAAGCATTTAGAGAAAATTTATTGCTAATAAAGTTTTTAAAAGCCTATAGAAAGCTGGTGTTTTAAGTTATTATTATTATAATAATTTAAAGCTTTATATTTAGATACTACTTAAAAGCCTTTAGAAAAGTAATAGCTATAATGCTTCCTAAATTAGAGAAGTCTATAAAGGAAAAAATACTCCTTAATATATATAGATTAATAGCTTTACTAAGTATAATAAGCAAAGTAATTAAGAAAGTAATTACATAATATATTACCAGCGTAGTAAAGGTAAACTACCTACTCCTTGATAGATAGATAGAAAATAAGGCTTATAGGTTAATAAAGGTAGCAGTATATATAGTTATTAAGGAGGTATATTTAGCATAGAAACATAGGGTAATGATATTACTATTATAACTAGATATATTAGGAGCTTTTAATAATATTATTTTAAAAAGGATAATATATATGCTTTATACTAAAAAATACCTACTATAGCTAATTAAATAAATCTAAAGCTTTATAAGGAAAAAAATAATAAAGTTAATCTTTAATAAAGATATATTAGCAAAATAATAACTATTAGCCAATATCCTATAAGGCTTTTTATTATCCTTTATTCTTTTTATTCTATATATTATAACTTTTTATAAAAAGCTAAAAAGAGAAGGGATCTTAGTAGTTAGATTTATAAATAACACTAACCTATTTATAGTATTAAAAAATACAAAGGAAAATTATAAAAAATTAAAAGAAGCATATAAAACCTACGGAGAGTAGGTGGCCCAATATAGTATAACCTTCACCTTAGGAAAGAGTAAATTAATACACTTTATTAAAGCTTATAAACCTAAAACTAAAACAATTATGCTTAACAACACTATTATAGCACTAGCAAAAAGCGTATAGTTCTTTAGTATTTACTTAGATAGGAAGCTTAGATAAAAAAGATATCTAAAAGTAATAAAAGCAAAAATAAAAAGGCAAAAATATACACTCTTAAAGCTAACAGCCTCCATATAAGGATATAGCGCCCCAAAGGCTAAAAAGATATACACTAAGATAATTAAAAGCGCTATAGCATATAAAGCAATAATATAACATACCCCCAGCTTTAAGGAAAAAACAAAAAAGATTACTATAAAACTTAAAGCTATATAGTTAAAATACCTACAAAAAATAAGCAAAGCATACAAAGCTACATCAATACTAAAGTTAAAAAGCAAAACAAAATACCCATTAATTAACCTATACCTTAACATAAGAATAGCTAAATTCAAGAATAAGGCAAAATTTACCAGCTTTAATTAGGTAATAAAGAACACTAAATATAAAATAGCCAGGTAGATAATTAAAGCAAAGAATAACAAAAGCAAAAGAAAAAAAAGGAGCAATAGCCATATAAACAAAGCACTACTAAAACAGTATAAACATAATAGTAAAACATAAAGCAGCTAGCTTAAAGGTTAAACCAGGAATGATAGCTTTTAAGACACTATACTAAAGGAATAGCAAAAAGCTTAAGAAAAAGCAGAACACTAATGCAATACCCTTACAACAATAAAGCTCCCAAGTGGAATTAACATTAAGAAATAATACTATAAACTTAAAAAACATAAAGCATTAACACTAATATAAATACACATTAAAAAGATAGGATTAAAAGCCTTCCTTTTTAAAAGGAAGGTCTTAGGAGTTATAACCCCTAGGTATAAGTATAAAGACAAAAAGATTACCTATTATATTATAATAAAATACCACTAATATAACACTACATAAATAACACTACACTACTATTTAGCCCTAAACGCCTTAACAATATAAAAAGACTATATAAAAACAATAACAAACCTAAACAAAGCTAAAATAATCATAAGATAATTCCTAAAACAAAAACTACTACCTATATATAAAATAACACTAAAGCTAACACATAAAGAAGCAACATAACAGATATAACATAAAAATAATAATACACTAACATATAAATAGCAAAAAACAAAACTAAACAAATATACTACCATAATAACTAAACCATAATAAAAACACCACAAAAATATTAAAACACCTACAGTTTTTCCCCAGGAAAGAAGGAATAATCAGCCATAAAAATATAGCCCTCCTAAAAGCCTAACTTAGCAAACATAATAAAATCAATCTTTACCCAAAAAGACTTCTTAGTGCACCCCTAATAATTAAACCTAACATCCCTAAGCAACAAACAACACACCACTACCTCCTTAAAATAATGCCGTCCTAAATTAGTCTATACCTATTAATAAAAAGGCAATAAAAAAACAACAAAACACTTATATTTAAATATATATCCTTAGAATAAAGGGATAATAAATACCTTCTTTAACATTAAAGCTATTAAAAATAATTAGCAAAAAAAATCATAATATTAGTAATAATAGGATAAAAGGAAGACTAATATAAACCCTTAGCAATAAAAAAACCAAAAAGTAAACTATCTATTGCCTAAGTAACCTTAATCCAAAACTCCTTTTAAAAATAATAAAGGTTAGCTAAAAGTAAATAAAAATAGTTGTTATTATCCTTATTAACAGGAAAAATAGCAAAAAAAAATTTTACCCACTTAAGGAAAGCAAATAAAGCAAAAATATTATTATTTATACTAAAAACAAGCTAGAATAAAACTATTAATTTAAACTTTAATATAAAGACAATAAAACAATATTAAAACACTTATAAAATTATATAGCTTCTTATAATAAATATATAAAAAATATATAAAAACTAATAAATAAAAGAAAATATAATTAAAGCTAAACTTATTACTAAAAAAAGCACTAAAGTTTTTATAATAGCTTCTTAAGCAAGTTATATAAAAAACCTTTAAATAATAAAAATCAACCTATAGTAAAAAGGTATAACCTATAATAAACTAATATATTAATAAACTAGTAATAAAATAATAGTAAAATAGTTAAAAAGGCTAAATAAATAAAAATAAAACAATAAAAGCTATATAGCCTAAAAAAAGCAAAACAATATAAAAGGCCTAAACATAAACACCTAAAAAAAAAATAAGACACCTATTAAATAAACATAATATAATATAATATAACTATAAATAAAACAACATAGCACCATTAAAACAATATAGCCTCATTTATAGCTTATTACTTAAAAAGAAAAAGAAATTAATTATAAAGATAATCCCCTCCTAATAGCCTAAGTAAGCTATAATAACTTATTTAACCTTTACCTTATAAACAGCTTTAATAATTATTTAATAATTAAACCTAATATTATTAAATAAAAAATAATAATACTATACCTTTATAAAAAACCACCACCCTTTAAGAATCTATAAAATATTAACAAAAAGCCACCAAAAAATAAACAAAGCATTTATATTAAGATAAATATCTTAAAGATATTAAACCTATAAATAATTCCACTACTATTATACCTAAGCAGTATAAATAGTAAAGTTTATAGCTTTAGTAAAAAAAAAAAGGTAAAAAAAAAAGCAATATTACCCCTCCGCCGCTTTAAAACCATAACACAAATAATCCATTACACTAGCTATTTTTACTCTTAATTCCCTTAGGAATTAATAGGTATCCGCAAAAAATAGCTCATTATCCACAAAATTAACATCAACAAAGAAAAGCATAGTTTACTTAATAAAAACAAATAAAGCAAAAAAGTCATCATATATCCTAAAAATAACCTAGGATAAATTAAGTTAGCAAAGATAAAAAGGTAACAAAAAACAGCTAAATTACCCATAATATAACAAATTATCCTATAACCCCTACAAAGCTTGCAAATAATTACACTAAGCAAGATAAAACAATAAAAAAACTTAATTAAAAGCCTATCCTTTATATTATATTTACCAATAATATATTAAAAACACTTTATGCATAAAACGTTAGCAAAGTATAGCTCCTTTTAAAAAAAATATAACAAGCTTAATATTAAATATAGCAATAATAATAAGGTTACAAAACAGTTACAAAAAAAGGTCAAAAAGGTTATAAAAAAAAGATTATTAATTCACTAAGATTTACAGCAATAGCAAATAAATACCAATAGCAAAAGCCCTAAACAACACTCCAAAAAGTGTATTTTTAGATATATTATTAACAAATACTTAAGCCAATACCAAGCAAAAATATTAAAGCTATTACTAAAAACAGCTATCATTATACTAACAAACAAGAAACAAACTGCCATAATACTATAAAAAGGGTAATAGGCTTTAAAACCTATAAGGAGAAAAGGCCCATCTACACTAACACATTACACTAATTTTCTTTTCTTTTTTACTTATTTCTATTAAAAAGGTAAGCTCCTATAAATAAAGAGCTATAAACAATACAATCACACAACGCCAACAAAATACTATTAAAGCAGTATAGGTTTTCTCCAAATCATAGTTCCTACCCAAATATTTACCAAGCAATAGCTCTATATACCCTGCCTTTTAAAACAAGCAATAAGAGTAATCGATATAAAATTAATAATAATAATAATAATATATTTAAAGCTAATAGCTTTTATATAAGGATATAATGCTTTAAAAACTAAAAGAATATATATTAAAGTAATTAAAAGTATTATAATATATAAGGTGATAATATAATATATTTTTAGCTTTAAGGAAAAGGTAAAAGGAATTGCTATAAAATTTAAAGCTATATAGTTAAAATGATTATAAAAAGTAAATAAAGTATATAAGGCTATATTAATATTAAAGTTAGAAAGTAAAATAGGATATTTATTAATTAACTTATATTTTAATATAAGGATAGCTAAGTTTAAAAATAAAATGAAGTTTATTAGCTTTAATTAGGTAATAAGAAATATTAAATATAAAATAGCTAGGTCGGTAATTAGGATAAGAAATAATAGAAATAAAAAAAAGAAAGAAAATAATATTTATATAAATAAAGTGTTATTAAAATAGTATAAATATAATAGTAAAATGTGTAGTAATTAACTTAAAGGTTAAATTAAAAATAATAGTTTTTAAGATATTATATTAAAGAAATACTAAAAGGTTTAAGGAAGAGTGAAATATTAATATAATATTTTCATAATAATAAAGCCTTTAGGTGAAATTGTGAGGGGTTTAAACTAGGTAATATACGAGGGTTAAATGAGTATATATTAATACGAGACTAAAGCTTAAAGAAAGAAGAAAGAGAGAAAAGCCTTCTTTAAAGAAAAAGCTTCTCTTATATTAACCTAAGCTATTTAATCTCTTTAGTTGCTTGCAGCTATAAGCAATTAAAGATACTTATTGCGATGCATTTAAAGATGCATCTTTAGGTGCATTTCCTTATCTAATCTTTAACCTAGCCCTAGCAAGGCCTTAGCGAGGCTAAGGCCTTACAATTTATATATATAAAAGATTTTATAATGATTTTTATCCTTTATAATTAGTAAGAAATACTTATATTTTTTTACTAATTTTAAGCTAAAGGTGCTTAAGTTATATTAAAATATTTGCCTAATATAATCTTTTTTTTCTTAGGGATTATTTAACTTAATTTTTTATATTTTTGCTTAATTATAGGTAAAATATAGTAGGGTTTTAACTTAAGAAAGAATTAAATCAATACCTATTATTCTTTAAATGGTTTAAATTAATTGCTTTATGCTAAAATAATAAAGTTTTTAATATTACAAAATGAGTTTTTATATAACTTTATTTATAATTATAAATATATTACTAATAAGGGCTTTTTTAAAAATATATTTAGCATTATTAATCTTTTCTATTATTAACCCTAGCTATAGTCCCTATTAAGATCCAATTGGCTTTTAAGGTTTTAAAACCTTTAATTTAATTATTTCTTTTTACTAAAGTAAAAAGCTTTATTTCTTAATATTTAAATAAGCTATAAAAATATTATTAAAATCTTTAATTAGTTTTTTTAATATATCCCTTAAAGCAATAAAATAACTCTTTTAAAAAATCTTTACTAAAAATGTTTTAATAAATAATATATGGTTTAAAATTATAACTATATATTAATAAGCATTAATTATATATTTATATTTTGCTTTATTTATCTTTTTAGCTATTATTTTATTAGCTTTTATACTAATAATAAACTTGTATTTTTATATATTCATTATAACACTAATATTATAGTCTTTATTATTATTTATAATATAGATATTTAATTTAATATTATATAATAAATTACTTTTCTTTTCTATTTCTGCTATAAAGGTATATAAATAATATATAACTAGTCCTTAGCCTAAGAGCTTTTTAGCGCCTAATATTAAGAACTTTTTATTAACTTTATTTATATTATTAATGTTATTATTCTTTTTTATAATAAATTTATATAAACTTATTTTATTAGTTTATCTATTTTTTATAAAATGTAATAAGTTTTTTTATCTTATTAAGGTAAATATAAGTTAAGAAAAATATTATATAAGGTTTATATAGCAATCTTTTTAACAGCTTATACTTAATAAAGGCATTTAACTTTTCTTATTTTTTACCTTTATAGGTATAAATACTTTAGCTATAATTACCTTTTTCTTATTATAGCTTAAGGTAATTCTTAATAAGATATTTATATTGCTTATAATTAAAACATAATGGTCCTAGCTTACTATCTTAATTTAATTTTCTATTAATTATTTCATTGCTGTTATTATAATTGTTACTATTGCCTTATTTATAGCCGTAGCTTTTGCCATAGCTACGGCCTCTTTCTTTTATACTATAAAAGTTACTTAACTGATTTAAATTCTTCTTTTTTCTAAACTTATTATTAAAGGCTTTAACAACTAAATTAATAGTTATATTAGTTAATTTATTTAATTTTTAAGTAAACTTTACCTAGTTTTTTGCATTTTATTTATAGGCAGTAAAGAATATTATAATTAACTACTTTTATTTAATAAGTGGGCTAATATCTTTATATTATTATACCTAGGTTTTTTATTTTAATATAAAAGTAATAAGACTTTTTCTATTATACTTTATCTTTAAAAAGGTTTTTTTAAAGCTTTTATTGTTAAATCCTACCAGCAGGGTTGTGATTTAGTCACTAAAAGTTAGTCACCTAGGTGACTAAAACTAACTAACTTGTCCTAGTTATTATTACATAATAAGTTAGTCTTAGTTAGTCATTATTACATAATAAGTTAGTTAGTCACTGCCTTAACTAAGACTAACTAGGGCAAGTTAGTTAGTGACTAGTAAAAGACTAATAACTAGCCCCACTTTTTCAAAATTTAATAACTTTTTAAATAAAAATGCTAAAAATAGAAACTCTTATATTCTATTAATTTAAATACTTTAAATTAACAAAACATATTTTAGTTTATTAATAGCTATTTTATTTAATTAGTTACGAATTTTTGGAAAAGGTGTATTTCTGCTACAGGGTAGGTCGACCCGAACTTTTCCACCTTTTTCAAGATTCTCCAAAATTAGTGCAACTTCAAAAATTCATAACTAATTAAATAAAATAGCTATAAATAAACTAAAACCTGTTTTATTAATTTAACATACTTAAATAATTTATTCCTTTGGTAGTTTAATTTTATATATTTTACTTAAATAATTATTAAAAGTGGAACTAGTCATTAGTCTTTTGCAAGTGACTAACTAACTAACTAGTCCTAGTCCTAGTTAGTCAGTGCCTTGATTAAAACTAGGACTAGTTAGTCAGTAGCCTGACTAAAACTAGGACTAGTTAGTCATTTACTAGTCATAACTAGCCTAGTTAGTTAGTCACTAAAAAAAGACTAATGACTAGTGACTAAAATCACAACCCTGCCTACCAGTTAATGCCTAAGATTTTTTTAAGATTTTAATTATCTTAGTTCCATCTTAAATACTAATAACTAAATTAAGGGGTTTTTTAATTAGTTTTTACAATTATTAAGGCAAGCTTAAGCTTATTAAGTTATATAAGTTTTACTTTATTATAGAATTTAATTATCTTTAATGCTAGTATTAATGTGTTTTTATAAACCAACTAATTTAAGATATTACTTAAATAGTTTTTCTTATTAAGTATAAAGTTAAAATGCTTTTAGTTTAACATATAATCTTTTTTTTCTTATCATCTTACGCATTAATGCTTTTTATTGCTTTTAGCTTAAGCGTTAAAAACAAACTTAGCCTCTATCTAGTCCGGTTAATTAATAAGAATGAATTGAAAGGAAGAAAATGATTCAGTAATTTTACTTAATCTATGCGTGTTTAAAATATAGTGGTTTTCCTAACAGGTTTTATAGTATTAAATAGTAATATCAATTAAGTATTAGCACTTAAAAAGGCAACGCCTTTTCCTTTTATTAAACCTGCTTTACTATTATTTATTTCATTAGCTTTAAATTCCTTTTCTTTTTTTTCAACCTAAGCATATCACAAATAGATTTCTTTCACTAAGTTTATAATAATATCCTTGCATTTATTTATTACCGTTTTAAGGTTAATTTTATGGTTTTGCTTTTATTCTTTCATACATTTTAAAAGCTATTACTAAAAGTCTTAAATGGTATTAATTAACTACAATATATTGGCTAGTAATAGCGGTGCTTAATTTAATGGTTTTTTTATTCTCCATAATTAGTGATTAATAAGGTTGTAATTTAGTCACTAAAAGTTAGTCACTTAGGTGACTAAGACTAACTAACTTATCCTAGTCATTATTACGTAATAAGTTAGTTAGTCACTAGCCTAACTAAGAGTAACTAGGGCAAGTTAGTTAGTGACTAGTAAAAAACTAAAGACTAGCCCCACTTTTTCAAAAATTCATAACCTTTTAAATAAAAGTGCTAAAAATAGGAACTCTTATAATCTATTAATTTAAACACTTTAAATTAATGAAACCAGTTTTACTTTATTTATAGCTATTTTAGTTAATTAGTTATGATTTTTTGAAGTTGACGTATTTTTGCTACAGGGTAGGTCGACCCAAACTTTTCCATCTTATCCAAATTTAGCAAACTTCAAAAATTTATAACTAATTAAGTAAAATAGCTATAATTAAACTAAAATATGTTTTATTAACGTAATGTTGTTAAATAATTTCTAATATTATCCTTTGAATTTTATATATTTTAATTTAAAAGTTATTAAAAGTGGAACTAGTTGTTAGTTTTTTATAAGTAATTAACTAACTAATTAGTCCTAGTCCTAGTTAGTTAATGCCTTGACTAAAACTAGGACTAGTTAGTTAGTAGCCTGACTAAAACTAGTTTTAGTTAGTTATTTACTAGTTATAATTAACCTAATTAGTTAGTCACTAAAAAAAGACTAATAACTAAGGACTAAAATCATAACCTTATTTATTACTTATTTTATGGTGTTATAGTAGTTTGTTTCTTATTTATTAATATAGTAATAGCTGTTTTTAATAATAGCTTTAATATTTTTGCTTAGTATTAGCTTAAGTGTTTATTAATAATATGTTTAAAAATGCATTTTTAGAGTATTATTTAAGGCTTTTGCTATTAGTATTTATTTGTTATTGCTATAAATTTTATTAAATTAATAATTTCCTTTTTATAATTTTTTTAATCTTTTTTATAATTGTTTTATAACCTTATTATTATTATTATAGGAATAACGAAAGACTTTTGAATTGAATTGATGAGCTAAAAAGCTTATTAATTTATTTAAAACTTAAGCTAAATAATTAATTATAGATATGAGAATAGTGCTATGTGTGTGTATTGTTGCTGGTATGTAGGTGTAAAGTGTTATTATAAAAGATTTATAAATAAAAGGTATTTATAAAGATGGTGAAATATGTGTTAATTATTAATGTATTATTAGCATGAATTAAAATAAATAAAAGTAGTTATATAATGAAAGCTAAATTAATATAATTAAAGTATTATTTAATAAATTGATAGGAATGGTAAAAAAGAATATAGAAAGAGAGATAAAAGAGGTATAAAAAGAAATAATAAAATAAATTTAATTAAAATAGAGTAGTAATAAATTAAAAGGAAAATAATAGTGTATTAAGATTATTATAAATATAGATATTAAATTATTGTTTAATATAATAAAGATTAATATCTTAAAAATGCTTAAAAATAAAATATTTATAGTAAATTTAAAGTAAAATAATGTTGATTAATTAGTGGAATAGATATAAGTAAATATAGTTATTATAAATATAAATATAAATTAGGTATTTATTTTGGTAGTTTTATTAAGGAGGCTTAAAAAGCTTATAATAAAAGGAAAATAAGTAAACCTTAAATTAGTTATTTATAATATGGAAGAGGTGGTAAAAGTGATTAATATAGCTTTTAAAAAAGATAAAATAATAGTAGCTTAATAATTATAAAGTAATAATATAATAATAATATTTTAATAAGATATAATTAAGTATAAAATAAATTAGAGATAGGTATAGAAGGCCTTTAGCTTTTAAGTAATTAGTTTAGGATATATCTTTATAATAGTGGTAAAGAGTCTTAAGGTAGATAAATTATAGGATATTTATGTTTTATTTAAGGAGCTAAAAAGGGAATTATAAAGGTAAAATATATAAACTATTAATTAGATTAAGCTAATATATTAAAAAAACCTAAAAGTAAAATTTATTTTAATGATTATAAAAGTTATAGATTTTATAGTAGCTTAATAGCTTTATACTAATGGGATGATATAGAAAGTAAAGATCTTTTAGTATGAATTTTTTATAAGAGAAATAAGGGTTAAATAGTGCTTTAAATGTTATAAATTTAGATATATAGTAAAATATTATAAAAAAAAAGCTAGGTATGGTAGGTATATTGGTTTAATATATGAAGGAGGGGATAAGAGCTATGAGGGATTATTAAAGTGTTAAAACTATGAAGGAAAGTATGTGGTTTAAGAATTTAAATATAAATATATGTAAAAAGTAAAAGAAAAAGCTAAAAAGGTATATGCTTAATAATTAAGATAATTTAAAAAGTAAAATACTAGTTTAATAAAGCTAAGGAAATTATAAATATAATATATATTTAAAGGTATATAGTTTAATAAAGTTAACTTATTAATAAAATAAGGGTAGAAAATTAGTATTATATGAATGGAATAAATAAATTTAACTATAGATTTAATAGAAATAATAGGCTAAGAATAATGATGAATGTTAAGGAAAGGGAGACCTAGATTAAGATTTAAAGTTAGGATAAATAATAATTTAGAGAAGATTTAAATGTATTTTTTTAGCCTTTTAGTATTAATAGTGGGACTTTTTAGGATTAGCTTTAAACTATTAGAATTATAATAGTAAATATAGTTAGGATTATTCCTTAATATTTAATAAAAAAACTTAAAATAATATATTAAAATGTAGTATAAGGATAATATATTATAGATTAAGCGTTTTATAATTAATATAATGGTAATATAATTGTAATATAAGAATTATAGTTTTTAAATAATAAATTATTTTGCTTTAAAGTAGGTAATTATTAAATAGTTTAGGGAGGTTTAAGTAAAGTAATTATATATATAAATAATAAGATTAAAAGGAAAAACTAAAAAGGGGAAGCTAGTTATAATTAGGTATTAGTATAGCTTTAATATAGTAATAAAATATTAATAATATAATTAATATATATAAAGCTAATAGGCTAGTTTTAATAAAGCTTAATTTTGGAACTGCTTTGAAAGAGAATATAAAAGAAGAATATAATAATAGGGGACTTTAATATATACTATTTCCTATGGGATAAAGAAGAATAAAATTAAGAATAATTTAAAAAAGCTTTAATATTAGTGGTATAATAATGGCTAATTTTTGCTATTAAGAAAAGAATTATAATAAAATAATAATAAGGATAGTAAGATTTTATTATAAATTTAATATAAATAGATAAGAGGTTAAAGTATAATAAGCTTAAATTATTAAATTAAAAAGGTTTAAACTATATTATATAAAAGATTAAAGTTTTCTTTAATAAAGTATTAATAGTAAAGAGATAACTTTTTGTTAAAAAAGTATAAAAAGAATTAGATAAGGATATAATAGTAATAAAGGTTAAAAAGCTATAAATTTTAAAAGGTTTTAATATTAAAAAAGATATAAATAAGTATATAAAGTATTTAATAATAAAACTTTAATAAATTATTAATATAGTAATACTAGAAAGAAAAGTTATTAGTAATTAAGTAGCCTAGTGATAATATAAGGAAATTAATAAGGCTAGGAGAAAGATAATAAGATAATAATAAAGATGGAATATATAGCAAATAAAATGTTAGTAAAATGTTTTAAAAAATGCTAATAAAAAGTATAAAAGGATAATAATTATATTAAAAAGAAATTATTAGAGGAAAATATTAGTAAAGGCTTTTAAAAATAATAAGCTATTATAAGACTTAGAAAAATGGGTAAGGCTTAAAAGCTGAAAATTAAAATAAGATATTTAAATATTATATTTTTAAAGAAATTTAGCTAAAGAATTATAGGTGAATATATATTGTAAAAAAAGTAAGTTATTATTGGAATAGTTTTTTTTAAAGCTATAAGTAAATTTAATAGATATATTAATAGGTTAGATATATAATAAATTATATAGGGAATATAGCTTTATTATTTTAAAAAAGATAAAATAGGAAAAGGTAAAGAGTATTATTAAAGAGATAAAATAATGGAAAATATTTAGAAAAGATTTATTATTAATAAGGTTTTTAAAAGCCTATAGAAAGCTGGTATTTTAAGTTATTATTATTATAATAATTTAAAGCTTTATATTTAAATATTATTTAAAAGTTTTTAAAAAAGTGATAGCTATAGTATTTTTTAAATTAAAGAAGTTTATAGAGGAGAAAATATTCTTTAATATATATAGATTAATAGTTTTATTAAGTATAATAGGTAAAGTGATTAAGAAAGTAATTATAAGGCATATTATTAGTATAATGGAGGTAAATTATTTATTTCTTAATAAATAAATGGGAAATAGGGTTTATAGGTTAATAAAGGTAATAATATATATAGTTATTAAGAAGGTATATTTAGTATAAAAATATAAGGTAATGGTGTTATTATTATAACTAGATATATTAAAAGCTTTTAATAATGTTATTTTAGAAAGGATAATATATATACTTTATACTAAAGAATATTTATTATGGCTGATTAAATAGATCTAAAGCTTTATAAAAAAAAGGATAGTAAAGTTAATCTTTAATAAAAATATATTAATGAAATAATAGCTATTAGCTAGTGTTTTATAAGGCTTTTTATTATCCCCTATTTTTTTTATTTTATATATTATAACCTTTTATAAAAAGTTAGAAAGAGAAGGGATTTTAATAGTTAGATTTATAAATAATATTAACTTATTTATAGTATTAAAAGATATAGGGGAGAATTATAAAAAATTAAAAAAAGTATATAAAACTTATAAAGAATAGGTAGCTTAATATAATATAACCTTTACCTTAAGAAAAAGTAAATTAATATATTTTATTAGAGCTTATAAACCTAAAACTAGAATAATTATGCTTAGTAATATTATTATAATATTAGTGAAGAGCATATAATTTTTTAGCGTTTATTTAAATAGGAAGCTTAGGTAGAAAAGATATTTAAAAATAATAAAAGTAAAGATAAAGAGGTAAAAATATACATTTTTAAAGCTAATGGCCTTTATATAAAGGTATAGTATCTTAAAGGTTAAGAAGATATATATTAAGGTAATTAGAAGTGTTATAGTATATAAAATAATAGTATAGTATATTTTTAGCTTTAAGGGAAAGGTAAAAGGGATTATTATAAAACTTAAAGCTATATAGTTAGGATGTCTATAGGAAATAAGTAGAGTATATAAAGTTATATTAATATTAAAGCTAAAAAGTAAAATAGAATATTTATTAATTAACCTATATTTTAATATAAAGATAATTAAATTTAAGAATAAGGTGGAGTTTATTAGCTTTAATTAGGTAATAAGAAATATTAGATATAAGATAGCTAGATAGGTAATTAAAGTAAGGAATAATAGAAATAAGAGAAAGAAAAAGAGTAATAGTTATATAAATAAAATGTTATTAAAATAGTATAAATATAATAGTGAAATATGAAGTAGCTAGCTTAAAGGTTGGACTAGGAATAATAATTTTTAAGATATTATATTAAAAAAAATAATAAAAGGCTTAGAAAAGAGCAAAATATTAATATAATACCCTTATAATAATAAAGCCTTTAAATAGAATTAATATTAAGAAATGGTATTATAGATTTAGGAAATATAAAATATTAATATTAATATAAGTATATATTAAAAAGATAGGATTAAAAGCCTTTTTTTTTAAAAGAGAGGTTTTAGGAATTATAACTTTTAGATATAAATATAAAGATAAAGAGATTATTTATTATATTATAATAAAATACTATTAATATAATGTTATATAAATAGCATTATATTATTATTTAATCTTAAATACCTTAATAATATAAAGGGACTATATAAGAGTAATAATAAACTTAAATAAAGCTAAGATAATTATAAAATAGTTTTTAAGATAAAAACTATTATCTATATATAAAGTAATATTAAAACTAATATATAAAGAAATAATATAATAAATATAATATAAAAGTAGTAATATATTAATATATAAATAGTAAGAAATAAAATTAAATAAATATATTATTATAATAGCTAAACTATAATGAAGATATTATAAAAGTATTAAAATATTTATAGTTTTTCTTTAGGAAGAAAGGAATAATTAGCTATAAAGATATAGCCTTTTTAAAAGCTTAATTTAGTAAATATAGTAAGATTAATCTTTACTTAGAAAGACTTTTTAGTATGTTTTTAATAATTAAACCTAATATCTTTAAGTAATAAATAATATGTTATTACCTCTTTAAAATAATATTATTTTAAATTAGTTTATACCTATTAATAGGAAAATAATAAAAAGGTAGTAAAATATTTATATTTAAATATATATCTTTAAGATAAAGGGATAGTAAATATTTTTTTTAATATTAAAGTTATTAAGAGTAATTAGTAAAGGAGATTATAATATTAATAGTAATAAAATAAAAGAAAAATTAATATAAACCCTTAGTAATAAAAAAATTAAAGAGTAAGCTATTTATTATTTAAGTAACCTTAATCTAAAACTTCTCTTAAAAATAATAAAGGTTAGCTAAAGGTAAATAGGGGTAATTATTATTATCCTTATTAATAGGGAAAATAGTAAAAAAGGGTTTTATTTATTTAAAAAAAGTAAATAAAGCAAAAATGTTACTATTTATATTAAGGGTAGGCTAAAATAAAATTGTTAACCTAAACTTTAATATAAAAATAATAAAGTGATATTAAAATATTTATAAGATTATATAGCTTTTTATAATAAGTGTATAAAGAATATATAGAAATTAATAAGTGGAAGAAAATATAATTAAAGCTAAGCTTATTATTAAAGAAAGTGTTAAAGTTTTTATAATAGTTTTTTAGGTAAATTATATAAGGAATTTTTAAATAGTAGGGATTAATTTATAGTAAAAAGGTATAATTTATAATAGATTAATATATTAATAGATTAGTAATGAAATAATAGTGAAATAGTTAAAGAGGTTAAGTAAATAAAAATAGGATAATAGAAGCTATATAGTTTAGAAGGGGTAAGGTAATATAAAGGGCTTAAATATAAATATTTAAAAAAAAGAATAAAATATTTATTAAATAAATATAATATAATGTGAGGGGGCTGAACCAGGTGGCAGGCAATGGTTGAATGAGTGTGTATTAAAACAAGACTAAAGCTTGAAGAGAAAAGAGGGAGAGGAGAGCCTCCTCCAAAGAAGGAGCTCCTCCTATATCGATCTAAGCTATCTGATTTCTTTAACTGCTTGCAGCTACAAGCAATCAAAGATACTCATCGCGATGCATCTAGAGATGCATCTAGAGATGCATCTCCAGGTGCATCTCTCCTTATCTTATCTTTGCCCTCTTTGACCTGGCCCTGGCAGGGCCCTGGCGGGGCCAAGGCCTTACATATAATATAATATAATTATAGATAAAATAATGTAATATTATTAAAACAATATAGCTTTATTTATGGTTTATTATTTAAAAGGAAAAGGAAGTTAGCTATAAAGATAGTTTTTTTTTAATAGCTTAAGTAAGCTATAATAGCTTATTTTATTTTTATTTTATAAATGGCTTTAGTAATTATTTAGTGATTAAACCTAGTATTATTAAATAAGAGATAATAATATTATGTTTTTATAAAGAACTATTGCTTTTTAGGAGTTTATAAAACATTAATAAAAAGTTATTAAAAAATAAGCAAAGTATTTATATTAGGATAAATGTTTTAAGGATATTAGATTTATAAATAATTTTACTATTATTATATTTAAGCAGTATAAATAGTAGAGTTTATAGCTTTAGTGGCGAAGGAGGGGTAAAAAAAGGAATGATATTATTTCTTTGCTATTTTAAAATTAAAATATAAATAATTTATTATGCTAGCTATTTTTATTTTTAATTTCTTTAAGAATTAATAGGTATTTATAAAAAGCGGCTTATTATTTATGAAATTAGTGTTAGTAAAGAAGGGTATAGTTTAATTAAAAAAAGTAAATAAGGTAAAAAAGTTATTATATATTTTAGGGGTAACCTGGGAAGAATTAAGTTAGTAAGGATGAAAAGGTAGTAAGAAGTAGCTGGATTATTTATAGTATAGTAAGTTGTCTTATGATTTTTATAAAGCTTATAAGTAATTATATTAGGTAAGATGAAATAATAAAAGAACTTGATTGAAAGCTTATTTTTTATATTATATTTATTAATAGTATGTTAGAAATATTTTATGCATAGGATATTGGTAAAGTATGGCTTTTTTTAAGGAAATATAGTATGCTTAATGTTAGATATAATAATGACAATAAGGTTATGAAACAGTTATAAGAAAAGGTTAAAAAGGTTATAAGAAAGAGATTATTAATTTACTAAGATTTATAATAATAGCAAATAAATATTAGTGGCGGGGGCTTTAAATAGCATTTTAAAAGTATATTTTTGAATATATTATTAATAAATATTTAAGCTAATACCAAGCAAAGATATTAAAGCTATTACTAAAAATAGCTATTACTATATTAATAAATAGGAAATAAATTACCATAACACTATAAAAAGGATAATAAGCTTTAAAACCTATAAGGAAAAGGGGCCTATTTGCACTAACATATTGTACTAATTTTCTTTTTTTTTATTTATTTTTATTAGGAGGATAAGCTTTTATAGATAAAAAGCTATAAATAATATAGTTATATAACATAGATAAGATATTATTAAAGCAATATAGGTTTTCTTTAAATTATGGTTCTTACCTAAATATTTACCAAGTAATAGCTTTATATACCCTGCTTTTTAGAATAGGTAATAAGGGTAATTAATATAAAATTAATAATAATAATAATAATATTATTATAGCTAATATTAAAGGCATTATATTTCTTTTAAAAAAAGCTATATTTTGCTAATATTTTATATATAAAATGCTTTTAATATGTTATTAATAAATATAATATAAAGGATAAGCTTTTAATTAAGTTTTTTTATTATTTTATCTTGCTTAATATAATTACTTATAAGCTTTATAAAAGCTATAAGTTAACTTGCTATATTATAAATAATTTAGCTATTTTTTATTATCTTTTTATCCTTACTAATTTAAATCTCCTTAAGTTATTCCTAAGATATATAATAACTTCCTTATTTTATTTGTTTTCCTTAAATGGATTATGCCTTTCTTTACTAACGCTAATTTTATAAATAATAAGCTACTCCTTATGGATATTTATTAATTTTTAAGGGAATTAAAAATAGAAATAGCTGGCGTAGTAAATCGTTTATGTTTTAGCTTTAATATAGTAAAAAGGTAATATTGCTTCTTTTTTTACCCTTTTTTTACTACTAAAGCTATAAACTTTATTATTTATGCTGCTTAAATATAATAGTAACGGAATTATTTATAGGTCTATTATCTTTAAAATATTTATCCTAATATAAGTGCTTTATTTATTTTCTAATGGCTTTTTGTTAACATTTTATAAACTCTTAAAGGGTGATGGTTTTTTAAAAAAGCGTAGTATTATTATCTTTTATTTAATAATATTAGGTTTAATTATTAAGTAGTTATTAAGGCTGCTTATAAAATGGAGGTAAAGTAAGCTATTATAGCTTATTTAGGCTATTAGGAAGGGATTATTTTTATGGTTAACTTTTCTTTCCTTTTAAATATTAAGCTATAAATAAGGCTATATTATTTTAGTATTATTATATTACTTTATTTATAGTTATATTATATTATATTATGCTTATTTAATAGGCGTTTTATTTCTTTTTATAGGTGTTTATATTTAGGTCTTTTATGCTACCTTACCCTTTTTAGGCTATATAGCTTTTATTTTTTTATTTTTATTTGCTTAATTGCTTTAACTATTTTGCTATTATTTTATTATTATTTTATTAATATATTATTTTGCTATAGGTTATGTCTTTTTACTATAGGTTAATCCTTACTATTTAAGGGTTCTTTATATAATTTATTTAAGGAGTTATTATAAAAACTTTAACGCCTTTTTTAGCAATAAGCTTAGCTTTAATTATATTTTCCTTTGCCTATTAATTTTTATATATTTTTAATATACTTATTGTAAAAAGTTGTATAATTTTATAAACGTTTTAATATTATCTTATTATTTTTACATTAATGTTTAAGTTAATAATTTTATCCTAGCCTACCCCTAATATAATTAGCAATATTTTTACTTTATTTACCTTTCTTAAATAGGTAGAACCTTTTTTTATTATTTTTTTATTAATAGAGATAATAATAATTACCTTTTTTTATTTTTAATTAACTTTTACTATTTTTAAGAGAAATTTTAAATTAAGGTTACTTAAATAATGGATAGCTTAGTTTTTAGTTTTCTTATTATTAAGGGTTTATATTAGTTATTTTTTCACTTTATTATTATTAATACTGTAATGCCTTAGTTCGTGCATTAGCCTAGTGTGGCTGTAGGGCTAAGGCTAGGTGGCTGGTGGTTGCCTTAACGCTTGGTTACTTAAGGGCCACTTATGGTGGCTTATGCCTAATGCCTAGCAAAACTATACCCTTTTTATATTAAGGCATTTACATTTACTATAAATTCTTTCCCTTTCTTCTTTAGCTTAAAATAGCCTTACTTACCTTAGTAATTAATGCAAAGCCGTTATAACCTTAATAAGTGTATAATAAATATTATAATCTTTTTTATTAATTACTTTTAATAACTTTAGTATTAAAAAAGGTATTTATTATTTCTTTATTTTAAAGATATATATTTAAATATAAATACTTTATTGCCTTTTTATTCTTTTTTTATTAATAGGTATAAACTAATTTAAAATAATGTTATTTTAAAAAAGTAATAATATATTATTTATTACTTAAAGATATTAGGTTTAATTACTAAGGCTACACTAAAAAGTTTTTTTAAGCAAAGATTAATTTTACTATATTTATTAAGTTAAGCTTTTAAAAAGGTTACATTTTTATAGCTAATTATCTCTTTTTTCCTAAGAAAGAATTATAGATATTTTAACACTTTTATGGTATTTTTATTATGGTTTAGCTATTATAGTAATATATTTATTTAGTCTTATTTCCTATTATTTATATATTAATATATTGCTTTTTTTCTATTATATTTGTTATATTACTTTTTTATATATTAGCTTTAATACTATTTTATATATAGGCAATAGTTTTTATTTTAAAAATTATTTTATAATTATCTTAGCTTTATTTAGGTTTATTATTACTTTTATATAGTTTTTTATATTATTAAAACATTTAAAGCTAAACATTAGTATAATATTATTTATATAACATTATATTAATAACATTTTATTATAATATAATAAATATTTTTTTTATTTTTACACTTATACCTAAAGGTTATAACTTTTAAAACCTTTTTTTAAAAAAAAAGCTTTTAATTTTATTTTTTTAATATATACTTATATTAGTACTAATGTTTTATATTTCCTAAGTTTATAGTATTATTTCTTAATATTAATTCCACCTAAAAGCTTTATTACTATAAAAATATTATATTAATGTTTTACTTTTTCTTAAGCTTTTTATTATTTCTTTAGTATAATGTTTTAAAAGCTATTATTTTTAATTTAACCTTTAAGCTAATCACTTTATATTTTACTATTATATTTATATTATTTTAATAACGTTTTATTTACATAGGTATTGTTTTTTTCCTTTTTTTATTCCTATGATGCCTTAGTTCGTGCACTATAGCTATGGGGCTAAGGCTAGGTAACTAATGGTTGCCTTAACGCCTGGTTACTTAAGGGCTATTTAGGGTGGCCCGTGCTTAGTGCCTAGCAGGACTATACCCTTTATATACTAGGGCGCTTACACTTACTATAGATTCTTTTTCTTTTTTTTAGCTTAAAATAGTTCTGCTTACCTTAATAATTAATATAAAGCCGTTATAACCTTAATAAGTGCATAACAATTATTATTATTATTATTAATTTTATATCGATTACCCTTATTGCCTATTATTAAAAAGCGAGGTGTATAAAGCTGCTGCTTAATAAATGTTTAAGTAAAAACCATAATTTAAAAAAAACCTATACTACTTTAATAATATTTTATTTACGTTATATAATTATATTATTTATAGCTTTTTATTTATAAAAGCTTACCCTTTTAATAAAAATAAGTAAAAAAAAATTAGTGTATTATATTAGCGTAAATAAGCTTTTTTTATAAGTTTTAAGGCTTATTACTTTTTTTATAATGTTATAGCAGTTTATTTCTTATTTACCGATATAGCAATTATTATTTTTAATAATAGCTTTAATACCTTTACTTAATATTAGCTTAAATACTCATTAATAACACGTTTAAAAATGCACTTTTAAAGTGCTACTTAAGGCTTTTACCATTAGTATTTATTTACTATTGCTATAAATGTTAATAAATTAATAATTTTTTCCTTATAACCTTTTTAACTTTTTTTATAACTATTTTATAACCTTATTATTGTTGCTATATTTAACATTAAGCGTGCTTTATTTTTTTAGTAAAAGCTATACTTTAGTAACGTTTTATGCATAGCCTACTTTCGGCATATTATCGGTAAGTATAATGCGAAAAATGAGCTCTCGATTAAGTTTTCTTATTGTTTTGTCCAGGGTTGTGATTTAGTTAGTTTTAGTTAGTTTGAAGGCTAACTAAAACTAACTAATTAAGCCTTAGTTTTCTTACATAATTAGTTAGTTTTTAGTTAGTTTGTATTACATAATTAGTTAGTTAGTTTGGGTTTTGACTAAAACTAACTAAGCTTAGTTAGTTAGTAACTAAGAAAAAACTAAAAACTAGTCCCATTTTTTTAACGAAAATTTATTTTTAATAAAAAAAATTCCAAATTAATTACTAAAATTAAATTAAAATTATAGGTAAATAATATAGATATTTAAATTAATAAAACCGGTAGTAGATTTATTTTACGATTTTTTTTGAATTTAATATTAATTTTTAAAACTATTAAGTTTTTGTGTAATATAATTTACCTTGTAGAAATAAAAAAGTAAAAAAAGATTTTTTTTTGTTTTATTATTTATTTATATATTATATATAATAAATAAAAAGAAATAAAGCAATAAGGAATAAAGCAATAGGAAATAAAATAAAAGGAAATAAACAATAGGAAATAAAATAATAGGAAATAAAACAATAAGAAATAAAATAAAAGGAAATAAAACAAAATAAAAGGAAATAATGTTAAATTAAAGGAAGTAATATTAAATAAAATAATTAATCTTTTTCAAAGTCCTTGTTATTTTTAACAAATTGTTGTTGTAATTCTTTAATATCAGTTATTTTCCAACTTTTTAATAAAATAAGCTATTTAATTATTTCTAGTTATAATTTATTTCTATTTTTAGTAATTATATTATTTGAAATAGAAAAGGTTTTTTCAATAGAAGCCAAAATAGCTGGTATAGCTAAATATAGCCTTACCATAATTAATAAAATTGAAAATCGATTTTGATTTGATTTTTACCATAATATAATATCAATCTTATAATAAATTAGCTTTAGTTTTAAATTTTAAACTTAATATATAAAAGAAAAAAAATACTTACATCTTTTAAAAAAGAACCTTTTAATAAATAAGTATTTAACTTTTTGTTTAAATTTAAATTAGAAAAGTTAATATAAATATCATCTTCTAAATTATTTTCAATATCAATATTATCGGTTAATTTATTATTAAATAAATTCTCTTCATTATTAAAATTTATTTCATTTTTAAACCTTTTTAATATTAATAAAAGAAAAATATAAATAAAATTAAAAACAAAAAAAACTTACTTATTATATTCCTCTATAAATAAATTTAATATATCATCTTTTATAGTTTTGTAATAAAATAATAATCTGTTTCATAAAAAATGATTTGTTTTATAAATTAGATTTAATATAATATTAAATAAAAAAACCTTATATTAAATAAAACTTTCTTTATTTAGTTTTCAAGGAAAATATTTTGATAGCTTTTTACAGCTAGCTATAATAACGCTTATAAAGCTTTAAAATATTAGTAACTATTTAAAAAGGAATTATTAGTATTTTTTATATAATTAAATTTAAAAAAATATATAACATACCATTAAATTTTGTTCGTTAATTTTTCGTTGATAATCAATAATAAGCTAGTTTAATTATTTCTAAATCAAATAAATAAATAATAAACCTTAAAATATTATAATATAAGTTTCTCCTTATAAAATAACTAAAGGTTTAACAAATATTTTAAGAATTCTTTTAAATTCTTTTAATACAAACCAATCAATAAAATTTAAAAAGATTTTTTTAAATTTTTCATGATTTATATTTTAATAAATGTATTTTAAAAAAGCCTTTAATTCTAATACCATTATAATCATACAATAGGTTAAATTCCAACATATTAGTAAATCTAATTATTTAATTAGTTAATTAATTAATTTAAAATAAAAGAAATAAAGGAAATAAAAAAATAAACATACCGATTAGAATTATTTTTTTATTATAATCAGGTTTTAAAACATGATCTAATTTTGCTTTATTTATACCGTCTAAAAAATCTCATTTAATATCAATTATATATTTTATTAAAACTATAATTTGACAAATTCAATTTATTAAAGCTAGTAATTTTATTAATAATTTTAAATAAATAATAAAATATATAAAAAACTTACTTTTATTTTCTTCAATATCTTAAATAAATTACTCTTCTTATAAAAAAGGAGTAAAAGAATTTATATATATTAATATAAATTTATTAATATCGTTATTAATATTATAATCTTTTATAATATTTTAAACAATAATATTAATAATATAAAATATACAACATATATCATATTAAAAATCAGTTTCATAATTATTAAAATATTCATCTTTAAAATTATTTAAAAACATATCGTTATTTTGAGCGTTATCACAAATAATACTAAATTAAATATTAGTAAATAAAATTTAATAAAACAAAATAAAATAATAAAATAAAAATAAATACCTAAAAATATTCTTTAATTCAACTGCAAAATAATCATATAATATTTAAATAAATTCATCAAATATATAAACACCCGTGTGATTTAATTTCAAATTTTAAAAACCGATTAATTTATAATTTAAATTAAATTCAGAATTAATAAATAAAATAATAATACCCATAAAGGATATATTTGATTTTAAAGTCCAAATATCAAATATAACAAAGAATTTACCGTTATATTTAATATTATTATTTAAAGATAAATTAAAATAATTTAAAGAATCTTTAAAAGTAATTTCAAAAATTGATTTAATTTTTTAACGATTAATTATTAAAGAAACATTAAATTAAAGGTTAATATAATATTTAAATAAAATAAATTAAAGAGACTTACAGGTTATAATATTATAATAATTGTTAAAAAGATTCCAAATTTATAACGTTAAAAAGTAAATTATTTTCAACAATAAAAGCTAATATTTTATTATAAGCTTTTTCTTCAATAAACTATGGTTTACTAATAATTATATCAGTTCAAAGTCATTTTCAATTTTATAAATTTAAAAAAGTATTAATAAAAGTTAAATTAGATTCTAAAAAACAAAGTTAATATATAATGCAATTATTAAAACAATAAAAATAAAATAACATACTTTTTTTTTTTTTTATTTCTATTACTTCGTTATAAGCAATTTCAGGATGCTTATTATTATAATGTCAAATATAATTTAAACTTTAATAATTTTTAATATTAACAATGTTTTTAAACTTATAACTAAAATTATTAAATTAATAAAGTAATAAATATATAAATATAAATAAAATAAAATTAAAACTTACATTATACAACTAACAACCATTTTTCAAGGTTTTGATAAATTAATTGGTAATAAAGTTTGAGTAAATAAGTTATTTTTAAAGATATAAATTGAAAACTCTTCATTTGTTAGCAAAGAAAAATCTTCTAAATTTTCCTTTTTTATATCTCTTAATTCAAAAAAATTTCAAGATAAAGATAAAAAGCTTTCTGAATTATTATCAAAAAAAACAAAGGGGGTAGCCATTATAAGTATATAAATATATAAGAATTGATTTAATTTATTAAAAAATAAAAGAAAAAAAATCAAAAGAAAGGAAAAAGTATTTATAAAAGAAATGAAATTTAAAAATAGTAAAAGATTACTTTTATTTTAGTTTATTAGACTTAAAAATATTTAAAAGGATTTAAAAGATTAAAAGGATTAAAAGGATTATTTCTATTTTTATTTAAAGGATTTAAAGGATTTAAAGGATTAAAGGAATTAAAAGGATTTAAAAGGATTATTTCTATTTTTATTTAAAGGATTTAAAGGATTTAAAGGATTTAAAGGATTAAAGGGATTTAAAAAGATTATTTCTATTTTTATTTAAAGGATTTAAAGGATTAAAAGGATTAAAAGGATTATTTTTATTTTTATTTAAAGGATTAAAAGGATTTAAAAGATTTAAAGGATTTAAAGGATTACTTCTATTTTAATCTAAAGGATTTAAAAGATATTGTAAGATTTAAAAATAATAAAAAATATGTTTAAAAATAAATTAAAAATACAATAACTTTTAATATATAACTTTTTGTTTTTTCTGTTTTTTATCTCTTAAACTTTTAATTAAAAGTATTCTAAATAACCTATTTAGAACAAATCAAATAAAAAATATCTTATTATTATTATATTATTACTCAGTTTATTTTATTATTTTCTTTATTATAAGGAAATTAAATTACTTATAATGGAGGTTACTTACAATACATTACATACAGCTTTTATAAAAAAGATTCAAGCTAAAAACAATTTTAACCAATTGTAGTTTAAATTTATAAATTAATAATTTTCAAAACAAATAAGTAATTTTATTTTATTATTATTATATTAGTAATCTATTATTAATTTAAAATAGGTTGAAGAAAGAAATGAAAATCATATTTTATATAATTATCATACCAATATTTAAGCTTATAACTATACAATACATAATAATTATTTATAGCCTATTATACCAAATAAACAAAATTCTGATTTAGTAAGCTTATATCTTTAATTTTATTTAATTTTAAAAGAGATTTATTAACTTATAATAAATATATAAACATTATAATTAAAATAAAATTGCTTTATATAATAAACATTATTATAAAATTTATGTAAATGTCCCTAAATTTTATCCATTTAGTTATAATTTTTAAGTTCCAAATTACATAAGTTTATTTAATACTATTTAAAAATTATAAGCTAATTTACTCTAATAATATAGCAAAAAATCTTAAAAATATTAATATTATCCTAAATAGTGGTGTTTAAAATAGGGCTTAGTTTTCTTTTTTTCTTTATTGTTTAAATAAAGCTTATAAAAACTCATTATTTAATATTTTATAAATTTAAGTAATTGCTTTACATAGAATAGGTTTTAGATTATTTTTATCTATTTTATTTAATTAGTATTAAATTTTTGAATTTGAGCAATTTTTCCTATAGGGTACCTAAAATTTTAAAAATTTATCAAAATTTAAAAATCAATAACTAATTCAATAAAATAGATAGAAGTAAAATAAAATATGTTTTATTAAAATAAGTATTTTAAATTTATAGAATTATTAAATATATAATTTTAGCATTTATTTTAAAAATGTTAAAAATTTTTAGAAAAGTGGGGTTAGTTTTTAGTTTTTTCTTAATTACTAACTAACTAACTAAGCCATTAGTTAGTTAGTTCGGGCCTTAACTAAAACTAAGCTTAGTTAGTCCGAGCTTTAACTAAAATTAAGAAAAAATTAACTAACTAATTACATGATTTAGTTAGTTAGTTAGTTACTAAAAAAAAACTAAAAACTAAAGGACTAAATTATAACCCTGGTTTTGTCTCACTTAATATAATTACCTGTAAGCTTTGCAAGGGCCATAAGTTAACCTATTATGCCGTAAGTAATCGGGCTTAAAAATTAACTATAATAAAAGCTAGCTTTAATAGTAGCTATATAGTTATATTTTTACTAATTATTATAGCTTTTTAAATATTTTTATAACTTTATATACTTAAAGTATAATTAAATTTAAATAATTATATTATTATAGTTAATATTAATATTTATTAAAAATATATTATTAAATTTAAGTTTATTAATATTATAAGTAAAATTATTTTTAAAAAGCATTGCTATTTATATTACCTTTTTTATTATTAGGCTTTATTTATATACTTAATATAAAGCTAAAGGTTCGGCTTATTACACACGTTACACTTATTAAAACCTTTTTTTATAACGCAGTAAGTAATTTGTTGTTAAATCTTTAACTTACAGCATTTATAGTAATAAAATTTTCTTTTTAAGTGCTTTTAAATAATATAAGTAAGGTTATAATTTAGTTATTAAAAGTTAATTATTTAAGTAACTAAAATTAACTAACTTATCTTAGTTATTATTATGTAATAAGTTAATCTTAATTAGTTATTATTATATAATAAGTTAGTTAGTTACTGCCTTAATTAAGATTAACTAAGGTAAGTTAATTAGTGATTAATAAAAAACTAATAACTAGTTCCATTTTTTAAAAAAATATAGCAATTTTTAAAAAAAGTAAAATTATAAAGATTAGTATATAATTAAGTTAAATATATTATATTAACTAATTAGGTTTTAGTTTTATTATATCTAATTTATTGAATTAATTAAAAATCTTTAAACGTTTGCTAATTTTATAGAATTTGGTGGAAAACTACCCTGTAGGAGAAACGCTATTTATTCAAAAATCCATGATTAATTAAATAAAATAGCTATAAACTAAATAAAAATGAAATGTGTTAAACGAAGACTTTAAATCCCTAAATCACTAACAAGGCCATTTATAAGGTTAATTTAAAAAAAGTTATAAAATTTTTAACTTAAGCAATTTTTGCAAAAGTTTTTTAAATTTAAAAATTCATAATTAAATAAGGAAAATAGATAGAACTATTCTAAAACCTGTTTTATTTATAATAATCATTTAAATTTGTAAAACATAAGTTTGAATATTTTCAGGAATTTTATTAAAGCTATAAAATCAAACTTAAAAATAAGCTTTATTTTAAACGCCACTATTCTGAATTATATTTATATTTCTAATTATTGCTATTATATTATTAAAATAAAATTAGCTTATAATATTTAAAGTAATTTAAATAAACATATGTAATTTGGAACCTTAAAATGATAACTAAATGCTTGAAATTTAGGAGCATTTAAATGCAATTACTAATGACCTCTATTAAATAAGGTTATTTTGTTCTAATTATAATATTAATATAACTATTATATATTAGTAATTTTTTAATATAAATAATATTAATAAAATAAACTTACGAAATTAGAACTTTATTTATTAGGTATAATAGGTTATAAATAACTGTTATAAATTGTATAATTATAAGCTTAAATATCTATACAAAAGTTATATAAAGTATAATTTTCTTTTGTTTTTTTGGCCTATTTTAACTTATTAAGACTAAAAAAAATATAAAAATAATAAAACTTACTTATTCTTTTAACCGTTAATTTATAAATTTAAACTATAATTAGTTAAATTTATTTTTAGCTTGAATTTTATTTATAAAAGCTGTATGTAAGATATTATAAGTAATATTTATTATAAAAGGGCTTTTTTCCTTATAATAAAGAAAATAATAAAGTAAGTTAAACTGTAATAAAATAATACTTTATATATTTTTAAGTTGTAAAAGATGCTTTTAATTAAAGGTAAAAGAAAAAAACCCTGAAAAATTTAAGAGTTATATATTTAAAATAATTGTGTTTTTAATCTATTTTAAAATAGTAAGTTATTATTTTTATTCTAATTTTTTAATCTTTTTAATTAAAATAGAAATAACCTTTTTAAATCTTTTTTATCCTCTTAATCTTTTTAATTAAGAGATTTACTATTTTAATAGTATTGCATTTTAATAGCACCTCACTTTTTATGGCTTTTTTGCTGATTGGTTAGCTTTATTAAGCTGCCATAAGTATTCGTAAGCTTTTGCCTTTATTAATCTTTACTTAATTAATTAAATTAATTAAATTTATTTATAGTGTAATTATATTACTAATAGTTGGTTTATTAGTCATAAGGCTAAAATAGCTTATCCGTATCATTATCGGCTATTAAATTAATACCTAATTCACCCCTTAAGATATCCTTAATATTAAAAAACTTATCGTTTTTATCGAATGGATTATGCCAGTAGCTTTTAAGATACCAAAGCCGTGCGTATAAAAGAAGAGCAAAAGAGACTAATACACCTTCCTCTAGGAGCTTGCAAAAGGGCCTCTCCTAGGAGGGCCTCTCCTAAGGCCTCCCCTAGGGCCTTCGTTAAAAGGATCTTAAATATCCATCCAGGAAGGTGCATTCAAGAAAAGACATACAGATACAAAGGTTATACAAAAAAAAGGTAACTTAAAGAATAACAGTAATAATAGCCCAAAAGCTAGGATAAAGTTTAATTAAAATTACAAAAGTTAATTTAAAAAAAAAGGTGTTACCAGGTTAGAATTAGAAAAGGAGCTCCTAGCAGCTTATAGCAGCTTAATAAAGCTAATCAATCAGCAAAAAAAGCCATAAAAAGTGGGATACTATTAAAATGCAGTACTATTAAAATAGCAAATCTCTTAATTAAAATAGAAATAATCTTTTTATATTTTATAAATCTTTTTAATTAAATTAAAAATAAAAATAATCCTTTAAATCTTTTTAATTCTTTAATTAAAATAAAATAATCTTTTAAATTCTTTTAATTAAACTAAAATAGAAATAATCTTTTACTATTTTTAAATTATATCTCTTTTATAAATACTTCTTTTTTTAATTTTCTTTTTTTAATTTTCTTTTTTTAATTTTCTTTTTTTAATTTTCTTTTTTTAATTTTCTAACAACCACTTAGATTAATTCTTAAATATTTATATATTTATAATAGCCACTTTATTGGTTTTTTCTAATCATATTAAAAATAATAATAATTTAGAAAATAATATTAAGATTTTTTAAGATTTTAAAGATATTATTAAACCAGAAAATTTACGTGATTTTTCTTTACCTTTAAATAAGAAATTATTATTATTATTATTATTATTAATCTTACACCGATTACCCTTATTGCCTGTTCTAAAAGGCAGGATATATAGAGCTATTACTTAATAAATATTTGGGTAAAAACTATAATCTAAAGAAAACCTACACTGCTTTAATAATATCTTATCTATATTACATAACCGCATTATTTATAGCTCTTTATTTATAAAAGCTTACTTTCCTAATAGAAATAAGTAAAAAAGAAAAGAAAATTATTATTATTATTATTATTATTAATCTTATACCGATTACCTTTATTGCCTGTTTTAAAGGCGGGGTGTACGGAGCTGCTGCTTAGTAAATATTCGGGTAGGAACTATGATTTGGAGAAAACCTATACCGCTTTAATAGTATCTTGTCTGCGTTACGCAACTGCATTGTTTATAGCTCTTTATCTATAGAAGCTTACCCTTCTAATAGAAATAAGTAAAAGAGAAAAAAAAATTAGTGCAATATGTTAGTACGGATAGGCTTTTTCTCCTTATAGGTTTTAAGGCTTATTACCCTTTTAGTAATATTATGGCAGTTTATTTCCTATTTATTGGTGTAGCAATAGCTATTTTTAGTAATAGCTTTAATATTTTTACTTAATATTAGCTTAAGTATTTATTAACAACATATTTAAAAATATACTTTTTGAAATGTTACCTAAGGCCCTTACCACCGATATTTATTTATTATTACTATAAATCTTAATAAATTAATAATTTCCTTTTTATAACCTTTCCAACCTTTTCTTGTAATTATTTTATAACCTTATTATTATTGCTATATTTAATATTAAGCCTATTATATCTCTTTAAAAAAAGCTATACTTTACCAATATTTTATGCATAAAATACTTCTAGCATATTATTAATAAATATAATATAAAGGATAAACTTTTAATTAAGTTTTCCTATTGTTTTATCTTACCTAGTATAATTACCTACAAGCTTTACAAAGGTCATAAAATAACCTACCACACCATAAATAATCTAGCTACTCCTTGCTACCTTTTCATCCTTACTAACTTAATTTACCCTAGGTTACTCCTAAGATATATAATAACTTCCTTACCTTATCTACTCTTATTAAGTGAACCATACCCCTCTTTACTAACGCCAATTTTACGAATAATAAGCCGCTCCCCACAAATACCTATCAATTCTTAAAGAAATTAAAAGTAAAAATAGCTAACACAATAAACCATTTATATTATAACTTTAAAGCAATAAAAAGATAATACCGCTCCTCCTTTTACCCTTCCTCCACCACTAAAGCTATAAACTCCATTACCTATACCACTTAAATATAATAGTAGCAAAACTACTTATAAGTTTAACATTCCTAGGATATTTATCTTAATATAAGTGCTTTACTTACTTTTCAATAGCTTTTTATTAACATTTTATAAACTCCTAAAAGACAATAGTTCTTTATAAAGGCATAACATTATTATTTTTTATTTAATAATATTAAGTTTAATTACTAAATAGTTATTAAGGCCATTTATAAGGTAAAGATAAAGTAAGCTATTATAACTCATTTAGGCTATTAAGAAGAAACCATTTTTATAGCTAACTTCCTTTTCCTTTTAAATAATAAGCTATAAATAAGGCTATATTATTTTAGTAATGCTATATTACTTTATCTATAATTATATTATATTATATTATATTTATTTAATAAGCATCTTATTCCCTTTTTTAAATATTTATATTTAAGCCCTTTATATTACCTTACCCCTTTTAAGCTATATAGCTTTTATTATCTTATCTCCATCTGCTTAGCCTTTTTAATTATTTCATTATCGTTCCATTACTAATCCATTAACATACCAGTTTACTATAGGTTATACCTTTTTACCATAGGTTAATTTTTACTATCTAAGGGTTCCTTATATAACTTACCTAAGAAACTATTACAAAAACTTTAGCGCTTTTTCTAACAATAAGCTTAGCTTTAATTATATTTTCCTTCACCTATCAGTTTTTATATATTCTTTATACACTTATTATAAAAAGCTATATAATTTTATAAGTGTTTTAACATTACTTCGTCATTTTTACGCTAAAATTTAGGTTAACAATTTTATTCTAGCCTACCCTTAATATAAATAATAACGTTTTCACTTTATTTACTTTTCTTAAATAAGTAAAACCCTTTTTCACTATTCTCCTTATTAATAAGGATAATGATAACTACCCCTATTTATTTTTAGCTAACCTTTACCATTTTTAAAAGGAGTTTTAAATTAAGGTTGCTTAAATAATAAATAGCTTACTCTTTAGTTTTCTTACTATTAAAGGTTTATATTAGTTTTCTTTTTATTTTATTATTACTAATATTATAATCTTCTTTACTAATTATTTTTAATAACTTTAATATTAAAGGAAATATTTGCTATTTCTTTATCCTAAGGATATATATTTAAATATAAATGTTTTATTGCTTTTTTATTACCTCTTTATTAATAAGTATAAACTAATTTAAAATAACATTATTTTAAAAAGGCAATAACATATTATTTATTATTTAAAAATATTAAGTTTAATTACTAAGGGTATATTAAAGAATCTTTTTAAGCAGAGATTAATTTTATTATATTTATTAAGTTAGGCTTTTAAAAGGGCTATATTTTTATAGCTAACTATCCCTTCCTTTTTAAGGAAAAACTATAAGTGTTTTAATATTTTCTTAATATTTTTATTATAGTTTAGTTGTTATAATAGTATATTTATTTAATCCTATTTCCCACCATTTATATATTAATATATTATTACTTTTATATTATACCTATTATATTGCTTTTTCATATACTAGCTTTAATGCCACTTTATACATAAGTAATAATTTTTATCTTAAGAATTATCTTATAATTATCTTAGCTTTATTTAAATTTATTATTACTCTTATATAATCCCTTTATATTATTAAGGCATTTAAGGCTAAATAGCAATATAGTGCTATTTATATAATATTATATTAATAATATTCCACTATAATATGGTAGGTAATTTTTTTATCTCCACACCTATACCTAGGGGTTATAACTCCTAGGACCTCCCTTTTAAAAAGGAAGGCTTTTAATTCTATCTTTTTAATATATATTTATATTAATACTAACACTTTATATTTCTTAAATCCATAATACCATTTCTTAATATTAATTCTATCTAAAGGCTCCATTACTATAAAGATATTATATTAATATTTTACTCTTTCCTAAACCCTTTGCTATTCTTCCAATATAATGTTTTAAAAGCTATTATTTCCAGTTTAACCTTTAAGCCAGCTACTCCATATTTTGCTATCATATTTATGCCATTTTAATAATACTTTGTTTATATAGTTATTACTTCTTCTCCTTTTCCTATTTCTATCATTCTTTACTTTAATTATTTACCTAGTTATTTTATATTTAGTATTCTTTATTACCTAATTAAAGCTAATAAACTTTATCCTATTCTTAAATTTAGCTATCCTTATATTAAAATATAGGTTAATTAATAGGTATTTTATTTTATTTTTTAGCTTTAATATTAATATAGCCTTATATACTTTACTTACTTTTTATAAATATCTTAATTATATAGCTTTAAGTTTTATAATAATTCCTTTTACCTTTCCCTTAAAGCTAAGGATATATTATATTACTACTCCATATATTATAACACTTTTAATTACCTTAATATATATCTCTTTAGCCTTTAAGATGCTATACCCCTATATAAAAGCCGCTAGCTTTAAAAGTGTATATTTTTGTCTTTCCATTTTTGCTTTTATCGCTTTTAAATGTTTTTTTTACCTAAGCTTCCTATCTAAATAAACGCTAAAAAACCATATGCTTTTTATTAATATTATAATAATATTACCAAATATAATTATTTTAGTTTTAGGTTTATAAGCTTTAATAAAATATATTAATTTACTTTTTCCTAGGGTAAAGGTTATACCATATTAGGCTATTTACTTTTTATAGGTTTTATATATTTCTTTTAATTTTTTACAATTCTTTCCTATATTTTTTAATACTATAAATAGGTTAATATTATTTATAAATCTAACTATTAAGATCTTTTCTCCTTTTAGCTCTTTATAAAAGGTTATAATATATAAAATAAAAAGAATAGGGAATAATAAAAAGCCTTATAAGACGCTAACTAATAGTTATTATTTTATTAATACATCTTTATTAAAAACTAATTTTACTACCTTTTCCCCTATAAAGCTTTAGATTTATTTAATTAACCATAGTAAATATCCTTTAATATAAAGCACATATACCATCCTTTTTAAAACAATATTATTAAAAGTTTTTAATATATTTAATTATAATAATAACACTATTACCTTATATTTTTATATTAAATATACCCCCTTAATAATTATACATACTACTACCTTCATTAACCTATAGGCTTTATTTCTTATTTATCTATTAAAAAGTAAATAGTTTACCTTTATTATACTAATAATATACCATATAATTACTTTTTTAATCATTTTATTTATTATGTTTAATAAGGCTATTAGTTTATATACATTAAAAAGTATTTTTTCTTTTATAAACTTCCTTAATTTAGGAAACATTATAGCTATTATTTTTTTAAAGGCTTTTAGGTAGTATCCAAATATGAAGCTTTAAGTTATTATAATAATAATAGCTTAAAACACTAGCTTTTTATAGGCTTTTAAAAACCTTATTAGCAATAAATCTTCTCTAAATACTTTCCATTATTTTATCTTTTTAATAATACTTTTTATCTTTTTTTATTCTATCTTTTTCAAAATAATAAAGCTATATTTCCCATATAGTTTATTATACATTTAACCTACCAATATATCTATTAAATCTGCTTATAGCTTTAGGAAAAATTGTTCTAATAGTAGCTTACTTTTTTTATAATATATATCCACCCACAATTCTTTAGCTAAGTTTTTTTAAAAGTATAATATTTAGGTATCTTATTTTAGTTCCTAGCTTTTAAGCCTTACCCATCTTTCCAGGTCCCATAATAACTTATTATCTTTAAAGGCCTTTATTAATGTTTTCCTTTAATAATTTCTTTTTAATATAGCTATTATCCTTTTATACTTTTTATTAGCATTTTTTAAAGCATTTTATTAACATTCCATCCACTATACATTTTATTTTTATTATTATCTTATCATTCCTCTCCTAGCCTTATTAACTTCCTTATATTACCACCAGGTTACTTAATTATTAGTAGCTTTTCTTTCTAATATTATTACATTAATAATTCATTAAAGTTCCATTATTAAATACTTTATATACTTATTTATATCTTTTTTAATATTAAAACCCTTTAAGATTTATAGCTTTTTAGCCTTCACTATTATTATATCCTTATCTAGTTCTTTCCATACTCTTTTAATAAAGAGTTATTTTTCTACTATTAATACCTTATTAAGGAAAACTTTAATCTCTTATACAATATAGTTTAAACCTTCTTAGTTTAATAATTTAGGCTTATTATACTTTAGCCTTTTATTTATTTATGTTAAATCTATAATAAAATCTTATTATCCTTATTATTATCTTATTATAATTTCTCTCTTAATAATAAAGGTTAGCCATTATTATACCATTAATATTAAGGCTTTTTTAAGTTATCCTTAATTTTGTTCTTTTTTATTCTATAAGGGATGGTATATATTAAAGTTCCCTACTACCACATTTTTTCCTTATGTTTTTTTTTAAAGTAGTTTTAAAATTAAGCTTTATTGGGATTGGCTTGCTGGCTTTATATATATTAACCATATTATTAGCGTTTTATTACTATATTAAAGCTATATTAATGTTTAATTATAGTTAATTTCCCTTTTCTAGCTTTTCCTTTTAATTTTATTATTTATATATATAACTGTTTTATTTAAACCTTTTTAAACTATTTAATAGTTATTTGCTTTAAGGTAAAATAATCTATTATTTAAGAACTATAGTTCTTATATTATAATTATATTATTATTATATTAGCTATAAAATGCTTAGTTTATAATATATTATCTTTATATTATATTTTAGTATGCTATTTTAAGTTTCTTTATTAAATATTAGGGAATAATCCTAGCTATATTTATTATTATAGTTTTGGTAGTTTAAAGCTAATCCTAAAAGGTCCTATTATTAATACTAAAAGGCTAAGGAAATATATTTAAATCTTTTTTAAATTATTATTTATTTTAACTTTAAATCTTAATTTAAGTCTTTTTTTCCTTAGCATTTATTATTATTTTTAGCCTATTATTCCTATTAAATCTATAGTTAAGTTTATTTATCTTATTCATATAATGCTAGCTTTCTGCCTTTATTTTACTAGTAGGTTAATTTTATTAGGCTATATATCTTTAAATGTATATTGTATTTATAATCTTTTTAGCTTTATTAAACTGGTATTTTACTTTTTAAATTATCTTAGTTGTTAAGTATATACCTTTTTAGCTTTTTCCTTTATTTTTTGTATATATTTATATTTAAATTTCTAGGTTATATGCTTTTTTTTATAGTTTTAATACTTTAGTAATCCCTTATAGCTTTTATTTCCTTCTTTATATACTAGGCTAACATACCTATTATACCTAGCTTTTTTTTTATAATATTTTGCTATATATTTAAATTTATAGTATTTAAAGCACTATTTAGCCCTTACTTCCTTTATAAAAGGTTTATACTAAAAGATTTTTATTTTTTATATTATCTTATTAGTATAAAGCTATTAGGCTATTATAAGGTTTATAACTTTTATAATTATTAAAGTAAATTTTGCTTTTAGGTTTTTTTAGTATATTAGCTTAATCTAATTAATAGCTTATATATTCTGCTTTTATAGTTTTCTCTTTAGCTTCTTAAGTAATATATAAACATCTTATAGTTTATTTGCTTTAAGACTTTTTACCATTATTATAAAAATGCATTTTAAGCTGACTGCTTAGAAGCTAAAAGCCTTTTATATTTATCTTTGGTTTATTTTATATTTAATTATATCTTATTAAAATATTATTATTATATTATTACTTTATAGCCATTAAGCTATTATTGTTTTATCTTTTTTAAAAGCTATATTAATTGCTTTTACCACCTTTTTTACATTATAGGTTACTAGTTTAAGGTTTGCTTATTCTTCTTTTATTATAAGCTTTTTAAGCCTCCTTAATAAGATTACTAAAGTAGGTACCTAGTTTATGTTTATATTTATAATAGCTATATTTGCCTATATTTATTTTGCTAGCTAATTGGCATTATTTCACTTTAGATTTATTATAAACATTTTATTTTTAAGCATCTTTAAAATATTAGTCTTTATTATATTAAACAATAATTTAATATCTACATTTATAGTAGTCTTAATATACCATTGTTTTCCTTTTGATTTATTATTACTTTGTTTTAATTAGATCTATTTTATTATTTCTTCCTATATCTCTCTTATCTCTCCTTTTATATTCTCTTTTATTATTTTTATTAGTCTATTAAATAATGCTTTAATTATATTAATTTAGCTTTTGTTATATAGCTGCTTTTGTTTATTTTAATTCATGCTAATAATGTATTAATAATTAACGCATATTCCGCCATCTTTGCAAATACCTCCCATTTATAGGTCTTCCGTAACAGCGCTTTATGCCTGTATGCCGGCGGCGATGCGCGCGCGTAGCGTTGTTCTCGTGTTTAAATTTACCTTTAGCTATAAGGCTAAAGGTCGTAAATTTTTTCTTTAGCTTTATTTTTAACGTAAATTCGAAAAGAAAATTAATATAATATATTAATATAGATAGGCCTTTTTTCCTCATAGGTTTTAAAGCCTATTACCCTTTTTATAATATTATAACAATTTGTTTTTTATTTGTTAATATAATAATAGCTATTCTTAGTAATAGTTTTAATATCTTTACTTAATATTAGCTTAAGTATTTGTTAATAATACGTTTAAAAATATACTTTTTAAAGTGCTATTTAAGGCCCCCACCACTAATATTTATTTACTATTACTATAAATCTTAATAAATTAATAATCTTCTTTTTATAATCTCTTTAACCTTTTCTTATAACTATTTTATAACCTTATTATTATTATTATATTTAATATTAAGCCTATTATATCTTTTTAAAAGAAGCTATACTTTATTAATATCTTGTATATAAAATGCTTTTAATATGTTATTAATAAGTATAATATAAAGGATAAATTTTTAATTAAGTTTTTTTATTATTTTATCTTGCCTAATATAATTATTTATAAGCTTTATAGGGGTTATAGGATAACCTATCACACTATAGGTAATTTAGTTACTCCTTATTACCTTTTTATCCTTATTAACTTAATTTACCTTAGGTTATTTCTAGGATATATAGTAACTTCTTTACCTTATCTACTCTTATTAAATAAACTATGCTTCTTTTTGCTAATGCCAATTTTATAGACAATAAGCTACTCTTTATAAATACCTATTAATTCTTAAGGAAATTAAAAGTAAAAATAGCTAACATAATAAATTATTTATATTATAGCTTTAAAACAATAGAAAGGCAATATTACTCCTCCTTTTACCTTTCCTTTATTATTAAAGCTATAAACTTTGCTATTTATATTACTTAAATATAATAATAATAGAACTATTTATAAGTTTAATATTTTTAGGATATTTATCCTAATATAAGTGCTTTATTTATTTTTTAGTAACTTTTTATTAACATTTTATAAACTCCTAAAAGGCGGTAGTTCTTTATAAAGGCATAACATTATTATTTTTTATTTAATAATATTAGGTTTAATCATTAAATAATTACTAAGGCTGTTTATAAGGTAAAAATAAAGCAAGCTATTATAGCTTATTTAGGCTATTAAAAAAGATTATCTTTATAACTAACTTCTTTTTCCTTCTAAATAATAAGCTATAAATAAAGTTATATTATTTTAATAATATTATATTGTTTTATTTATAGTTATATTATATTATATTATATTTATTTAATAGGTATTTTATTTCCTCTTTTAAGTGTTTATATTTAAGCCTTTTATATTATTTTATCCTTTTTAGGCTATATAGCTTCTATTATCTTATCTTTATTTATTTAGCCTTTTTAACTATTTTACTATTATTTTATTACTAATCTATTAATATATTAGTTTGCTATAAATTATGCCTTTTTGCTATAGGTTAATCCTTACTATTTAAAGGTTCTTTATATAACTTGTTTAAAAAGCTATTATAAAAACTTTAACGCTTCCTTTAATAATAAGCTTAGCTTTAATTATATTTTCCTTTACCTATTAATTTTTATATATTTTTTATACACTTATTATAAAAAGCTATATAATTTTATAAATATTTTAATATCACTCTATTATTTTTATACTAAAGTTTAGGTTAATAATTTTATTTTAGCTTACCTCTAATATAAGTAATAATATTTTCACTTTATTTATTCTTTTTAAATAAGTAAAACCCTTTTTTACTATTCTTTCCATTAATAAGGATAATAATAACTATCTTTGTTTGCCTTTAGCTAATTTTTACTATTTTTAAGAGGAGTTTTAAATTAAGGTTACTTAAGTAATAAATAGCTTACTTTTTAATTTTCTTATTACTAAAGGTTTATATTAGTCTTCTTTTTATCTTATTACTGCTAATATTATAATTTTCTTTATTAATTATTCTTAGTAGTTTTAGCATTAAAGAAGGTATTTATTATTTCTTTATTTTAAAAATATATATCTAAATATAAATATTTTGCTACCTTTTTATTATTTTTTTGCTAATAAGTATAAACTAATTTAGAATAGCATTATTTTAAAAAAGCAATAATATATTATTTATTACTTAAGGATATTAGGTTTAGTTATTAAAGGTATATTAAAAAGTTTTTTTAGGCAAAGATTAATCTTGCTATATTTATTAAGTTAGGCTTTTAAAAAGGCTATATTTTTATAGCTAATTATTCCTTCCTTTTTAAAGAAAAACTGTAAATATTTTAGTACCTTTATAATATTTTTATTATAATTTAATTATTATAGTAGTATATTTATTTAGTCTTATTTCTTATTATTTATATATTAGTATATTATTACTTTTATATTATACCTATTATATTGCTTTTTTATATACTAGCTTTAATGCTATTTTATATATAAGTAGTAGTTTTTATCTTAAGAATTATCTTATAATTATTTTAACTTTATTTAAGTTTATTATTGCTTTTATATAGTCTCTTTATATTATTAAGATGTTTAAGGCTAAATAATAGTATAGCATTATTTATATGGCATTATATTAATAATATTTCATTATAATATAATAAGTAATCTTTCTATCTTTATACCTATACCTAGGGGTTATAACTCCTAAAACCTTCCTTTTAAAAAGAAAGGCTTTTAGTTTTATCTTTTTAGTATATATTTATATTAATACTAATACTTTATATTTCCTAAATCTATAATATTATTTCTTAATATTAATTCCATCTAAAAGCTTTATTGCTATAAAGGTGTTATATTAATATTCCATTTTTTTTAAGCTTTTACTATTCTTCCAATATAATATCTTAAAAGCTATTATTCCTAGTTTAACCTTTAAGCTAGCTACTCTATGTTTTACTATTATATTTATACCATTTTAATAGTGCTTTGTTTATATGGCTATTGCTCTTTTTTTTTCTTTTATTTCTATTATTCCTTACTTTAATTACCTACCTAACTATCTTATATTTAATATCCCTTATTACCTAATTAAAGCTAATAAATTCTACCTTATTCTTAAATTTAACTATCCTTATATTAAAATATAGGTTAATTAATAGGCATTTTATTTTATTTTCCAGCTTTAATATTAATATAGCCTTATATATTTTACTTATTTCTTATAAGTATCTTAACTATATAACTCTAAGTTTTATAGTAATCCCTTTTATTTCTTCCTTAAAGCTAAAGATATATCATACTATTACTCTATATATTATAATACTTCTAATTACTTTAATATATATCTCCTTAGCCTTTAAGGCATTATACCCCCATATAAAGGCTATTAGCTTTAAAAGTACATATTTTTACCTCTTTATTTTCACTTTTATTGCTTTTAAATATCTTTTTTACCTAAGCTTCCTATCCAAATAAATACTAAAAAACTATATACTCTTTACTAATGCTATAATAATATTACCAAATATAATTATTCTAGTTTTAAGTTTATAGGCTTTAATAAAATATATTAATTTATTCTTTCCTAAGGTAAAGGTTATATTATACTAAGCTACCTACTCTTTATAAGTTTTATATACTTCTTCCAATTTTTTATAATTCTCCCCTATATTTTTTAATACTATAAATAGGTTAATATTATCTATAAATCTAACTACTAAAATCCCTTTTCCCTTTAACTTTTTATAAAAGGTTATAATATATAAGATAAAAAGAATAAAGGATAGTGAAAAGCCTTACAAAATATTAGCTAATAGCTATTATTCCACTAATATATTTTTATTAAAGATTAACTTTATTACCCTTTCCCTTCATAAAGCTTTAAATCTATTTGATTAGCTATAATAAATATCCTTTAGTATAAAATATATATACCATCCTCTTTAAGATAATATTATTAAAAACTTTTAATATATCTAGTTATAATAATAACGCTATTACCTCATATTTCTATACTAAATATACCCCTTTAATAATTATATATACTATTACTTTTATTAACCTATAAGCCCTATTTCCTATCTATTTATTAAAGAATAAATAGTTTACCTTTGCTATACTAATAATGTATTATGCAATTACTTTCTTAATCACTTTACCTATTATACTTAATAAGGCTATTAATCTATATATATTAAGAAGTGTTTTTTTCTCTATAGATTTCCCTAATTTAAAAAGCACCATAGCTATCACTCTTTTAAAAGCTTTTAAGTAATATTTAAATATAAAGCTTTAAATCATTATAATAGTGATGGCTTGGAACACCAGCTTTCCATAGGCTTTTAAAAACCTTATTAGTAATAGATCTTTTCCAGGTGCTTTCCATTATTTTATCTTTTTAATGATGCTTTTTACCTCCTCCTAAATAAGAAATTAAATAGTTATATTTTTAAAAATAACTTACTTACTTATACTTTATTATTTATCGAATTACTAAAATTAAGGAAAAAATAATTAATTATATAAGGTATTTCTTTTATTTCTTTTATTTTTTTATTTCTTTTTTATTTTAAATATTAACCTTTTCAAAATTAGTTATTAATTTAAAACAGTTATAAATGTTGAAGGGTTTTTAAGCTTTAATTATACTTACCATTATAATAAAAAATATCCAAATATTGCTTATAATAAAGCAATAAAAACAATAACAAAAAAAGTAAGTTTTAATTTTTCTATTAATCTTTAAAAGATTTATTTATTAATTTTTAAAAATAATTTAGTTTTTAATATAAATTATATTAATCTTTTTATTAATTTATAAAATTGAAAATAACCTTAAACCGATATAATTATTAAAAATTAACTTTTCTTTAATATTTATTATTAAAAATAATATTTCTTTTAATGTTATAAATTCTTAATCTTTTTAAGATTTATTATAATATTATAATCCGTAGGTTTATTTTATTATTTTTTATATTAATATTTATTTATTTATAAGGTATTGCTAATAATAAATCAATAGAAAATTAAAACGCTTTTTAAATCTTTTTAAAAAAAATCATTATTAAATTTTAATTTACCTTTAAAAACTAATATTAAACATAATAGTAATTGCTTTCTTATATTTAATATATAGACTTTTAAATTGAATATATCTTTTATAGGTATTATTATTTGTTTTATTAATCCTGATTTTAATTTTAATTATAAATTAGTTGGGTTTCAAAATTTAAAAACAAATTATACAGGTATTTATATATTTGAATTTATAAAAATATTAAAAGATTATCTTTCTTTATGAATAAATAATATATTTAAGTATGTTTTATTTTTATTATTTTAAATTTTAAATTTTTAATCTTTTAATCTTTAATCTTTTATATTATATCAATTAAATTAAAATAGTATTACTTGTAATAACGCTCGAAATAATGATACATTTTTAATCAATTTTAAAAATAAATATTTTAATAATTATAAAACAAATTTAAAAACAATACTTAATATATTTCTTATGTTATTAATATTATAATTTAAGATATTATAAAAAGTTATAACATTACTAATGATTTAAATAAGTTTTAATTATTATATATAAATAGTTTTACACTATATTTATAAAAAAACATTTCTATTAAAAATAATAAAGAAAATAAAAATAAATAAATTATTATTTATTATTTTAGTAAATTTTTACTAACTTTTAATAGCTTTATTAAATCAAATTTAACAAATTTTAATATTAATAAAATATACTATTAATATTCAATAATATTTTCTTAACAATACTAATAAAGCTAAATTTAATAGCCTTTTAAAATTAAATTATAATAAAAAAATTATCCCTATAAGTATAAAATCTTTAAAATCTTTAAAATTTAAATTATTTAAATATTTACTAATTATATTTATTAAATTTATTAGCACATTAGAATTTAACATATTAAATGATTTTAAGTGTTTTAAAGTTAAAAAATCTTTTAAAATATATTTATTAAAACATTAATTATAAAAAGTTTAATTTTTTTAAAATAATTTAGATTAGTATTTTTAAAAAAGTTTAAAAAGATTATTAAAATATATATTAAACCTTTAATTATTTTATAAAGAAAGATTTTTATTATAATTTCTTTGGCTTTGTTATTTATTTATTTAATTTAAAAACAATTAAATTTATTAATTATTAAATATTAAAGGAAAATAATTAAATAAAACTTCTTAGTAAGTTTTTATTTTTATTTTTAATTAATTAAATATAATATTAATTTTTTAATTTAAGTACTAATTTATGAAGCTTTTATTAATATAATTACTACTAGTTATAAAAAGCTAATAAAATATTTCCCTTAAAAATTAAATATAGAAAACTTTAAAAATTATAAGGTTTTTTTATTTAATATTATTTTAAATCTTATTTATAAAGTTTTACTGTTTATATTATTTATTTTTGCTATTAGCCTTTATTTATATTACTAATATATTAGCCTTAACCATTAGCCTTATATCTTATTATTAGCACTAGTTTAGGAAGACAATTATTTTTATATATAGCAGAATCCTTTTCTTTTAATTAAACCCTTTTAATTAAACCCTTTTAATTAAACCCTTATAATATATTTTATTATACTTAAGAGCAACTACGTTGTTTGTAAGATCGGTGGTTTATTTAATCGTAAGGTGAGATCTATCTATGGTTTAAATAGGCAACCTTAACTCCTTCTAGAATGATTCTCTTTCAGGTATGCAATCTAAGGTCTTTACTGCAATCATATAAACGCTCTTATCGCGTCTCTCTCAATCGTGCATCTAAGGCACCAAAGGACCTTTGTCTGCCAACAATACTGTTATATTGTTAAAATTATTTATTATATAGCTCCTTATTTTCTAATTTAATATTATACTAATTAATATATAGCTATATTTAATAAAGATTAATTAGCTAATATAACTTTAAAGCTAGCACTTTTATTTAATTTACTTATATCTTATTAACTTATAATAAAGCCTTTTTATAAATTGCTTAAAAAGCTTAAAACTAACCTAAAAACCTTTGTAAAAACAGTTAAATATAATATTTATAAAAAATATAATAGCAATTATTATAACTTAAAGCCTATTACAATTAATTTTACATGCTTAAAAAATACTATTCACCTATTTAAGTTAAAGAATATTCAAAAAGCTATTACTACTAAAATTAACTATATATAGAAAGCCTAAGCTATTTTTTAAAAAACTAATAACTAGCTTTAATAATATAAGTAGTATAAAGGCTATAAACATTATATAAATCATATAGCTATTAAAGATATATTTGTTTTTATTTATATATATATAAGGTTATGATTTTAGTTATTAGTTATTAGTCTTTTTTTAATAACTAACTAACTAAGCTAATTATAACTAATAAATAACTAACTAAGACTAGTTTTAGTTAAGCTACTAACTAACTAGTCCTAGTTTTAATTAAGGCATTAACTAACTAAGATTAGGACTAGTTAGTTAATTAATCACTTATAAAAAACTAAAAACTAATTCCACTTTTAATAACTATTTAAATAAAACATATAAAATTAAACTATTAAAGGAATGAATTATTTAAGTATATTAAATTAATAAAACAAGTTTTACTTTATTTATAGCTATTTTATTTAATTAGTTATGAATTTTTAAAGTTGCACTAATTTTGGAGAATCTTAAAAAAGGTGGAAAAGTTTAAGTCGACCTACCCTGTAGCAGAAATACACCTTTTCCAAAAATTCGTAACTAATTAAATAAAATAGCTATTAATAAACTAAAATATGTTTTGTTAATTTAAAGTATTTAAATTAATAGAATATAAGAGTTTCTATTTTTAGCATTTTTATTTAAAAAGTTATTAAATTTTGAAAAAGTGGGGCTAGTTATTAGTCTTTTACTAGTCACTAACTAACTTGCCCTAGTTAGTCTTAGTTAAGGCAGTGACTTACTAACTTATTATGTAATAATGACTAACTAAGACTAACTTATTACGTAATAATAACTAGGACAAGTTAGTTAGTCTTAGTCACCTAAGTGACTAACTTTTAGTGACTAAATCACAACCCTGTTTGCTACAGTGTTTTATGCTTATATATTAGCGGTAATATATGCATATAGCATTATTCTTGTGTTTATAATTAATTATTTAGCTTAAGTTTTAGATGAATTAATGAGCTTTTTGGCTCGTTAATTCGATTCAAAAAGTCCTTAAAAGCTAAATAAGTAGCTATCTATAATATAATATATAAATAACTTAACTAATTTTAAGATTTAAAACAGTTTAATATACTTTAGGTTAAGCTTAATACTTATGTTTTTAAACTTAAGATTTTTAATTAAAAGTCCCACTAGGCTATCCTTTTTTAGTTTTAAGGGTTAGTAATATTAGCTATAATATTTAGCCTATAATTTAATTACATATATTTAATGCTTTTCTGCTTTCTTACATACTACTTTTAGTTTTTTAATTTTATTAGCTACAGCTGGTACTTCCCGCTTTAAAATATCATTATCCATGTTCACTTCAACTATTAAATAATAGCTTATTAAGGCTATAAAGGATAATATACTTATTATTATATTATGGGTATTATTATAAGCAAATTAGGCTTCCTTAAGAAATGTAGCCTAGTATATTTAATTAAAACTTATAAAATAACAAAGGTAAATCTCTAATACTTAATTAACTTTTTTTATTTGTCCATTAGTTTAAAGGTGGTAAGCTATTAAAAGTTATTTCTTAATCTTAAAGTAATAGTATAAACTTAACTAAAATTACTTATAAATATAAATCCTTTATTAAAAACAATATTATTAGGTATTTTATATTAAAAGAAGATTTTTTAATATATTAATTCAGCTAGCTATAATGCTATGATTTTATAAAATATAGGGAAAAGTTCTACTATCTTAGTGTATTAGTTTATAATAACTAATATCACGTTAACCTTTTCTTCTTTAAACTAAACTTTCGATAATTTTATAATAAAGTTTATAAATATTTCCTTTTATAGCTTCTTAGGGAGTGGGAAAGAGTTAAGCTTTTTATATTGTTTATGTTTAAAGGCCTTAGCTTTATAATAAATTTTATAGCCCTTTACCTATTCCTTAATATATAAAGATATATTTTTTAATAGTATTTTTTTAATAATAGCTTTAAGGTTTATCTCATGTTAAAGTATTTAGCTAATAGATTATTATAATATTACAATATTAGCTTATTATAGATGCTTTATTCCATTAATATATAAATATAGTTTTAATACCTAATAAGGCTATTATTACCTATTAACTAGGATAAATTATTAGGTTTAGCTTATAATTTGTTTTTTTCCTTTAACTTTAAGTTAAAGGCCTATGCTTTTTTTAATAAATCCTTTATTTTGCTAAGGCTATTCTTTATATATACAATTTCTTATATAACTACTTCTTTAGCTATTTTTTTAACACTATTTAAGGATAATAATATAAACCTTTTTCTTTGTTTTATTTAAAAATGTTTATCTTAAATTAAAGGTAAAGGTTTCTTTCTTTCCTTATTTAAATAGTTACCTTTTATAATATAACTATTTTAGCTTAAAGGGTTAATATTTATTAATTTAGTACCTTCTTCTTAATATAATTTAACCTTTTAAATTAAACATTCATAAGATTAAACTTACTGCTTTTATGCTTAATAATAAAATTATAAGATATTAATAACATACATTATTAAGCTTATTAGCTGTTAAGCTTTAGTTGCTTTATAAATAATTATAAATTATAATAATTAGATAACATTTTAATTATATACTTACTACCTTATAAGTATTATCTTTAGTATTAAAACAATTTTATAATTATTATTATCTTTTAGTTTAAAGTTTTATAGTTTACTTTAAAACCTTTAAACTTTTATAACTAAAACATAATAAAGTGATATACCCTTTATTTATTAGGCTAGGATAAAATCTTTAACATTATGCTATTAAACGCATCTATTTTTAAGCATATTGCTAGCTTAAAATTAAAGTAATATAGCAAAAGAGCTTTTATAAATACATTATATAATTAATAAAATATATCTACTGCTTTGCCTTATAAGTTTATTTTTCTAGGCTTTTTGCTATTAATGCTTCCCTTTAATAAATTATTTAAAGGTTTTATTATTCCTAAATAGCCCTTAATAAATTACCTATAGAAGTTATAAAAGCCTAAGAATTATTATATATAATAATATGTTTTTAACTTTAGCTAATTTTAAATAATTTTAATATGCTTTAGGTTTATAAAAATCCCTTTTATAAAGATAATAAATCTTAGGAAGTTAACTTATTTTTAGTAAAACTTATACTTTAAGGGTTTAACATAAAGCTTATACTTTTACAATCTTTTTAATATTTTATATAAATGTTTTATATATTACTTATAGGTATTAAAGAAGATTAAGATATTATTTAAGTATACGATATAAAAATAATTTAAATAGCTATAAAAGGCTTAATATATATAGTTTTGAAAAATAATAAAGGTATTAGTTAATTTAAAGGGCATAATAAAATACTTATAATAGCTATAGTATATGTAAAAAGTAATTTTTTATTTATTTTCTTTTTTAATATAAAAATTTTTTTTTTTTTTTATGGTGACTTGGCGTAGTGGTTTAACGCCTGGTTTGCTTCTGCCGCGGTGGCCTTCTACCGGTAGGGAGGGGGTTTGAATCCTTTAGTTATTATAAATTTTGTTTTTTGATAGAATTGAACCTTGATATTTAATAGTAAAAAGGGAGTATTATTATTGTGCTATTGGCCTAGATTTGTAATAAGGGCTAAGTATTTTAAAGCTATATAGCTAAGGAGTTGCTAAAGGTGTTAGCGCTGGTTTAAAGAGGTTAAGGAATAAACTGATTATATAGAGCTAATAGGTGAGGGATTTTATTTATTTTAAAAGACTTAAGCTAATGATATAAGGGGTGTGTTTTTACCTTGTATTTACTTTTTTTTGAACGATTTGTAACTAGTATATAAGCGGAATTGCTAAGCAAGTAAAAAAGACTAATATTATAGATAAGAATAAGAGCATGATTAGGATATGCTTTATTGCTAACTTGCTATTAAATCATAACTAAAATATCTTTTAGTTAGTGGCTTTAAGTGTTGTATGGTAAGGTATAGGAAAATATACTTAAAGGTGAAAGGAGGTAAAGATAAAGATAGAGAAAATAATTAAGCACTTTGTAAAGAAGGTTTTTTAGGCCGGAGGGCTTTTTCTTTTGCTTAGGAATAAGTGTTTGAATATAAACCTTAAATGTAGCTATTAATATTTAGTAGGACGCTATTAGATCATAGATGGGATGTTATTGGGTAGAAGATATAGTGGAAGAGTTACCTTATAGTAGCTCTGCATACTTTGCCTATAATTAAAGACAAGGAAATAGGTATTTGGCGTATAGATAATAATAATAATAATAATAATATAATTTTTATAATAGGCTTTTTTTAAATTAATCTTAAGGGGGACTTTATGCTAAAAATCTTATTATGAATCTTAGAAATTAAGGGTAAGGGATAATAATTCTTAATAATTATTTAGTTAAGTCTTTAATAGTTAATACATAACTAAAGGATATTATCTTTTTTAGGGATAAATAAGATAGGTGCGTCGGTTAGGCTCTTAAAGGGTTATATTTAATTAAGTTTTATGTTTTTATTAATATACTCTTAAAATACTTAAAGTTTAATTTTTATTAAAAGGTATATAAAACTATAAAAAGGTATTAACCTTAAAGAAATGTCGATAACATAATTAATATTTCTATAATATAAAAGGATATTTACCTTTTAATATTTAAATATATTTAGAAACTTTTGCAACTTTACGGGTAAGTCCTTTTTATAGATCGTTATTAGTTCTTTTTTGTTTAGTAAAGGTACTTCTTTTTATATAGTAATAATGGTAAAAATGTATATACTTTCTTTAATATAAGTTTTAATGAACTTATAAGGGTTAAGTATTTTATATTTAAGTGCTAAAACTTTAAATTACCAATAGTCTTTATTTAGGTTAAAAAGAATACGTTTATTCTTAAAGGTAGTTATGAATAATAGTATAAGGCTGCTTTTTATATAAAGGTTATAGTTAATTTTAATATAGCTTTATTTAAAGGTTTATATTGCTTTATAGCTATTTATTGTTATAATTAAAACGTAATAAACGCTATAAATAGGGTATGTTATTTCCTTAACTGTTTACAGGGTTGTGATTTAATCCTTTAGTTTTTAGTTTTTTTTAATAACTAACTAACTAACTAAATCACGTGATTAGTTAGTTAGTTTTTTCTTAGTTTTAGTCAAGGCTTAGACTAACTAAGCTTAGTTTTAGTTAAGGCCTGAACTAACTAACTAATGGCTTAGTTAGTTAGTTAGTAACTAAGAAAAAACTAAAAACTAACCCCACTTAATTGTTAAATTAAAATAAAATTCTTAAAATTAAACAAAGTTATAAACAATACATTTAAAGGTTTTAATTATTTAAAACTGGTTTTAGATTATTTATATCTATTTTATTTAATTAAATATCAATTTTTGAATCTTTACTATTTTTATGAGAGTTGGAAAAAATATTTTCTTGAACTTAAGCTACCCTGTAGAAAAAAGTTACTCAAATTAAAAAATTGATAACTAATTAAATAAAATAGATATAAATAAAGTAAAACCTATTCTATATAATTAAAACCTTTAAATTTATTAACTATAAGCCTGTTTAATTTTAGGATTTTTATTTAAGAAGTTATAAATTTTGGAAAAAGTGGGGTTAGTTTTTAGTTTTTTCTTAGTTACTAACTAACTAAGCTTAGTTAGTTTTAGTTAAGGCCCGAACTAACTAACTAATTATGTAATCCGGACTAACTAAAGACTAACTAATTACGTAAGAAAACTAAGGCTTAGTTAGTTAGTTTTAGTTAGCCTTCGAACTAACTAAAACTAACTAAATTACAACCTTGACTGTTTATATTAAAGGGGTGGTTTATTTTGCTTATTATAATTTAAATTATCGTATAAATTAAATGCTTATATAGTTTATTTTAGTGTATATATTTAGGTTAATATAACTGTTAATGTTATTTTTAAGTGTTTATATTATAATAAATATGTGAAAATAAGTAGCTATTTTTACTATTAAATTTTTGTGTTTTATAGGTGTAAGGAAGGTACTTATAAAGCTAACTCTTTTAATAAATTCTTTATGTTTATTAACTTATTCTTTAAATCGTTTTTTTTCACTTTGTTTAGTTATTATTCTTTTTATTATTAGGATAGGTTTTTTCCTTATTTTAATCGAATAAGAACTATTATTAGTTGTATTTATTAAGGCAATAGTTAATAAGGTAATATTTGCTTTAATATTTGTAGTATTTATTAACCTTTCTTTATATGTTTATATAATTCTTTCTATTTAACTTTTTTTTACCATTATGTATAAAGGGGTTATTATGGTTAGTTTTAGCTTTTTTATTAGGAAAGTTATTAGTTTAGTTTTAATAATATTAACTACTAGTAGCTTATTAGGCTTTTTATTTAATTTAAGCCTAATTAATTATTACTACTTATGTTTTTAGTTTTACCTTTTTATATTTATTAAGATAAATATAAAAGTTTTTTTTTAGTTTAATAAAAAAGGCTATAGCTTTTTAAGTTTTAGTTTTAGTTTTAATCTATTGTTTAAGGGAATTAAGGTAAATATTAAATTTATATGGAATTTATTAGTTGCTTTAGGTTATTTTTTTAATTTGTTTTATAATTTTAAATTCTTAATTCTTAGTATCTTTAAAGATTAAAAGTATTTAAGCTTTAAAAGCTTTATAGTTTTAATATGCCTAGTTTTTTTAATCGTTTAACATTATTTTATTAATATAGCATTATTATAATGCGCATAAATCACTATTTATATTATTAATAGCATATAATACTTATTTTTTTTAAGTTTTAAACTTTTTAAACGCTTATTAAAAAGTAAAGTTTAAATTACTTAGCTATTTTTCTTTTTTTCGAAATATTTAGTTAATATTAAAAGTAAAGATATTTTTAGTCTTAAGGTTAAGACTATAATTAATATTAAAGCTATTTAACTTTAAATATATACATTAAGTATTACGTTTAAAAAAAGTATAAAGTTTATTTTTAGCTTTTATTTTATGTAAAAGTTCCTTTAGTTATTCCTAAATATATTTAAAGGCCTTAAGCTTTTAAATTCATTCCTATAACTAAATAAATATAATTTTTTAAATTTTTTATTTCTTAATAATTTCTTTTTTTATAAAGTTCTTAACATCTTAAAGGTTATATTTTACTTCCTTTTTTTCTTAAAAATTAACATAGTTATTAACTAAAGAATCGTTAAAACTTTTTAATAAATTATAAATATAATTACATTATTTATATAAAGTAATAAAAAGATTTTTATTATAATTTAAAGATTTCTTTATAAAGAAACATTTATAAATAAGGTTTTTACCTTTATTAACTATTATAACTATTAAGTAATTTTTTTAAAAAGCTTTAAAATTATAAAAAGGTTAAATTAAATAACATATAATAGTTAAATAAGTATATATTAAAATAAAACTAAAGCTTAAAAAAAGAAAAAAAAAGAAAAGCCTTTTTTTTAAAAAAAAGCTTTTCTTATATTACCTTAAGCTATTTAATCTCTTTAATTACTTACAGCTATAAGCAATTAAAAATACTTAGCGGTGTAGGTTTTTTTCGGATCACGGTTCCTACCCGAACATTTACCGAGCAGCAGCTCCGTACACCCCGCCTTTTAGAATAGGCAATAAGGGTAATCGGTGTAAGATTAATAATAATAATAATAATAATAATTAAAAATACTTATTGCAATGCATTTAAAGATATATTTTTAAGTGTATTTTTTTTTATTTTATTTTTACCCTTTTTAACCTAGCCTTAATAAAGCCTTAATAAAGCTAAAGCCTTATAATTATAACGTTATAATTAAAACGAAATTATTAGTTTAAGCTTATTAAAATAAGCTTTATTATAAAAACAAATTTTAGTTTAAGTTTACTAAAATAAAGGCATAAGCCATTTAGCTTAACGTTTTTCTGCCTCATTATGCTGTTCCGTTTTAAGCATTGTTGTCGGTTAAATGCATAAATACTCGCTCCTTACTGCAATATCGGTCTAAAGACACTTGCCCCTCAGCCCCTCAGCCCCTCCATCCCACCACGTAAAAGAAGTATGACTCGAAACTTTCCGTCGCTTAGAGCAGATTAATTATTTTTCTTCACATCTGTCAACTGCCAACTGTCAACCTTGCAACCAAGCACCTTGAACAGTGTTATTGGATTGAGGTATGACTACTATGGCAGATCCCGCGAAGGCCGTGGAAGGCCTTCAAAATTCGGCCCTGAAAGACCTGAAAGGTAGGTTACAGCCACTTCAGTCTTCGTTTTCCCGCGTCCCGTCTAACAGTATATTGCAGGCACTGAAAAGCGAGACTCGTTAATCGCGATCGAGAAGAAATATCAGCAGAGATGGGAAGAACAGGGTCTCTTCAACGCCGATGCGCCGTCTACCACCGAGGTCCCCCTCCACTCTATCTCCGCCGCCGAGTTGCGAGAGAAGTACCCAAAATTCTTCGGAACTATCGCCTTCCCCTACACAAATGGTCGTCTACACGTGGGCCATGCCTTTTCCTTTAGCAAGGTCGAGTTCCACGTCGGATTTGCTCGAATGAAGGGCATAAAGGTCCTGTGGCCGCAAGGTTACCATTGTACGGGTCTACCAATCAAGGCGTGCGCTGACAAGCTCGCCAAGGAGGTCGAGATGTTTGGCCAGGAGTTCGAGAGGCACACGGAGGAAGACGAGCCCGTGGTCGAGGCCGTAGCCGCGCCCGCGCAGAGAGAGAGAGAGGATGTTACAAAGTTCACAGCAAAGAAAGGCAAGGCCGCCGCCAAGTCAGTCAAGATGAAGTACCAATTCCAGATCATGCAAGCCATGGGTATTCCCGTCCAACAAATACACCTCTTCGCCGACGCGGCATACTGGCTCGAGTACTTTCCGCCCCTCTGCAAGCTCGATCTGAGCAACTTCGGCAGCAGAATCGACTGGAGGAGACAGTTTGTCACAACGGATGCCAACCCATACTTTGATGGGTTCGTCCGCTGGCAAATGAACCGACTAAGAGAGCTGAACAAGATCAAATTCGGGAAGCGTCACACAATCTACTCGATCAAGGACGGTCAGCCATGCATGGACCACGACAGAAGCGAAGGAGAGGGTGTCAATCCACAAATTTATGTAGCGATCAAGATGCAGGTTCTCGAGTTCACCCCCAAAGCCCAGGAGGCACTACAGGGAAAGCTTCCCGATGGCGCCAAGGTGTTCTTAGTTCCAGCAACTCTACGAGCGGAGACCATGTACGGACAAGTGGCTTGTTTCGTCTCACCCAAGATCACTTACGGTGTCTATGAAGCCGCCCCTAACGAATACTACGTCATGACCGAAAGGGCAGCTAGGAATATGGCCCACCAAGAGATATTCGCTGAGGAAGGCGTTATCAAGAAGGCAGCAGATATTCAGGGCTCTGATCTTATTGGGGCGCTGGTGAACGCCCCTCTAAGCTTCCACAAGGATGGAGTTCGCGTTCTCCCAATGGAGTCGATCCTCGAGACTAAAGGCACAGGTGTAGTGACTTGCGTGCCGTCTGACTCACCTGACGACTACGCCACGATAACGGACCTGGCTAAAAAGGCCGACTACTATAAGATCAAGAAGGAATGGGCAGAGCTAGAGATAATCCCCATTATTCGGACGCCCACTTCTGACCTGCTCGCTCTTGAACTCGTCAAAAAACTAAAGATTGCATCCCCTAAAGATGCCAAGCAACTAAAGGAGGCCAAGGAGTTGGCCTACAAAGAAGGCTTCTACCAGGGGCACATGCTTGTGGGAGACTTCAAGGGCGAAAAGGTGGCAGATGCTAAGCCCAAGGTCCGGGCGCAACTTATCGAAGCTGGTCTTGCTTTCGAATATGCCGAGCCCGAGAATAGAGTCGTAAGCAGAAGTGGCGACGAATGCACGGTAGCACTCATGGAGCAGTATTACATCGACTATGGAGAAGAGTCATGGCGCGCCATCGCTACTGAGTACGTTGAGAATAAGGATGGTAAGGGTCTCAACACCTATTCGAACGACGCTCGCAACGCGTTCTTGGGAGTCCTTGACTGGCTCAAACAGTGGGCTTGTGCAAGGACTTACGGCTTAGGTTCACGTCTCCCGTGGGCTCCAGAGTTCCTAGTAGAAAGCTTGAGTGACTCGACGATCTACATGAGCTACTACACAGTGGCCCATTTCCTCCACCGCGACATATTCGGGCGGGAGAAGGGCAAGGGCAACATCACGCCCGACCAAATGCTTGATGAAGTATGGGACTATATCTTTTGCCGCACGGAGCTTACCGACGACCTCCTAGCCAAGTCTAAGATTCCCCAAGAGACTCTCGAGGCGATGCGCCGCGAGTTCGAATACTTTTACCCTCTAGACTTGAGAGTGAGCGGCAAGGATTTAATCAACAACCACCTTACGTTTGCTCTTTACAACCACATTGCATTATTTCCGAGGGAATACTGGATTAGGTCTATTCGAGTGAATGGACACCTCCAGCTCAATGGCGAGAAGATGTCCAAGAGCACAGGTAACTTCATGACGCTCGATGATGGTACGCTTTTCCGTTGTGCATTACTGCCATATCCCACCACGTAACCACTGCTAACTCGACTACAGTTGTGAAGAAGTTTGGGGCGGACGCTTCCAGAATAGCTCTTGCGGACGCTGGAGATACAATCTCAGATTCCAATTTCGTCGAGGACGTCGCGGATAGCACAATGTAAGTGATCTATGAGCATAGCTCTCTCGAATCCCTACCCTGGCTTACAAGCTGCTTTTACTAGTCTCCGGCTGCACTCCCTGCGAGAATGGTGCGAGGAGATGGCGAAGAGCGAGGGTCTTCGGACTGCGAAAAATGACTTCGAAGATGCGCTGTTTGACAACGAAATGAACACCTTGGTAGAAGAAGCCAGGCGTCACTATGAGGACACGAACTACAAAATGGCTTTGAAATCATGCTTCTATGACCTCACCAATGCCAAGGACATTTACAGAGCATCCTGTGTAGCGGCGGGGATCACAATGAACAAGGACTTGGTGTTCAAATACATAAGACTGCAAGCCCTTTCCATCACGCCAATTGCACCGCATTGGGCTGAGTACATCTGGCTCGAGGTGCTTCACGAAGCCAAGACGGTACAACTGGCTCGGTGGCCCGAAGTGCCGGAAGCTAACCCGGGCCTCAGCGCTGCCCGCTCATACGTGCTAGCGACGCAGTCCAGCATTACATCAGCCGAGTCGGCGCAGATTAAGAAGATGGCTAAGGGGAAGCAGGCCAACTTCGACCCCAAGAAGCCCAAGAAGCTTACCATTTTCGTAACTAAGGAGTTCCCCAAGTGGCAGGATGGGTGCATTGAGCTATTGAAAGAGACGTGGGATCCAGCGACCAACACCCAGAAGTGCACCGATAAGGAGCTGAGCGGCCGTATCGCTAAGATAGGCAAGGTCAAAGAAGCGATGCCATTTGTGCAGCGCCTCAAGAAGCGCCTTCGCGATGGAGAGCCGGCTAGTGTCGTGTTTGAACGCAAGTTGGCCTTTGATGAGCCCAAGACCGTCACGGCCATGGTGCCTAGTCTTAAGCGGGCGGCAGGATTATCAGAAGTGGATGCCATATTGGTAACGGAGGGAAGCAAGACCGGGACCGATCTCCTTCGCGGCGGCGAGGTAGAGATCAAGTCCACCACTTTCGCTGACTTAGCAGTGCCGGGTCAGCCGTCCTTCCTATTTGAGAATATTGAGCCGTAGACCGTATAGAAGGGTTATAGCGCGTAGCTCGCCGTGTTCCGGCAACTATAAAATGTGCAAGGATTGAATCCTGCGTCGACAGGGTGCGCCGTCATAGTCTCTGTTCTCTTGCTAATACATCGCAATGAAGAAATAATTGAATAAACAAAGGCTTGAATCAGTGTGGGCGTCCAGAAGGCTCCTAGATAGCAGCACACCTCATTTTTGAGATGGGTGTTTATTTTACGAAAGTACAAGAAACACACATGCCTAGAAGTACTCTGATTCACGACAGATCGTATCAGGCATCGAGGTCCCGGCAACCAGAAGGGAAACGGGAATTATCGGATAAGAAACGTGATTTTTTAAACCGAGGGTTAAGGATTTAAGGGGTTGATCTAGGATGCTTTTCTTTTTCTTAACTGGTCGTCATCCTTTCCAACTCCCCACCACCAACTTACATCCACAAGCATACCGATCTAGGAGCAACCCCGCGAACCAAGATGGCCAGCAGCCCGTTGAAGATTGCCGTCATCCCCGGTGATGGCATCGGGACCGAAGTGATGCCGTACGGCGTTCGATGCCTCGAGGCAGCAGCAAAGGTATTCGGCATTCAACTTACATTTGAGACGTTTGACTTTGCTAGCTGTGTCTTCTACCAGAAACATGGCGACATGCTGCCGCCTGACTGGAAGGAGACGCTTCTCGGCTTCGACGCCATCTACTTCGGTGCCGTTGGCATGCCAGATCTGGTTCCGGACGAGGTCTCGTTATGGGGCAGTCTGTTGAAGTTCAGACGAGAATTTGACCAGTACATCAACCTTCGGCCGTGCCGGCTCCTGGCCGGGGTCAAGTGCCCTCGTGCGTACACCTAGCCTACCTGAATCCCCTAATCCCCATGAGCCGAATCCACTAACGCCGGACCCCCAAAGTGGCCGATCGGAAACCCGGAGATATTGACTTCTGGATCGTTCGTGAAAACACAGAAGGTGAATACAGCAGCATCGGAGGTAAGATTTTTGAGGGAACGGACCGGGAGACCGTCATCCAGGAGACGGTGATGACGCGGGTCGGCATCGACAGGGTGCTCCGATACGCATTCGACCTCGCGCAGAGCCGATCGAGGAAGCGGCTCACGAGCGCGACCAAGAGCAACGGAATTAGCATCACGATGCCCTACTGGGATTCCCGGGTCCGCGAGATGGCGCGGAGCTACCCCGACGTTAACGTGGATAAGTATCACATTGACATCCTGACTGCCCACTTTGTCCAACGACCAGACATATTCGACGTGGTCGTCGGAAGCAATCTATTTGGCGACATCCTGTCAGACTTGGGTCCGGCTTGCACCGGTACGATCGGAATTGCGCCCTCGGGCAACATTAACCCGACCGGGCAATTTCCGAGTCTGTTTGAGCCGGTCCACGGCAGTGCACCCGACATCGCTGGCAAGGGAATTGCAAACCCGGTCGGCATGATCTGGGCAGGCCAGATGTTGCTTGAGCACTTCGGCTTTAAAGATGCAGCCGCCACGATCCTGCAGGCGATCGAGACGGTGCTGGCCGGAGGAGACCCAGCGATCATCACCGCTGATATGGGCGGCAAAGGAACGACCAAGAGTTTGGGGGAGGCCATCGAGGCCGAGATTCTAAGAGCTAAGAAGGGAAGCTCATAGTCCTGCCTGTTGCGACCTTGCCGACCCCGGAGCGGCGAGTAAGACCAAGAACGAATGTGACTTATAAATTAGATTCGTCTCTCCTTGTCATGCTTTAGACCACATATACAGTACCGAACCATCACCCGCTTTCGGAACACCTTCAGCTAGTACGCAGATCCTTCGTCTGACATTCTTTAGGATATATCTACTGCATTATTAGTTCGTATTCGATTAGTTTCAACCACGCCTCTCGATTCGTCTTTTATGTGCCGGAGCATACGCATGATTAAAAGGCAAGCCTCTATTACCAAGGCGAACCAATTTTTCTCAGGGCTGGCTACAGACTAGACCGAACCATCCTCGTAGACCGGCCCCGTACACACTGCGTGGTAAAGAGAAGTGCCACGAGAGTGTGGTGGTCGACGCATGCCCGACCTCCGCATCAGATGCCCTCATAAGCCTGCAGTGAAAACCGGTACGTCCCACACGTACTACTCACGTCCGCACAGTCTGCTGCGGCGCCGCTCTTACCGTGGCCAACGCAAGTGTTGAGTAGCGAATTCGTTATGGTATCCGCGACGAACTGCGAATCCGCCTCATATGTTTCCTGACTTTTGCCACCGCACACGCGCCCGAGGCAGCCTCCTTCCCACCAATTCAAGCAGAATCCCCCGGCGACGTTGATGGTGCCGTTGTTAGCTCTGATGTCGTTGATGACGGCCTGGCAGTCGGTCACGGAAGCCGTCGTGTCCTATACATCATATTAGTCCCGTATTGTTAGTCGATCAAAAGGCGACCCTGAGCGTACCGCGAGACAGGCGCTGAATGTGCCGCCCGCAACATCCGCGAAGGTCCCATGCAGCTGGATTCCATCGTGTGCTTTGTCATCGACTGTGAGGAAACCCTTGGGCCCCGTTCCCGTAGCGCGGGCCACAGAAGGCGCCAGGTACGGTCGGTGAAGATTAGTTAGGCGTCTCGCGGCCACGGCACTGACGCTTGCGAGAACGGCCAAGATTCGGATGTACGACTTGGAAACCATGGTTGATAGATAGACACGGATGCTGGGTTTAACGAACGTGTTGGCGGGTAGACGCGCCGTGGCCTTCAGGCGGTATCGAGTAAATGAGTGAATGCCTGGGAAGAAATAGCTATAAAAAAGGTGAAACGAGCGAAGCCATATTCTGTACCTACATAAGGTAGGTATATGTAGTTGCCTAATGTTTACGTGTGAAATTAAGATGAGCGAGGGCCCTTTCCCTTGGACATCATCGCGCTAGCAATTCCTTATTATACCTATTACTTCACATCTCGGGCAGTCCGCCATACTACTAGTGTACGTATGTTAGGTAGTAGGCAGGGACGAGCAAGGGACGTCACTACCTACATGTACTACGTAGGTAGCGCTTTGATCATCCCTGCGTACATTAAGTTAATTCCTTATAGCCTTATTAAGAGTATACCAAATCAGCAGTAGCAGCCCTACGTTACATACGCCGGTGGTCACTCGGCAGAACAGATCAGATTGTGCATGGTACATAAACGAATTGATAGATGGAAGACCCACACCAGAAATGAGAAGACCCCATCACCAAGGTTGGCTCTGCAGGGGTCTAGCATCCTTCACGTATCACAAGCAATGGAAGAGACCTATGGAACTTACATATGGTCGTCAGGGGGTGTATTGTGAGTTGTAGTGAGAAGGCGGGCATCACAGTTTCTCCAAGCAGAGACGGTGGCTGCTATTTCGGATGTCTCCAGTCAACCTAAATCTCTTCAAAAGTGCTCTGGGAGTTGGGACAGAGACGAAGTCATACACACTACTTGGCGGCCTGTACGTGCCATCAATCCACGTCCTAATCTCACCTTAGTACTGTGCAATGCCGGAGAACAAGCTCGGTCTAAAACCTTGGTGGCAGCCCTATTTCCACAATGGGAAGTGTAGCATGAATCGCCGCTGACGCAACACGATACAAGACAGGAATTGGTAACGGCGGAACGAATTCAATCATCGAGTGAGAAGTGAATATTGTTCCTGTGCGGTATACCTCAAAGTTGCAATGAATTTGGAAGTTGATATATCTCAATTCCTGCAGCCAGGATGTGGCGGTACACCACCACAAATGCAATTCACCGTACTGAACTATTACACCGCGAAGCTAATAATCTCGCAAGATGCGACTGGGTACCGAGTGCAAAAGGCTTACTCGTGTTAAGTCTCTTTGGTCGTGACACCTCACGGGTATAGGCCCTCCTAGGATTCCAGACTAAAAGGGGCCAATCTCTGTCTTGTTGCCAAGATGCTCGAAGCAGCCAAGCACGCCATCGCGATTGTAGACGATCTGATCTGTAGATGAGGTTAGTATTATGGAGTAGAGGTTGGCAATAGGCGCCAAGCAATACATACTGAGATCGTAGGAAGACGGGCCAAATAGACCCAGGGCGTTGAGACAGTTACAAGTCATGAAGAAAGTGGCGTTGGTTCCCAAGACAGTGCAGTTGCCGCAGGTGGACCAGTAGTTGCCGCTACGATAGGTTGTTCATGTTAGTATAATGCAAGTTATATCACATATAGAAGGATTACATGCCTGCTGTAAGGGTAGAGCATGCCACCCGCATTGGCCAAGCAGGGACTGGTGTCGAGCCTGAAGAGTGCCGTTCAATTAGCATGTATCCTCTGATGGATTCGCTGAAGCCTTGCAAAAGAAGAGAATCTACCATGTCCAGTCGTAGCTGTACTCAGCCCAGTTGTCGTTGTTGCAGTACATGCCGAGAAAGCTGTCGACCATGAAGCCCGTCTGCCAGGTACAGTTGTAGACAATGCCCTGAGCATCGGCTAGCTGGCCGACAATGCCAACAGCAGCTGCGATGATGGTGGCGAACAGCATCATGATTTCTGTAGTGACTGTCTGTTGAGTCGTCGAATCCTCCGCCGTCTTTCCTTACGAGTCTCAGACGAGATTTGCCTGTGCAATTTGGGTCGTGTGAGCACCTAATTTCCTGGCATCGGATGTCTATGTGGAAATTGAGATTAAGAGAACAAACTGGCGTGGTACGAGTTGGATAGGCTCGACGATAAAGGGAGTTGTGCCGAGAAGGGAAACGGGAAAAAGAAGGACGACGCGGTGGAAAGAGTGCAGGATATTCAAGGCCAACGCGTGCAAGACGTTAGGCGTTTGTGCTTATTTCGTCGCCGTGGACACATCCTTCAGATTGAAAGAGAAGGAGGGGCTTGAGTGGTCGCGTGTTCACGATGCCCACCTCAGGGGAATTGATTGAGAAGGTACGATGAAAGTATCGCGACGAGAGTGAAACGCCCACAGGCTTAACAGGTACCTACCTTCCTTCCGACTTGCAGCAAGGCGACACCTTCCCTCACTGCATCATCGATGAAAGCTTGGACCAGATAATGGACCAGATAGTGGACGTGCCAAAGGACACCCGACGTCAAAGGACACGCCAAAGGACCTGCTACTGTCCCCTAATGTCCTTTCGCGCCTCCTCCCATTCGCCCTGTCTCTGGCGCTCCATCTCCATTTCGCTTTCTGGGAGTGATTTGCTGGCCTAGCCTTGGCCTTAGCCTGCGACTCAGCGCGCCTCCTATCCTTGGCGTCGCGCTCTGCTGTGGCGTCTAGCCCCTACTGTCCCCTACTGCTTACCCACCCCGAGAGCCCTGAAGCTGCGGACCTGCACAGTCTCGCCGCCCAAGTTCCATATGTCTTACCTTCAAGTTACATCTACAAGGAGGTTCGTCCTCTTCGAATCCGCGAGACAGGTCAGGATGTCTCGGATCATGGATTGTTCCCCAATGTGTATAACGCTTGCAAGGCAGCCCTTAGCAACGACTTCACCCTAGTCATTGGTAAGATGCTGGAGATACGATGATGGGGCAATGCTCATAATCCATTAATAGCGACGCCGAGCATCACCTGCATAGCCAACTTCGCTATTATGTGGGCCCTAGACATTGCCTCTGCCAGTTTCTTCGTGCCGCATGTTTGTGTGTAGGTACTTTGTGTCCCAGTAAGCGTCTTGTTTTCATCCGCGATGCCCGGAAGAGACGAGACGAAACTGCAACCCATACCAAGTACGTTGTGCTCTTCCGTCACCGGAACTGTCATACCACTCTTCTCTATCGAGTCGATATATACACGGCCTCCTGTGGCACACGGAGATCATCTTAACCGATAGCACTTAAGAGTCCGTACGATGATGAGCAAAGTGTGTGGGCGCCTATGTATTGCGAATAAATCTACCTGGGCTGCTCTACTTATTGAACCCTCTCGAATCGCAACAACAACGACGGGCAGATGAGCGTGTTCCGTGTATACCAGGGCGAGACCTAAGCCAGAGTTCAGTGGCGATGTTATCCAGTAGCCCCGAGCCGGCAGGAGCCCAGATTTGTTATCCAACAATCTGCAAATCTAGAACTGCCACACTTCCGTCAAGGGTAGTCTCGGAAACCGGCAGTCGGCCCATCTCTGTTCAACAAATACGAGAATTTCTCAGGGTTCCCTAGCAAAGCCGTCGGTATGTCGTTGTTATTCTCTATCTTTTCATATTCCTCCCCCTCTCGATCCCAAAGATCCTTCCCATTTCTCACATGCTCAGCAATGCGCGCACGGTCACGGAAGAATTCCTGGTTTAGCCAGATGTGGGAGAAGGATGATAGCTTAGTCAATACTTCGTCCACCGTGGAGAAGCAGGTTGAGCAGTGCCATCCGGCGCTCCAGAGGTCTCCCTTCTCGAGCTTGATCAGCGGCTGGAGACCACCGTCTGAGTTGCGAAGATTAACGGGCGTGATGGTTCTCCAGCCTTGATAATATGTTGCTTGGGGGTGTGCCCACTGGGTACCTTTGTGCAGGTACTGAAAGCTATAGTAGTAGAAATGGCTCCGAAGCGTGAGCCGGCGAGGGAAGTTGCATGCTTTGAGCACTACCAGCGTCTCCGGGCGGACGATCTCATCCACATCGGCCACGATAATAACGTCGCCTGGTACGGGTGCTTTTCGCCCCTCCAGTCTTGGGAAAACCTGCTTATACATGGCGTCCCTCTGAAGGTCCTCGAAGGCCCATGACGGATTGGCGCGGTCCGAATGGAAGCCTTCGGGGATCTCAAGCTGGTGATAGACGATCTTATCGTGGTAGGCCGAGAACTTATCCAAGTTGTCCTTGATGACCAGAGGCTTATCATGGTTAGTAAAGGTCTTCTTAGACTCGACAATGACGAAGTAATCGACGTATGGATAGGTAGTGTTGAGACGGATCTCCAGCCAGTCCAGTTCGGTGTTGATCATGATCAGGTCATAAACCTTTCGTCCAGCTGCGTCCCGAAAGGGAGTCCATCCGTGCCGCTGACATAAACTTCGCGTCTCGGCAGCATCAGACAGGTCAGGCTGCCTTGGGTCGAAGCGGAAGATGTGGTGGACAGATCGATCTGTCCAATTAGGGTTCAGCCACACCAGGACCAGACAGGCAGACGCGAATGCAATGGCTAATCGGGTTACGAACCTTCGCCTGTCAGCACGGAGAGTACCTATGAGAGCCATCTCTAGGAGAAGAATATCGCTCTAATGTAAGTGCGGAGCGCCATAAAAGAGTGTCTAGATGTCCGCGAACGCCCTCCTGTTCCGCTGTCACGCATAGAAAACATGTACTAACATTGGATCTACTTCAGGGGTGGGGGTTCGTATACAGCGACGGTAATGCCGAATAAAACGACGGTATACCCACCTGACTAGGCCTAACATAGGTAGATTAGAAATGTGGGTACAGAAGAGAAGCGGTAGTGATGTTGTATTAAGAAAGGTTTCAGAATGCCTCGCACTTGCCGCCATCTGGTACCTAATCTAAGGGACAAAAGTTTTTTACTGAAGCTGTACCTCAAATTTGGTACCCAAGATTCTAATCTATGTTAGGTCTAGTCAGGTGGGTTTACTGTCGTTTTATCTAGAATTACCGTCGTTTCATTACTTGACGATTCCTACTGCCTTTGGCGGAGCTGAAAAGGAGGCTTGAGATTCCCATATGTGGTAGTCTCGTTTCCAATGATTGTTTTGTTGGTCTGTGCTTCGTCTGCTAACTGCATGTGGTTTCGGGCCGGGCCCGAACTTTAAAACGCCCTTCGGGTAGATTAATGCGCTTATGCAGTAAGATGTATGCATATATGCTGGTAACAATAAAGACGTACATATAGCGAAGATCGTCTCGAATAGTCAAATGTAGCAGATTCAAAGCGACATAGGCGTTCATGTAGGTACCTGTACGATCCATGAATTCTATCGGGAACCCTCTCCTCAGAATAGCGCTTGCTGAGGCTACGTATGCCGGCCGGTCCACATGGCGAGATCGGACTATAAAAAGGCTGGCGACCCCGCCGTTGCTATCAGTTCGTCCATCACAGCCAACCAACCACGCGAGGCACTTTCGTACTTCATCTTCCATTATGTCTTCCGGCGAGAAATCAGTGGGTGAGCCGGCCAGCAGTTGGCTTGGTCATCGAGGTGCCGCCGCCCTTGATCTCAGAAGTAGGGCTCCCTTTCTTCAAGCCAAATTTGACCCTCCCTTGTTAATAAAGTAGGTGATACCATGACCACTCCTACTCAGGCTATGTTGTCCGCAATCCAGAAGACAACACTTCTCGACGATGTAATGGAAGAAGATCCCACCACTATTAGCCTGGAGGCTCATGTAGCCTCATTAACGGGTAAAGAAGCTGGCCTGTTCGTCCTCTCTGGCACTATGGGGAACCAGATCGCTTTGCGGTCCCTGCTCACACAGCCCCCTCATGGGGTGCTGACTGACCATCGCTCGCACATTGTCAAGTACGAAGCTGGAGGGTATATGCCACCCCTATCGCTGTGTCTCACTCAGATCTAACCATACGATACCAGCGTCTCATCTCTAACCGGCGCCACGATCACCACCGTAGTGCCTAGCAACGGTCTCTATTTGACCCTAGAGGACGTTCAGTCTAACGTCGTGCTTGGAGACGAGATACATTCTTGCCCGACGCGCGTCATCAGCCTTGAGAATTCACTAAATGGCTTGATTATGCCCTTAGGCGAGGTGAAAAGGATCTCGGAGTTTGCGCGAGAGCACGGCATTCTGATGCACTGTGATGGTGCTAGGCTATGGGAGGTCGCCGCTTCTGGTGCAGGTTCGCTCCAGGACTTCTCTCAGTATTTTGATACCGTATCTCTCTGCTTCTCCAAAGGGCTGGGGGCCCCGATCGGGAGTATTATCGTAGGCCCCAAGCCTCTCATAAAGCACGCAAGATGGGTGCGTAAGTCGATCGGCGGTGGCCTTCGTCAGTCCGGTGTCGTCACGGCCGCTGCTAGAGTAGCAGTTGACGTGACCTTCGGGAAAGGACCAAATGGTGAAGGCGGGCTCCTGCGAGATACGCACGCCACGGCAAAGCGCGTTGAGAAACTATGGACGGATTTGGGCGGTAAGCTAGAATACCCCGTTCAGACGAACATGATTTGGCTTGATTTAGATTCCTTGAACTGCACATCCTCCAGATTTATCGAGTTAGGCAAACAGGTCGGACTGCGACTAATGGGTGGCCGCCTCATTACACACTACCAGATTGGCGAGGATGCTATCCATGCGTTAACTGCAGTTTTCCAGAAGGTAGCTGCAGAGAAAGACGAAGGAGCACACAATAGAAACCATCGAAAGCAGCAGCGGAATCAGTATAGCAGCAAACTTTAGGAAATGCGGTGGATTGAATTAAAATCCAGTTCAAACCGATCTCGAGCAAGGGACCCCTAAGTATGTCGTCCGTGAAGATCACCTGGGGGGATAGCGGCGAAGCCTTGTCAATAGGCATCTGATAGACTAGGTATCTATCTGCAACGCTCTTGGCTGTTAGCCCTACCTAGATTTATTGATATCCTCAGTAAAGGCAAACTGTGGGCATATCGGACTGATCCATGAAATAACATACCTACCTTGTAACGACCAAGTCCAGCTAATCATAGCCACGTAGGTATGAAATGCATTGCAGCGACCACAAATGACACCGAGGACCCATTAAACCGCGATAGATAACTCGACTTACCCTCCCCAAGGATAGTTTCAAATTCTTTTAGAAATTTCAGAGCCTCTCTAACGAGTCATACATCTGCCCAGATCTCACTCTCGGGATCACGGGATTGATTCTTTCTTTCTTTCTTGGCGATCCTGCTCTCTTGCTCGCTATCCATGATCAGTCCATAGAGAATCTTCCATGTCTTTTTGTGCAGAGGATATGACTATGTACAGCGCACATTCGCAATGACAAGAGCCCGCTCGCCTCCGGAGTACTCTCCATATACACAAGGACGGTTCAAATCAGTTGACGTGGTCCTGCCGCACCTCTGTGCGTTCTTAATCCCAAGCTTGCCGGGCGTGAGGCAGCATTGTTCGTGATATTTCCTCATGTCCGGGTGTATTCTGCGCAGAATAGCTGTAAACAATAAATGCAACCTGGCCCCCTATCGTTATGCCGGAATGGTTCTGTGCTGCTTTTGTTGGATAAATGCTGCCACCGAACGCCAGTTCAGAATGATGCGAATCGTAACCGAATAATCCGCCTCTGACTTTGTGTAGTCCGTTTCTCTTTTCTAAGCCTTCTTGTGAAATATCCCTCTGCTCCTCGACTTGCTTCGAGCGCGCTTTTTGGCGTTGTTCGCATCGTCATTGTATTTTGCCTTGTGGATCCTACGGCATTAAAATGTTAGTTATAGGGGGGGGTACATCATTCAGCTTCTCGAGACTGACCAGCTGTTTCCTGGCATGCTCATGCCTTTAGCCTCAGCCATGCGGTAAAACTTAGCGCTCTTCTTGAGATCTTTCTTACAACCGACACCTTTAGCGTAGCAGAAGCCAGCCTCAGCAAGAGCATCAACATCACCCCAGCCTTGTCAAATTTGTTAGATTGATTCTCGATCAATTCCCTCTGGGACTGACTTACTTCCGGCGATCTCGAAGCAGCGTAGGGCAAGTGCCTTATCCTGCTCAATACCCCAACCATTCATATGACTGACGCCTAATTCGTAGATGCTCAAGGCAAACTGCGCCTTGCGGGCTTTGAGTTCCGATATATCTACGGATTTGCCTTCTTTGACGTGGTCTTCATCTTCTGCAATTTCGGCGCTGGCAACGTCGGCAGCTTTCCGTAACCATTCTACACCTTCCTTTTGATTCGGCCGCATGCCCCATCCGTGCCGGCAAGCTAAGGCGTACAACAACATTCCTGTCGGATCGCCGGCACGAGCAGCGAGCCGCAAGTGGTACGTAGATTCCTTTACGGAGCCTTCTTCGTGGCATTTGATGCCCTTGGCCAAGTGCTCCTCTGCACTCATTTCAGAGCTTGAAGGGGCGTTAGAATGTTGTGACTTCGGCGGCCTAATGGTACTAGCAGAGTCACTCGTCGACACAGACATAGGAGTCCGCCCTCGTGCTTGCTCGTGAAGGGGTGATGTGAGGGTACGTCCTCTAGGCACATCCTCTGAAGGTCGGCTCATGCTCGTTGAAGGTCGGCTCGGGTCAGGCGATGGTTGCCGTCCATCCATAGACATTTCGTTTGAGAGCTTACTGCGTTCTACAGACGGGCGGGTGAGTAGAGAATCGACTGCATGTGCGCTTTCTTGAAACCTTGACGAGGAACTCGAGGGTCGGGTGGGTGGCGATGGCGGCGCTTGGCCGCCTCTAGGAAAGGTCTGAACATTGCTCGGAGGAACGATCGGATTTTCCCAAACGAAGGAAGACTGTGGTTCGTTGTCGCGGAAAATAGCCGAGTTGCGCTGCAAGGACTTGCCCCTTGGTAGCGAGTACTTTGAGTAAATGTATGAAGGCGCACCTCTTCCATCGTCCTCCAAGAAAGCTTCGCTATGCATGCTGACCGGAGTGTGGGCGGTGTCATCAGCAAGAACGAATGACGGCTGGCTGTCTGACGAGGCTTGCCGAGATGGAGCCTCTAGACCGGGCGTGCCGGCCCGACTCAGTGGGCGCGAGAAGTTGAAAGAAGGACGCGGTAGAGGCGCGGAAACATCAGAACTGATCGAAGGGGACCTATGGTAGTGAGCAATTGGAGACGCGAGACCTGGCCCGGAGAATGCGCTACTCGAAGAAAGTTTTCGTCCCGGCTGGGAGTGGAAAGAAGCACTCATCATATCGTCACTAGTCGCATCCAAAGGCGCTGACATTATACTTGAAGAGCGCTTAGGGAAGATAGGTCTTGGTGGAACTAATCCTACAGAGTCGTGCGACAAAGTTTTGGTTAGCTTCTCTGGCGACGGTGGAAAGCGGTTACGGGTAGGTGAAGTTCTTCCGGTATCGCGATCTTGCTCAGTTGATTTGTCTTCGATGCTCTCCAGATCACTGGGAGACTGTTCTCTGCGAGCGCCATAAAGGCCATCATCTTCGTCGAGATTTTCAAGCTGTCGGCCGCGCGAGTTCTCAAGAAATGGGTTGGGAGGAACAGGTATGGATTGGTCGGGAGTAGGCGGTATACGGCTCATTCGGGGATGCATCGAAACGGGTCGTTCTGATGGCGATTCCACCTCTGTCGTCAAACCAAGGCCGGTATTTGACTGCGAAGACTCGGGCTGCTCGTCAGAGGAATCATAGGACATGGAGCGAAAATATTCAGAGCGTCCTTGGACGATCAATGGACTTTCGGTGGTCAAAGGAGGCAGGCGGCTCATCCGCTTCCCGGCCTTGGCACTCTCCTCGAGCTGCTTGGCAAGCAAGCGACTCTGAGCGGCGAAGGCATCGAGCGGAGATAGAGCAGGAGGTACTTCTCCTGCGACATGTAACCGTGGGGACCTAAGAGGACGGGATGACGTGCTAGCAACTGAGTTGGAGGAGTTGGCCCTCAAATCGATAAAATTAGGCCTATTCGCCATGTTGAGGCGAGATTATCAAGGCCGAGATCAGAATTTGTACTTCAACTACGGGATCAATCTCGCGTTGAGGTGTAACGTTCTATCTCCCTATGCGCCCAGGGTTTCGCAAGTGGGCGACCAGGCTGGAGCGCTTCACAGTAGCGACCAAGCGTACCAGAGATGGGGCGCAATTCAAATCGAGGATACTGTGATCTTGCGAGTGTTCATGAATCGGAGGCGAATTGGTCGTAAGCGATAATTGGGAAGCGCACGAAACATGAAGACGACTTATAGGTCTACCTGGACGATGGGTGCGACAGGAATGCAGGATGGCTGTGGCGACGGGACTCAAGTCTGTCGTAAAGGGTGTCTATGAATCGAGTTCTCTAGGTTGTGATGCGCTGTAGGTAGGTTGGCAAACAGACCGGAAATCGTCGTGGTTATTCGATGCCGAGCAATCAGGTACTTTCGAGAGGGTTGAAGGATACAATCAAGTTTGAACTTGACAAAAGGGTCAAGGAGTAGAGACTGGGTAGGAGAGAAGTGGCTCTGCAGCTGGTGCGAATGATATTTTGGCTTGTATGTAGGAGCAAGGAACGGACGATGAATGATCACCAAAGGGATGTCTGGCCCCAGCAGCAGGATAACACAGAAAGAAGAGGAATACACTGTGACTTTGACTCTGTCTGCGCGAATGTGTGTGCCATGGGAGGAACAGCAATCAAGGTGGTTGAGGATTGCCCCGGGGGCTCATCGTCAGAAGGAGAGGGTCGAGGGTCGAGGGTCGAGGAGCCAGCCAAATTGCTTCAGAGTTCTTGGTACAGTGTCGTAAACAACTTGGCATACTTCCTGGCACTCCTACGCCACTACTATTCCGGTTAGTAAAACTGCGCATCTCCGGGTACCTCGTACCGTTTGTATACGGTCTCCCGAAATTGACAGCAACCAGGGGCGGCCTTTGCCTCATTGGATAAGCTTAGGAGTTCTTAGCTAATAAGGTTTCCCCGTACCCATGGAACGGTACATGCATTATGTACATGCATAGGGGTCCCTGCTTTGACTTCAACGTTCACCTACACGTATATACATGTACGCATAGTGTCCATGTACTTCGGGCCACGCCGTTACGGGACAGGTAGCGGAGGGGCTTAAGACACATGGTTGCATATCTTTCCTTTTTTTTTCTTTTTTCTCCCTATCTACATAAATAAAATATCATCTTCTAATGCTGCACAGCACGTCGGTTGAAAGTGAATACTAGAAGCCAGAAGTCGCAGAGTACCTACATGTGAATACATGCACATAGTGTATAAATCTTGAGATGGCGCCTTGGCGTCATGCCTAGACTGGGCTTAGTGGAATGTCGGAGTCAGTTGGATGGAGACCTAACCTATGTACATATCTATTTTAGCACAGTATCATGATGCGGGAGCTGGCAGGTTCTCTAAGGAAGGCTTAGCGCATGGGGTTGCATATAATCGCGGCCAATCATCTGAACCCATGTACATAAAAATACGAGAACACTTGATTTCCCTTATACCTGGGCTGTGATGCTGCTAGTTCAATGTCTCCAAAAGCATAAAGACACATGTATCTACGGCCATGTGTGTGACAACGAACCATTTTAAGAATACGTCCTCCAAAAAGAAGATTCCGTCATCATCATGAAATGTGACAGATATGCAAGATTGCGCGCTACCTAAGTGTGGCTGAGACAGGTTGATGAGCTGACCTTGTGCCTGGGTTGCTTCAACCAACCAACTCATGAGTTCGGCACGTCAGGAACTACTTTTCGGGAGATTGACGTCAGGGGTGCTTAGCCATCCAGCAAATAACATGCAAACTTATATACCATAACAACAAAAGTCTAGTATGTAGACAGCTGAACTCTTGTGGTGGACCGATCTCGACAAAACAGCTCCGTTATGGGTTTCTCACAAGATAGCGGGAAGCAAAAGCGCGACCGCCCCTCTTCTATTCGTATCTCTTTACTAGTGTCTCGTAAGTGCGCATGTGTGTAAGCTACCAACATACCGAGAATATGAGACCCTCCCAAATATTCTACCAGCTGCTGCTTTTCAAGAACCATTCAACCTCTTGCCCCTCGTTACCTATCTAGGTATACTCTGCTGAAAAGCTCGAATCAAAGATCTACGAAACACGGACCGCCTCTGTACCGTCAAATCGACGAGACATTGTTTTCCTTAGCTAACCAACAACTCCATTCCCAGTGCCTAATAGATCAAGCAAAGAATCCCATCATGATCGGGCCTTAATTTACAATCGGGGTGGGACACAATAACCCCTCTATAGATTTTTCGCCTGGAGCTTTTTCAGCCTTGTTGCACCCTCATATACACCCCTGTCAACAGCTGCGGCTACCGTGAGAGTACCACCAATGACAGCACATAAACCTGTCAGGAATCCGGTGAAAGTTTTGGCGCGCTCCTCGCGGTTGATAACCTTCATAGGTGAAATGTCCTGTTTCTTATCAGGAGCTGTCCGCCAGAGTACCTAATCATGGGGAAGCACTTACATAGGAAAAGAAGACTCCGGGAATACCACCTCTCGCGTGCATTCGTTCTTGGTGGCCTTCGGCAGCATCGTCGCCGCCAGCCAGGCTCCGCTTGTGGCTCGTAACCGAGTACTGATGCGTCTCCAGACTCCCATCAATTGCACTACCTAGGTTACCCAGCCAGGCTTCGTCATCAACTGGCCGGTTATGTCCGGCCGGCCCAGACCAACCAAGGGGGAGATAGGCAGTAGGGACAACCTTTATAAAGTACATGAAGTTGAAGTTGGGATCATCGGTGGTCTGCTTAACTTGATCAAGCGGATTGATGTGATGATTGGTCCAAGGGCTGTTTCTGGCGTGTTTCTGCGTGATGTCCTCGGGAAGCTGAGGTCCGAAGCGAAGCTGATGAATTTCGTGCTCAAATGAATGGCGGACCGGACTATCCCAGTAGTTCTTCAAGTCGTGGACGTGCATGTTGCCATTGCTGAAGCTTCGGCCCGGCGCGAAGTGGAAATTGCCAACGACCTTGTTGACGCGAATCGCACCTTCGATCCGACATCCTTCATGCCTCTGCTCATCCAGCTTCTCGGCGTAGTGTTCCCGCAAGCACTGCTCAACACCGTCACCCCTCCCGAATGCCCAAGATGCTTGTGCGTAGGCTTCTCGAACCTCGTCGCAAGTATTACAACAGCCGGGTTTCTCAGCGTTACTCGGGGCAGGCGCGCCGTAACAGGGCCCGCAGTAGTTGGGATCCAGGTGTTGGGCGCTCTCGTCCTTGGAGTGGCTGTACCGGTCAGTCAAGAAGGGAGTGGAAAGGAAAGCAGCGTCGCAGCAAGGACTAACTTACAGAGACAAAGCGGTCACGTCAATGACACCGCCTCCTTGGGAAGCAGGCTGCAACCTAACTTTCTTCACGCCGTGTAGTACACCATGCTGCTGCTCGCCAGAAACGTCCATCACGTCGAGGGTTAGGAGTTCGCAAGGAAGCTTAGGGAATGTGACGTTCATATGTATTTCCATTCGCTCCCCTGCAATTGAAGAAGAGTAAGAAGCTTGAAGCAGTATAGTTGATTTTGTTGGTATTGAACACACCTCTGCCCTTGTCGACGATCAGTTCGGGGTGGATGACTATCCTCCTGTAGTCGGACCATTCTCCCCAGGCAAGCCAGAGGACGACGATCAAGGATACGATGGTGACAATTCCACCCGAGGTGGTCCTTATCCGCGCATCCTCGACGGTTTTGGTGAAGGCATCCAGCCTTGTGAATCTCGATTTCGCAGGCATGTCGATCGATATGTTGCGCAGCGCAGACTTTAAATCGAACTCTGCGCGACGGGTAACAAAACCTCGACCCCGGGAAGAACTAGCAGTGCGCAGGCGCAGAGAAGCCAATCCAGTAGAGAGAAAATGCAAAAGAAAATCACCGTCGACGCCGCATTGGAATACCTAGACCCGGGCGTGGAGTAAGGAGTGCGAAGCACGCTACAAGCAAGAAGTTGAGTACGTGTACCTATTTCAGTTCAATTCAACCTGCATGTGCATGTCGGGGGGGCTCAGGGAAAGGCCACCTTCACCTTTCCGACGCCAATCGAACCAAGTCCAAGGGAACCAGCTCTTCTTGCAGTGCAGTGGGGCCTTGGCAGCCGGGCTAGGTAGAATCAGGGCTCCAGGGCCGTACATGTATGGCTGATGCGCGTACCTACATCGGGCTCTATCCATCCCGTAACTTACTGGTACATCGTGTTTATCCGCACTAGCCCCGGCTCCAAGCTTGAGGTGCATTCCAATCTCGATAGCGCAAACCCAAATGCAGTACATACCTATTGTCCGTTATCATTCAATCCGTACCTTGAACTACATACGTATGTAGGTATTCTTTTAGTATCTCAACCTACATACCCAATTCACCTGTTCTATGGAGTTATAGGGCCATGGGTATAACAGCAAGCATATTCCATTATTGTGGTATTGCTCTTTATTATGTCTTTGCCCAGAAGAGCTGGTAGTTGTTACCAGCCTGCGTGTGCTCGTCACCCTTCACCTTCAGAGCAACCGCGTGATCTCCAGAGGCTTTTGCGCCATCGAAGGGGGATGTAGCTATCCAGAACCCGGTCGTGAACAAGGACTAGAACTCCACGTGCTAGCCTCGAATCCAACATCATGAGCTGACAGCGCCCGCCACTGACTATCGGATTTGTAGTCCGATGCGTGTAACCAAAGCGTGCCGTTGATGGAGCGTCGCACCAAAGCTTTAAATCGTCCTTCGGAAACCAGCACCTCTTAACTACTGACATATCCAGCTTGGATCTGCCGTCGACTTCGATTGTCAAGCACTATCAAACAATAGACCCATCCTTAAAGGTGTCTGTCTAATTCGCCAGGGGAGAGCGCAGTTGCCATCTAGTCAACCACTGGACGGAGGTAGAGTAGGTTATGAGCTCGGCTCGCTATGCTTGGACACATTGCTACGTCGGGAATCTTGATATTTAACATGCACCTCTCAAAATAATATAATGATGTAAACCGTCGCCGATATAGTTTTTTTCACCGGGGATCAAATTGCGCATAAGTCCTTGGATTGTCCAGGGGAAGGGAGGCGAAAACGAGGCGTAGAGCGTACGTTAAGAGATTCGCGTAAGAACAAGAAACGTCTATATCGCCTATAGCCATCCACGCCAGATGTATGACACGGTCACTCATATTATAACACATATCGAGGCTACTATACCAGATCCCAGTAAGTATTACGATCAATCGGGAGAGCTGCAATACGTTCGGCTTCGAAATATTATGAGATACAGGACTTATGTACCTTAGCCTCTTTGTGGTGCCCGGCTAAATTTAGTTATCCACCTGGCATCATGAGGCGATAACTCAACCGCTCGCTGACCGAGAATATGTCTCTTCATCTTTTCTTGGCTAGTATTCGCCGCCGTTAGGTTACCGCAGTCGGGCCTGTTCAGCTTATTGCCGAATGTGTCAACTGCCCAGATCAATACACCGTTTGTCCAGCCGAATCCTTCGACAACCTCATACTCGCCTCCCCCGCCGGCAACGTTTGTTGAGTTATCGGCGTCTGTTACCAGTTAATATCCATAAAAGCTCCGTTCATGGACGAGATCAAGAAGGGGGGAAGTATACGGAATGGAAATCAAACGACATACATTTTTCGAACATGATTCCTGTCTCTTCAGGGCCGAACCCCTGTAATTGAGGAGTTTCGTCTGTATAGCCACCTGTCGCGCGCCATGTGCAGAATGTGCTATCTAAGTAACGCTGGGCTATTTCAAGAGAGAGATCTTGCGTTGCGACATAGTCCGGATCCTCGGTACCAAAAGTCGCTGGTGTCTGGAGGAGACCTTTCATTAATACATACATCAAAGGCGGCCAAACATTTGGTTCATCCCATTGCTGGCCTGTCAAGTAGTTCGTTGCAGCGACAGCACCAGGCTTTTCGGAAAGGAGGTCGGAGACGCGTTGAAACGCGAGCTTCACGGCTAGGGGGTTGTCCCTAAGGTGTGGCGGAGCCGCACCCAGCCAGAACGGATAAAATTGAGCGATGTGGAAGAAAACCTGATATCCTTCGGGGGCATCTGCTTTCTGAGCCGCCGTGGCGTCCGAGTCCGCGGGCACGTAGAGATTTTGCGATGCTGAAGTCAGATTATAATCAAAGTACCCTCCGTACTTGTCGTTCCACATGAGCGCATACATGGCTTCTGAGCGGTTCCTCGCCAGCTGCTCGAATTCGGTGGCCAGCGTCTCGTTTCCAGTCTGGTTCAAATAAGTTGCAATGGTGATTTCGTTGCCGTACAAAATGGAGTTCAGGTCGACGCCGACTATATTCCCGGTATTCAGAGAGCGTAGTGGAAAGTAAACATCATTGGCAGCATCGGATGGAGTGGCGATAAAGCGCGTGTTATAATCCCATCCTGATTCAGCGCCCGAAGCAAGGTTTGCGTAGAGCTCGGCTTTCTGGGTATCATTCAAGGGGCGTGTCTCAGGATAGATTATGCCGGAGTTCGAATAGTAGGACTGATTATTAGCTGTAATATAGTCCTCGCGGTATGACTGACGTCTAGGTTAGTCGTGTACGAGCAGGCCTTTTAGAATAGATTCGACAGTGCGACCCAAGGGCTGGTCTCTAATCGCCTGGAGCCGCTTGAAACATATAACACAGCTGATATGTACGTACCTCAGGTCGCGGCTCAGTATTTTGAACTCCATAGCTATTTCATCAAAACTCAACCATGAGATACTGCAGCACGGAATACAGATTGCGTCGCTTGGTGTGACTTACTGCGCCAGATGGAAAGTTCTATCGCCAGACGTGATTGCGACTGTGCGGTTCTCAATCCAAAATTGATGCTCCTTGATTAGCAGAGGCAGGGCACGATCGAGAAGGCTAGTATCGTTGGTATAGTCAATATAAATCTTGACCATCTGTGTAAGGAGTGGTGGCTGGGAACGATTCAGATAATCTGTCATACGTTAATCACAATTGTTAGAGTCGCGATCTGGCATCGTATAGACGTTTCCTGTGATACAGAAATATAAAAGGGCAAGGAGCAGTGGGAGTGTGAAAGAAACGTCACGTACTGCCGAAAGAGTTAGCATTCGCATGCGCAAGGACCTCTTTCAGCTAGAATGACTAGGTACATAAGAAAAGAGTTGCGGTGTCGAAAATGGGTGTTCTCATTCATACCATATGCGGGCACCATTGGGTACAAATCCAAACTGCTCAACGAAGTCGAGGAAGTTCTCGATGATATTCCTGAACCGACTGTTAGCATTTCGCTTTCGGAGTGAGACTGCAGTGTCCGTGTAGAGGGCTGACCTTGAGATCTGAGTAAAGCTGCCACCAGTCCTCAGCAAGCCCTCGATGATCCAGTATGAATCCCAGTAGTACGATTCTCTGAAGCGACCGCCGGCAACGACGAACGTGCGATTGACCGGAATGAAGCTATCGACGCAACCTGTGCAGTTACTAGCACCCACGTCTACAATTCCGGGCGTTAGTGCATCCTGAGCTGAGCACAAGACTTTAGGACCGTCGCTAGGAAACGCCTTACATGTCCGCGTCAAATCGGGCCATATCTCGATGACCTTCTCTACGAATTGCCTGACCACGGAATCGTTGATGTTGTCTAAGAAAACCGGCTCAGTCTTTAGCTGGTCCCGAGTAACCTGGGCTAGCTCGGACCCGGCCTCGCCAAAGTAAGTTGACAGAAAGTCGTTGAGCTCGGTATTGTTGCTAAGTGGCTTGCTGAGCTTGTCGAAGGCGGCAAGGACCTCATCCAATGGCTTCTTCGTCGGCCTGTTTGGTCGTTAGCTGATGCAACTCCAAGAGCATGAGACATCCACAGTTACAGGTCTACGAAGGTCTTGGAGTCCGAGAAGGGGTGAGCTAGTTCGATTTGCTTCAGAACATCGCCCTGGCAATACAATGGCGAGTCGCAAGGCGTGAAGGTCGAGCCGTTCTGGTAGAGACCGTAGACTACGCTGGGCGAAGCCAGAGCGAGAGCTGCAGCCATGCGTCGTAGGCAAGTCATACTGCGCTGTATTGACAGGTCCCAAATTCAATGCAGTGACGAACGAAGGGTATGGACCACAAGTCAGATACGAGGAAGTTCACTCAGCATAATGACAACTTGGAAGACATGAAGAACGCGTATTTGGGATTCAACGGGTACATATAAAAAACTATGGACGAAGGAACCAAACCCTCGTAGCGGTCTCCCGTCCCAGCTACGGCACAGCCGTTGGGGTAACATTGTCTAGTCTTGGAAGCTCTCGAACGCTTTGGAAAGTTGATGCTGCTTGCGGGGTAGCCGCTTAGACCCCGGTTCTGTGATCGATCCGGGCTGGGGCACGGTCATACGTACAGTATCATCCCGGGGAGACGTTGCTGACGCTTGCTGACCTGGGACTTAGGACGCTAGGGAGGATTGGTCAAAGAAAGGATGAAGTCGTTTGCGGATATGCTATATGCTAGCAAGTTTGCTTACCGCGAAAATCATCCATGGATACCTAGGTAATGTAGGCGGTCATGGGAAACCCATGCTAGGTAATAGCATCATTTGAGGTGATATCATCACTTGGAGTAGACGTGGAGAGTTGTGTCGTTCTTCGGTCCTTTAATGAGGCTAGTCAGGTCTCCTCCGCATCCGCATCTGTGAAAACCCCAAGACCATCCCCGCACAATTATATGACATTTGTTATGTAGCTCGAGTACATAGTAAAGCTGTGGACCAACTTCTTTTAGTATGTGGACACTGTACCTGGCATAAATACCTGACTTCGGTGTAGGTTTTTTTTCTCTACGGCTGTGTATGTATAGGTGTACTAACTCCGGCGAGAATAATTACACCGAAATAATCCCTTACCGACGACGTATTATCTTAGGTACCTAGATATGATATATGCGAGTAAAGTAGCCATTCCCAGTTGCCAACTACCTAGGCTTAGGAGTTGGGGGCTAGGTTTCCAAATGACCTGAAAATCGAGAAGCATGGATGACGCTCCGGTTCGTTTCCTGACAAAGAGGTTTAAGCATTGTCTAATCAACTTGGCCATATTGGGGATGGTACCTAATGTGTGTAATACTCTGTCAAGGTCGTCGAGGATCTCTCTGTGTAAGTAATTAACTGGCATGAGCAGCGATCATATTTTCTTTTGGAAGAGGTAGTTTTGTTGATTTATGGAACTTAATCAAGGTTCGCATTGTCACTGAATACCGTATTCATCGTTTTTCTTGTACGGTGGAGCAGCGTCCTCATATTATTGCCAGCATATGGGTACAGAGGATAAGCTCCAGACTTCCTTCCTTGGTGGCACTCATATCCCTCACGAATCAACCTCCATCTTCTCACCTTCGGCCGACTCCAGCTCCTGCACGCTGACGTACTTTCCAATCTCATCCTTGGTGATAATCTTCTCGTTGAGCACTGCGGTAGTACCACGCTTAAATTTGTAGTTTTTCAGCTTCTGGCTGCGCTCATTCGGCTTAATGAAACCGCGGTGCAAGGTCGTCTTGTCTGCTGTAATGACTGCTAGATCGACGTTGGATCCTGAACCCAGATCGTTGAAGATACCCGCTTGAATGGCTTGAGAGCAGAGCTCCATGGCATCGTCCTTGGTGCAGTTTGGCTTCCATTGTGATTCGAAGACAGACATAGCTGCGAGCGATCCCGATCCCATGGTCACATAGGGAAGCTTGTCCGTACTGCCATGAGCGTGTACGGTAAAGAGGTGGGTTCCGGTAGGATCAACACCGGCAACCACCAGATATGCTCCAATGTGGCCCTGATACCGGAAGAGGTGCTGCTTGAGGAGGGTCATGCAAGTAACGACGCGAGGCTTCCGGCCGGTCGAAAGAGAGTGAAGCTCGAGTTGGGAAGAAATAAGCGCAGTGGTGAACTCAGTGTCGGCAGCAGTACCGGCACCAGCGCACCAAATTTGGGGGGAGATGTAGTGCAGCTTCTCGCAGTTCTTGTCGGCGACAATGGGACCGCTAGTGGCTCGAGTATCGGCAGCGATCTACCGCGCTGCGTCAGTGTGGGATTACTTGAAAGAGGGACAGCCACGGAATCAAGCCGGAACTCACCACGACACCGCCATCGAATATACAGCCAACAATAGTGGTACCTGTGCTGGTCGCCTTTGGCAAAGGAACACCTCGTGCGTGCAGAGCCGCATTGCGGTTGTAGTTTGAAAAGTCGAAGCCAGGCATGCCGGCTGGTCTGCTGCGATGAGCCTTGACGGGTGCGGGTAGAGCGTAAAGCTTCGAGGCGACTCAGCGTCAAATGGGTAGGTGTTGACACCGAAAGGCGGATATGGGTTGTATGGCAAGGTATTATTGGAAACCGTTGAGATCAAACTTGTCGATCAAGATGTTACGTCTGGTGTGGTGGGAATTGGGTGTAATAAAGCGGATGACGAACGGGAGCTAGCTGCCTACATACCTTACCGTTTACCTACATACGTTGGACCTTACCTTCCTACCTAGGTACAGTTAACTGTCCAGCGCGTTGGTGCCTGCCTACATGTACATACCTGAGAAGGTATCGGGTACTTGCTAGCTACACGAACCACCAGGCGGGACTGGCCTTTAAGCAAAGCTAGGGCCAGTATTTTGCAAGTACCTAGGTATAAGCTACTCCACTGTAGGAATAACATGGTCCTAAGCTCCGATGCAGTGACAGGTGACAGGGGTACGCGAACTCTTTAGGTGCATAGTGTACCTACATAGCAACCTCTGCTGCAGGTAAGCGCATCTCGTTAAAAAAGTCAAGCTCTCAAGTTCCATTGCGCGCCACTGGTAGAGTTGCCCTCATTTCTTTTCTTCAGACTTTCCCGCCTTGTACTCCATGCAGACATGTCCCTTTGTCTAAAACCCCGCTCAATATCAACATTCGAGAGTCTGGAAAAGGCGAATACCTACCTGCGCAACCCGATCGATCGTATTTAAGAGGCTCCACACGTACTGTGGGCTAGCTGAAGCTCCCCGATACAAACAATCCCGTCTACCAATGTGACGGCAGCCATTCCATGAACACTTGTCCGTGAAACGAAAATTCCTTCTGCCATCAACATGGCCTTCGGCTTTGGAAGTGCCGGGAATACAGGTGGTGGTCTTGGAGGCGTATCTCAAGGTCCTGAACTTGGTCTCATCCAGACCGAGGCTCTCGGGTTCTTGTCACTATCTGGTGATGCGAAGCTGCGTTTAACGTCGCAATGGTCTCCGCTTCCAGCCGAGCATGCGTCTCTTCTCAGCATTGCGTCGCGAAAAGGCCTCGTCGCTGCTGCTGGCCCTGACGCTCTCGTGCTAGCTTCCACAGAAGCTGTCCGGAAGGCATTCGACGGTCCCAAAGATGGCGATAGCGATATCCGAGCTTTCCAACCCCAACTCAAATTACCGCTACCTATACGAATATGTCAACTTGCTTTTACCGCCGACGAAACCTATTTGATACTGTCAGCCGAGCAAGGAGGAGGATTGGCAGTATATGAAGTCCAAGCTCTCCAGCAAGGCTCGACGCAGTCCGCCTTCGAACTACCCACGAATGGCGAGTCACTTAGGGCTCTAGTGCCAAACCCGCGTCCAGAAAAGGGCGAACTATGTGCCGTTGTGACGAACGAAGGCAAACTTCTGATGGCGAACATGAAGGAACGGAATTTCATACCGGGGCCCAACGGCCAAGTCCTGAGAGACCAGGTTAGTTGTGTGGCTTGGAGTAATAAAGGGAAACAGTTAGTAGCAGGGCTCGGTGATGGCACCATGCTTCAGATGACACCCGAAGGCGCTATTAAAGCAGAAGTCCCTCGGCCACCGGGTCTTACTCCATCGTATTTTGGTAAGTTCCCCGTTCAGCCTAATCTATGAGCTTATAAAATTGACAGCTGTCTAGTCTCGTCGTTAGTTTGGCTCGAGAACGATGTGTTCCTATCTTTCCACGTTTCCACGTCAGAACAGCCACCCCAGACTAGGTGCCATATTATTACAAGACAGGGACAGAACTTTCAGTTCCAGAAAATTGGTGATCCTGTAGACCCCTTTGGAAGTGAGAAGGTTCCTCATCACACGATTATGCGACTAAAGGACTTCCCGCCGAATCTCCAGGACCTCCTCATCTGCTCCTCAACAGCTAGTCCTGATATTGGTCTCCTTACGCGATCTAAAACACCACTGGCTCCGGATAGCCCTACGGATGTCTTCACCACTACCGAATTGGCCGACGATTCCAGGCGGGCTACTTTGCCAATGGGTGATGATGGTATGGAAAGCCCGGTACCCATCGGTACAGCCCTTGATTTGTCTAGTCGAGAGAATGTCTATAAACCCATACCTACCGACGAATTAGACCAATCTCCCGGCCCTTTACCGGCTTATTGGGTTCTCAATGCTGAGGGCGTGCTTTCCGTTTGGTGGGTCGTATATTCCGAGTCGATCAGAGGAGGCACGACATATCCAGGACTCGCCGCCGTAGAAGGCAACGTTCCCAGCTCTAATGAGACGACAACTCCTAAAGCTGCCCAATCGAACCCATTCGGGCAAGCAGTTTCCTCGCCTTTCGCAGCTCCGCCAGCAGCCAAGGCGGCCGCATTTGGTAGTCCTTCAGCATTGGGCTCGAAGAGTTCGCCATGGGGAGCTCAGCCTTCCTCTGCTGGTGGAGGTAGTGGACCTACGTTTGGTTCCAGCAGTCTCGGCTCGGGCGCTGCTACCTCGGCGCCGAAATTTGGTCAACCGTCTTTCGGCGGCACGGCTTCACCGGCATTTGGGCAGTCTACCGGAATTGGTGCTAGATCTTCACCTTGGGCCTCTGCGTCTGCCTCTTCGGGCACACCCGTGTTTGGTCAACCGGCCTTTGGCAGCAATGCTAATAATGCAGGCGGATCTGGGAGTCCATTTGGTGGCGCGAATCCCAGTACCACAAACTCAAGTGGCGGGTTCGCTAATTTTGCGAGCAAGGGTGGCTTTGCTTCCCTCGCATCGAACAGCACTGCTGGCACGTCCAATATATTTGTGTCTGCGAAGTCAGAGGCTCCCGAAGTGTCCATGGATACAGACACTTCGTCTATCTTCCGGGCCCCGAGCGCCAAGCCAAACACGAGTAGCGAAAACGTCTTTAGATCGCAACCATTCAAATTGTCTTCCAGTTTCCAGCGTGACCCGAATGAGAAGGACGATGCCGCTGACGAAAATGCCTCGAATTCCGAGAAGTCAATGTTCTCTGGCTTTACATCCACACTGGATGAATCAACGAAGCCCGCAGCTTCGAACCCGTTCGCTACTGCGACACAAAGTGCCTTTGGACAATTATCGTCTCCCCCCTCGAATGCGGAATCAACTACGCCAACCTCGACACCCGCACCATCCAAATTCTTATCACCAACTTCGTCAACTCCACAGGGCAAAGGTCTCTTCGACTTCCACCCAAAAACTCCTAGTGGTCTCAGCAGCGCTTTTGGATCCGCCGCTTCTCAGACCTCAACGACTGAAACTCCTAAGGTGAAGTTAGAGCAGGATACTCCTAGACCCCTGAAACATATTCCGGATGCACCTCTGCCTCCAGAGTCTACTAGTAGGACAGCTTATCCATTAGGCGACTCGTCATCATCATCAGCTGCCACTGCGGACGCTTCGGATACTAAGAGAACCCCCCCCAAGGCTGAGGATGCACCCCTACCACTTGATTTTGCCGACTCGACAACCCCTAAGAAAGCCGATCGCGAGACTCAACGTGAGGAGTCGCCCGTCCCTGTTGATGATGCGCCTCTGCCGCCTGATCCGACCACGAATAAGAAGGCGTACAGTGCCCCTTTACCTCCATTGCCTGGTACTGTTCCCAAGCCCAAACCTATTGATGATTCGCCACTTCCACCAGACCCCGTTAAGCAGCCCAAAGCTTATGAAGCCAAGTTGCCCGCTCTTCCCATTGCCAAGCCCGCCTCTGAAGTCGCTGGCCCTGGATTTAAATTTCCGACGAACCCTCCGCCTGTCCCATCAGATAGCGACGACGATGATCTGTCTGAGGAGGAAGAAGGCACTGAGGCCGCCAGCGAGGGTAGCGGTGTCGATGTCGCTAAGGATCTTAGTCCTTCTAGTACTGGTATAAATAAGACACCCGGGTTCACTCCTCAAAGCTCGTTTGACGGTTTGGCAGGAAGCTACTCTACAATATCCCGTCCGGAGCAAGAACGGCGAACCTTCTTTGGTGAATTAGGCCGGAACGCTCCGGTCTTTCCCCAGCCGAATCCTCTCAGTCCTCGCTCACCAAGTCCTGTACGAGGCTCAGTGCCGGCGAGAATGCTTGGCAAGGATCAGCCACGATCATTTAGCGCCCCCAGCATGGCGTCTCAAATTCTTGGTGCATCTAGAAGACAGCAGTCTCGATTAGGCTCGTCGATTATTAGCAAGGACAATTATGTCGAAGATGCTATCATTGAGCAGCAGCGGAAGGCGAAGGCGAGGAAAGAAGCTGAGGAGAAGCAGTTGCTTCTCGACGAAGAGGATGACGCTGTTCAAAATCTGTTAAGGACAGAAGTGAAGCCAACATTGGAGCTTGATGAATTCATTGCCCACTCGGGCGTGGCTCCACCGGCCGGTGATAGTGTTCCAGCACAGGTCGAGGCTGTGTACCGTGATATAAATTCCATGATCGATACTCTCGGTCTCAATGCACGCTCCCTTGCAGGCTTCATCAAAGGTCACAAGGAGCTCCATACCGAGAAGTATACGAGACAAAACTTGGCTTCTGCAGAGGATTGGACCTTGATCGGACTTGAAGACTTGGCCCAAATTATCGACCAGGACCTCAGCAACGCTCTCCACGAAGCAAGGGTCAAGAACGTAGCAGGAAAGCTCGCACAATGCGAGGATATCCAGCGTGAGCTTGCCCGTGACCGCAATAAGCAGGCCGATCTGAAGAAAATCATTGCGTCGCGTCTCGACCCGGAACAAACCGTTGCGAACCGGGGTTTACCTCTTAGCGCAGAACAGGCAGCACAGCAGAGCGACTTGCGCCGGGAGTATGCCAAGTTCACGAAACTCCTAGCAGAGGCTGAGGAAAACCTCACGCTGCTCAAGGCCAAGATAGTCTCCACCAACAGCGCCACTGGGAAAGGCGGCCCCACACCAACCATCGAGGCGGTAGTGCGCACCATCACCAAGCTGACAAGCATGGTTGAGAAGCGAAGCGGCGATATAGACGTGCTCGAAAACCAAATCCGGAAGCTGCGGCTTGGCTCTCACGGTCCTAGTAGCCGCGAGGGTTCCCCCTTTGCTACGCCGAATCCCAAGAGATTAACTGCGTCGGTCTTCTCGCCAGATCGTTCTGTAAGGGAGAGCACGCCACAGCGTAGCAGCGTGCTACGGCACTCAGTATCCGGGTCTATCGGTGGGGGAATATTCAACACGCCGCCGCGTAGGAAGCTGAGCGGCTTCGGAGACACGGAGAAGAGGGCTGTGAAAGAGAAGCGTGAGCGCAGGAGGGCTGTCCTGGGGAAGCTCAAGAGCAGCCTCGAGAAGAAAGGCGTAGGCGTCTGGGCTGTTGACGATATTGAGTAGAGCCACCGTTTGTCAGCGGGCACTATGCCCCTTGCGTGCTCTACGCCAACTACCGAGGACGATGAGGATGATCAGAATGATCAAGATGGGCCAAGGCCATCTTTATGTTCAACTAGTATGCAGATGGTACCATACGCGGAAAGGTTTTACCGAAAGAATAGGCATGCATTACTATGATGCAACGAGGAATAATACAAAGCCTCCAATACGTTATTTTTCTCTTATCGTAAAATAAATTAGCTAATGCTAGAGCGAACTTGACCCTTCGCAACCCGCCCGGTCAAGTGCATCTCGGTATCCTGTGAGTTCTCTAGAAAGCTGGGAAAGCCAAAACACCACGTCACTCCCACCATGTCGTTGGTCCATCGTTCGACATCTGCGAATGCCATTCTCGGGCTGGGTATAATTACATAGACGCATGCCAAAGTAGCCACTTACTCCTCCTGACGTCGTAGAAGCCACCCGCACTTGGTCAAAACGGACACAAATAATTTGCTATGCTAAAAGTCTAAGCTTACTCTGGCTCACACGAAGCCAACAACGCCTCCACTCACAGCCTCAAGCCGCGCGACGAGCTTCTTGACGTTGGTCCACTCCTCACTCCTGACTGCCTCCTTCCCACCTAGATCGGGGCCGACCTCGAACACGCTGACAACGGCATCGATGCCGCCTGTGGCTAGTTTCTTGCCCTCGGTCGGCTCCCAGGAAACCTTGTTCAAGCTCTTGCTGAGCAGCTGGCGGCCGTCCTTGCGGGGCGTTGGGCTGATCTTCGCGACGGGGATCTCCGTCTCGACGGTGATATCCCAGATCTCGAGCGAGCCTGCTCCATCCACGAGAGCGAAGACGCCGGGGCGCACGGGAGACCACGCGGCGTCGTATACGACGTCCTCGCGCACGAATTCTAGGAGTGGGGGGACCGCCGTGCCCGCACTCTCCACGATGGTGCTAGTCGCAGCTGGAGCGCGGACTTTCCATAACTTGACGGACCAGTCCAGAGATGAAGAAAGCACCAGGTCGCCAAGATCCACAGGTCCGCGGGCCGGGTGGAAGTCAACGCTCATGACGGGGGCGGCGTGACCCTTGTATGAAACACGGGAGTCCACACCTGCCTTGGCGCCGGCACGATCGTACCGATGACACGGGTAGATGGGTCCCTCTTCGGAGCCGACCAGGAAGTATGTCGGATCTGCTTGGGGGAAAGCCATGGTAGTCGGCGCAAGGTCTTCGAACTTGTTCGGAGGCGGGGTGGTGAGAGTGAGGGATTCTTGCGGCTGGGAGAGCATATCGACGCTCCACCCGCAGAAAGCGCCATCTGTTGAAACAGATATAATGTTGTTCGCATTCTGAGTGCCGACAATGTCGACGGAGTAGACGGGATGAGAGTGACCCGAACCCGTCAATGGTGTCTTTTGCACAGGGGCAGATTTAGCCCGGGTATCCCAGAGGAGGACCTGACCCGAGTAAGTACCGCCTATAATTAGGTTAGGGTGGAAAGGGGAGAATCTGGCTGTCAGGATATCGGACTGGGCGTGAAAGAGAAACTCGGGTCGGTCGTGGAGATGCTGATTCCAGACTTGTACAATACCGTCGGGATCATGGGGAGCAGATGGGTTCTTGGTGTAAGAAGCGAGTAAGAGCTCGGGGAATTTTGGCGAAAAGTCGATGCTACTGATCATACGCTTCTTGGACCACCGTTCATCGTAGAATTGTACGACTTCCTTGACCCGCCGACGACCCTTCCCACCCGTATTGCCTGCTTGCTCATCCTCGTCCTCTATGTCGTGGGCCTGGAGGGAGTAGTCCGTTAGGATATCGTATTCGTTACTAACGTCGAGTGCTCGCTCGATGACCTTGGTAGAACGCTCGACAAAATCCACAAAGTCATCGGATGCTACGACAGCTTCCAGCTCCTCGTTACTCAGCGCTCTAGCCGGAAAATTTGACGTAATGACAGAGCCTGGTTGTATCGGCCCGTCGGTGACCAGCTCTCGAGCAGCTTTCAGTTCCTCTTCGATCTCCAGTCGCAACTTCTCTCGTATTTCTTCTTCTCTATCACGCTTCCATCTGCTCAGCCGCTTGCTGGGAGTAGAAGTTGTGGCAGGAAGTTCTTCTTCATCGGGATCTGAGAAAGCTCGGGGTCGGGTTGCGGGCGGTGTCCAATCATCTGTGGTCTGCACGCCCTTGCTGTAAGAGAATACCTCCTTAACTGGCGATGGCGGACATTCGTAGATGGTTTGGAGAGGTACTGTGGTCAATATCTGGGGTTGAGAAGAACCGGGCTGGCCGTTTGCCTGCGAAGCATATTCCGAGTGCTCACCGCTCAGATCGTCGGCACTTAGAACACTGTTCGGTCGACTCCCTCGTGAACGTAGACCAGGCGACGCCGCGCCCGTCGTAGAAGACGCAGGCCTGCTTTCGCCTACTAGACTGTTAATCAGGGACTCGATGACCTTTCTATTGTCGCGACCCGGTGTGGGGGAGATGAGCTGCGACGCAAGTTAGCAAGGAGCGAGAAGGAATATGGATATTTGAGGATGAAACCGACATCGCTAGGCCCGCCTATGCTGGTTCTAGCGACAGAGGCCGCTTGATTTGCTCGGAGCTCTCGTTGTCGTTTGAGCTCGGCAAGCTTTGCCTTCTTAGCTAGAATCTCATCTCGTCGTTGTTGCATCTCGTCCTCCACCAAGACCCATGCCGGGTTCTTTCTTCTAGCTTTTAGACTAAAGGGGTCAAACTAAAGCGACGGAGAGGCTCGTCGTTTAGAGCGGATAGGAGAATTGGGGTACTGTGTTCCGCGGCCCGCCTGTTGCGTGTAGATGGCTCTAGTGATAAAGATGCTGGAAATGTGAATGAGGGTAGGATCGAGCTCAGGCGCTGTTTGGAAACAACCTTGTACATGGATAACTTTGCTGCCATCCAACTTTAAACTAGGTATGCGCGTTTCTTTGTTCGGGGCATCGCGACGCTGGTGCCATTCGCGTACCCACCAAACTTATTTGGAGTGCAACCGCTACTGTAGGGGCTGGACCTACCATTGCGATGTATACCTAGACAGATACCTGAAACTTTATCTGATAGGCAAATATGATTGGCTTGCGGTTAACGTTGCGCGCACACTTATGCCCCACTTGTTGAGCTCCGGAGGGTACCGGAGAATGTATTGACCTCGCTACATACATGGTCAGGTTGTGCCAGCAATAGCAGCTGTCCACCTCTGCTGTAGTTTGGAAAAAATTAAGTCTGCGAAATTTCCCGACGCCGTCCATACTTCCGTAACACGCTCTCACCATTCCACCTCCCATCTCGAACCTCAACTCTCGACAATTCCTCCCCCGGAATTAGGGCCAATCGGCATCCGAACGCCTACCTGTGCATTGCTGATTGATCGCTCGTTCAGTCTCACAAGTGCCCGCGCCCTAAACCGGCCCAATGTCTAGCACGTCGGGAGTCAACGTATGATATCTTAACTGCCGCATGCCCGAGCTTCACGACGGCAAGCTAACAGCGACATCCACAGGTACTCCGGTACTCGGCCCTTGCCTTGGGAGTTTTCTACGGTTTTACGCACCAGAGATCGATCAACGCGGCGCAAAGGGCTGCCGCAGCGCAGAAGGAATATGAGCACAAGCAACACTTAATAGAGCAAGCCAAGGCCGAGTACGCAAAGTCCAAGAGCCCGGCTGGTACGACGACAACCGAGAAGAGCGGCTGTATGACCTCCCATCCTCATCAAGAAAGCAGTCGTGTGGATACTGACAGCTGCACTAGTAAACCAAGACCCGATGGATCCCAAGTTCGACCTAGAAGCCTACCTCAACGCTCTCGCTGCGCAAAACCCCTAAGGATGTAATAATAATGCCGGATCGACTGTGTGCGGAACACAATGGAGTCTAGGGGACGGAGAGGGCTGGGAGTTGAACTCGGGGCTGAAGTGAAAGTTGGATCGAAGTCGTGCGTACCTGTGACGACGGCTTCGCGGGCTCTGTGTATAATTGCGATATGGTCCGCAAAATCACCTCATAGATTTCCTTGGGTTTCGCGCTGTACATGTGTACAATACCAAGACTTATGCTCAACTAGACCATTGGGGATGACCGGATCATGCATGATGTTCGTTCACGGCGCATCCTTTCGCCGCTAAGTTCGATTTCCTTGAGTGATTTTGCCCTTGACTCATTGATATTCACACCTCACATGCTCTTATGTAGGCATCCTCCTGCAGGCCAAAGAGAAACTCAACTGAGATTTCAAAGTGCTCAGATAGGCACTCCATGTGCTTGCGGCGTATTAGGCCACATGGGAATGGTCGTAAAGATCTCCTAGACCTAGGAGATGAGGGCTACTCGGGTTGTTCATGAAGCGCAGATTTCTGCATGGATCCAAGACATTGAAACAGCTTTTCTACATTTGTTATATGGTTCCATTTTCTAAAAGACTCTAGAATCATTATGTTGACAGAGGAATTCCATATATATGCAGTCTTTAGGATTAACATCTCGGATAATGAATGCAACTTACATGTGTGTATGTACATAATGTAGGGTGTCGTACAGTGTTGATTGTCTCAATGTACTCGTGCTTATCGTATGTATTTATTCCACCGTTGTTTCCCTTTTCTGATTGGTTAGCCTTGCCGGCTGTTGCCCCTACACATAACGGCGCACACTGTACATACTGTAGGTACCCCAAATTCGATCACGTCGATGTCGGTCGGTACATCGGTACATCGGTACGTCGGTACATCGTAACCTTTACTTCAAGTTCGTATGTAAGACCCCGACCCCTGCAGAACGTGGAGCTCTTTCTGCAGATGCGACGCGCGGATTGAAAGCTCCAGCTGTCCTCAACCACAACTTTCGCCGTTTTGATCCATTGCGGCCGAGTTCGACGAGACTCAACTTCCCAGATTAAGGCATTTCACGTTCTCAAATGTTGACCCCGTCTACCTCCTAGTTGCATTGTCTTGAGGCGACCATACCCGAAATGGCGGCTGTCGCAAGAGACGCCGGGTCTCGTTCTTCGCCCGTCGAGGTGCTCGTCAGCGTCGGCAAGAACCAGAGCACCAAGACGTTATTACGGGTCATTATTCTCGGTTTCATTGCCGCTGCCGCTGTTGCAAGTCGACTCTTCTCAGTCATCCGTGCGTTACTTGCTCTTTTGTCGTCGAGGACATCTGCTAATTGTTAATGGTATCAGGCTTCGAGAGTATCATCCACGAGTGTTAGTTGAATTTCCCTTCTTCCTCATATACCTTACCTTACCCTACCTTACCTTGCCTTATCTTACCACAGAAGCCCCTTCTAACTATGTATAACAATACACAGTCGATCCGTGGTTCAACTTCCGAGCAACCAAGTACCTCGTTGCCCATGGATTCTATGACTTCTGGGACTGGTTTGACGATCGAACGTGGCATCCTCTCGGTCGAGTTACTGGAGGTACCCTCTACCCCGGCTTGATGGTCACGAGCGGTGTTATCTACCATCTCCTACGGGCCCTGACTGTTCCCGTCGACATTAGAAACATCTGTGTCCTTCTGGCGCCGGCCTTCTCTGGCCTGACTGCCTTTGCCGCCTACCTCCTTACCAATGAGATGACCACCTCCCCGTCAGCCGGTCTTCTCGCCGCAGCTTTCATGGGCATAACACCAGGCTACATCTCGAGATCCGTGGCTGGCTCCTACGATAACGAGGCTATTGCAATCTTCCTCCTGGTGTTTACCTTCTATCTCTGGATCAAAGCCCTGAAGCTAGGCTCCGTCTTATGGGGTGCCCTCTGCGCTCTTTTCTACGGCTACATGGTGGCTTCGTGGGGTGGATATGCCTTCATCACTTGTTTGGTCCCTCTACATGCCTTTGTACTCATCTGTATGGGAAGGTTTAGCATGCGCCTCTACACCTCGTACACTACCTGGTATGCCCTCGGGACTTTGGCTAGCATGCAGATTCCATTCGTTGGTTTCTTGCCTGTCCGCACCAGTGAGCACATGCCGGCCCTAGGTATCTTCGGGTTCCTCCAGCTCGTGGCATTCCTGGAATATGTCCGTGCAGCTGTCCCAAGCCGTCAGTTCCAGACCTTCCTCTACGTCGGCTTAGGCGGTATCTTTGGCATTTCGCTACTTGCCTTGATCGGCCTTACCACGTTTGGATACATCGCTCCTTGGTCCGGCCGGTTCTACTCTCTATGGGATACGGGCTACGCTAAGATCCACATTCCAATTATTGCATCAGTGTCTGAACATCAACCTACCGCTTGGCCTGCCTTCTTTTTCGACCTCAACATGTTGATCTGGCTCTTCCCCGCCGGTGTCTACCTCTCCTTCCAGAAACTGGAAGACCAGCATGTATTCATCATTGTGTATGCCCTCTTTGGAAGCTACTTCGCCGGTGTCATGGTACGGTTGATGCTCACTTTAACCCCGGTGGTTTGTGTAGCCGCTGCCATCGCTGTCTCTCAACTTCTTGACGCATACCTTGTCGTCAAATCGCCTGAGTCGGTCGACAACGAGGATGAGAACCCCGATGCAACCGGAAAGAAGGCATCGAGACACGGAGTATTACGTACTGCATCCCAGCCCGTAGTGGGCATTTACAACTTGTTATCAAAGGGCTTCGTGGCCGGATGCATGACTTTGTATCTGCTGCTCTTTGTACAGCACTGCACCTGGGTGACCTCGAACGCTTATTCGTCTCCCTCCGTAGTCTTGGCAAGCAGGATGCCAGACGGTAGCCAGCATATCATTGACGACTATCGTGAGGCCTACCAATGGCTCCGACAGAACACCAAGGAAGACGCCAAGATCATGTCTTGGTGGGACTACGGCTACCAAATTGGTGGAATGGCCGATCGTCCAACCCTCGTCGACAACAATACCTGGAACAATACTCACATTGCCACTGTTGGCAAAGCTATGAGCTCCCAGGAAGAAGTCAGTTACCCTATCATGCGCCAGCACGAAGTTGACTACGTTCTTGTCGTCTTCGGCGGTCTTCTTGGCTACTCGGGTGACGATATCAACAAGTTCCTCTGGATGGTGAGAATCGCCGAGGGTATCTGGCCTGAGGAAGTCAGAGAACGTGATTTCTTCACCGCCAGGGGCGAATACAGGGTCGATGATCAAGCCTCGGACACTATGAAGAACAGCCTGATGTAAGTGTCGAGCCCGTAGCAGCACGATGAACTCGCTCTCTTTCTTGCTATTTTTTTTTTCTTTTTCTGACAACTTCTCTTCCGATTTAGGTACAAGATGTCATACTACAATTATGCATCCCTCTTTCCACCCGGACAAGCTCAAGACCGTGTCCGAGGCTCCCGTCTTCCTGACCAGAGCCCAGTTCTCAATACGCTAGAAGAGGCGTACACCAGTGAGAACTGGATCATTAGGATCTACAAGGTGAAGGACCTCGACAACGTAGGTCGAGATCACGCAGCAGCAGCCTCGTTCGAGAGGGGGCACAAAAAGAAGAAGGCGACCAAAAAGCGCGGACCCAGGGTTCTTCGCTTAGATTAATGCAGCTAAGGGGGTTAGATGTAAAGGATTGCGATGAATATGAAAGCAATGGACTATGCGATATGCAACATGTCTGCCATCACCTTACACTTGCGGGTTATGCAAGGAAAGCAGGTGGAGGTCAATGGTTAGCCAGCCATGTACAGGTATTCAAAATTTGGGGCAGGGAAAAATCGAATATATTCCCAATAAAGAATGCGTACGTAGACTCCGATACGCAGGCGGAGCAATGACTTTGTAATTATCTCAGTGCCTCAGACTAGAATTTGGACACTCCCTAACGCTAGTTGCGCCCTGACCACACTGTAATCTGTGCCAGGGTCGTGGCTGAAAGCTTGCTTTTGAAGTGTCCGAATTGTGGTTTGAGCTCGCTGAAGGGATAAATAAAAAATAAATCAAAAAAGGAGTAGTCCAAAAGTCACTACTTGGAACACACCATGTTGCTGCCCCCTACTGGAATCGAACCAGTGATCTCATCATTCACCTAGATATTACTAGTGATGCGCTTTACCACTGAGCCAAGAGGGCCGACTTCTAGCCCCAAAAGGTAGCCAGGTATGGTTGACCGTGCTGAGAATTTTTTGTGGGCGATGCTGCTTATATTCTACATTGCCCGGGCTGCCCCTTGATAAGAATCTCTCAATCTTCTATTAGATGGACTTTGTTACTGTAGTGTGACTCTCTTATTTCCCGGGGACTGTCTGCTATCAGTAGATTTTATCCTTCAAGTCCTGTGTCAATTGCATCATGTTAAGATAAAGAATTAGACATTAAGCATTACGCAATCTATCGTCAACTCCGTCAACATTGACGGCTATTCCGCACACCCTGCAGCTAAAGAATGCCATACACGAGTTCATGTCAGGTATCAACAACCCTCCTCCTCACAATTGATGAATAAAGCCCGGACAATACAAGTAAGCTAATGATACAAGCAAACTATTCTCCACCTCACCCAACAACCACCGACAACTCCTTGGACCGCTAGATTTCGGCGGTATAAATGCATGAAGTCAGTAGTAGAAGGTAAGAGTGACGAGAATAGACAAGTCGACGATATGCGTCAGAAACACGCACCAAATGTTGACGAAGGGGCATGTTCCAACATGTGTTTCTGTTCGTTATTGCGGTGATTAGTGTGGAGTGGACATAATCGGGTTAGTAGAGTAGTAACAGTCATCACAACGATCCAATACAAAAATCTACAGACACGATGGCCGACGGATGCGTCGGCGTCTGCCTAGGGCACTCGAGTTAGCGTAGTCGATTAAGGCTCGCTGCAGATTCTCCGTCGAATGGCCCGTGTGGACCATCACGGAGGATTCAGCGTTCCGAGACAATATATTCGACGAGCTGTTCGATTCTCTCACACCATTCTTCTCGGATGTCTTCTTGGAAGACTTGGAGTGTCCTTCTCGAGGTCCTCGAGCCGCGTGGTTCGTCGAAGCGGCAGGGCCTCGGGTGCGGGCGGCTGCTTTGTGTTTAAGATCATCTTCACAGGAGAATTCTGAAGCCGAGTTAGCTGCTTGAACTAATTCTTAGGGCTCCTTGTCTTTTATTCGAATACATACCAAGCACCTTGACCGATTTCTCCTCCTGGTCAACTGCTTCGCCCTTGTCAGAACCTTCAACTAGTTCAAACATAGTAGCATCGGCAACGTCAGGGTTAAAGCATTCATTCGAATCGTCCGTATTTATCGAGAGCTCTGTGCGCGTCACGGTGCTGGGGAACTTAGTGGGGCTAGAGCCACCAAAGTGATTGTTCATGCCATCGAAGAGCTTACCAGCCGACGTCAGATACTCCTCAGCCAACTTCTCGGCCTCTTGCACCATTTCAGGCATGTTCTCCCCGCTGACTCTCCAATGTTCACTCCGAAGAAACGGGTTAAAAGCTTGACCGCCATGCGGAATATCTGTAGGTGTAGGCGGCAAATCGCCTTCGGGAGCACGATTAGGATTATCGGGTACGTCCTGTTCAGCGTTGATTGCGCGATCCGTATCAGAGTCTCGGGCTGCACCATGACGGGTCCCAGTGCGGTCTCGGTGTCGTCGAACTCGCCCACGATCAGAATTTCCTCGCCCGCCAGGCTCTAGATCCAGAACAGATTGCTCAGGCCCAGCTATTGTGCGTGCTGCTGTTTCCTGCTGTTCATGAATGCGGACCTTTGGCCGGTTCTCGTGAGTGGACCCGTATGTACTCGGGCGATCATGAACACGGCGGTTTGGTTTCTTGGGCCGAGTGTTTCTGTCATGGGCCTTTGGACCAGAGCCCTTAGGCACCTCATTAGCAGAGTTGGTAATACTATGATCGTCGTCTACGGCCTGAGGCGTCTCGTCACGAATCCGGTAGTTGGGGGACTGCGCCTCTTCTGAGAAATCCGAGACGCTCTGCACAAAAGCTTTGGGTTTATCGTCAGTAGAGGATTTGGGAAAGTGTGGCTGTGAAGTTTTAGAGCGTCTTCCATTGGTGGGAACGTTGAGAGGCGTCGAATTGTAGATATCGCCACGAGAACCGTTCTGTGGGCGTACCTGTGCAGTCCCTGTCAGCTTCTCTCTACTCGAATTGAGCGCCGTGCTCAAACTTGCGGCACGAATGTAATTCTTTACAACTGATCCCTTATCCTCGCTATGATCAACCCTCTGAGAACGTCTGGGCCTATCAGGTTTTGATGGAGGCGCCTTGCTATCGGCCTTGTCGAAATCATCCCTAAGAGATGATATCGGACGATTGTTCCGATTTTCTCTACTCGAGCCCATGACAGGTGCCGAAATGTTAGAGCCTGTCTCTCCAGTAGATGATACAGAAGTGGGCGACCTAGGACTGCATTCCGAGGTAGTCGAATTGGATAGGAGGCTGGACAGAAAGCTGAAACGTCTCGGTCTTTTCGACTTCAACCATGCAAAAGTACCATGACGCTTTGACTCTTTCTTTCGAGTATGAGGTACGGCAGTGTTGGTAGTAGACACAGAACCTTCGTTGGCGGACTAGAAACCGATTGTTAGCCTTAAACCCCTTCCGACTGATTCCTCAGTGACCTACTTGGGCTGCGGATGCTTCATTGATAGCAGCATTTTCCATGAGAGCCGCGTCACGCAGGCATCTGGTGCAGTATTCTGGTTCCGGTATCTGGCCTCTTTTCAAAGGATGCGCCTTCTGATACTCCTTGGATCGTAGCCTTCCACATCCCGCGCAGTGGTGGATATGCTGGATGTGCTTACTGACGCTCCGTTGATTCCCGGCTTCATTCTCCTTCTTGTGCTCTACTTCGCTCTTCTTGTTGTTGATGTCTTTTGTTTCAGCTCTTAGAGCTGTGTTATAATGCTCTTCGCACTTACTAGCCTCGGTGAGACTGAACTTTACGGGTTTGTTCGAGGCTCCTATATGTCCGTCACTGCGAGCTTGGACCAGTGGGAACTGTTGATTTGCAAACGAAGACGTAGGCAAAGGAACCGGCACCGGTCCGGAGCTAGGGTAGTTAGGAGGCAAAATTCCAGGTTGTTGAACTGTGGTCGGACTCTGTTGAACGTACAGGGGCACTGAGGGCGGTTGGGGGACTAGAAAGGCTGGTGTCGGCACATAATGATGACTCGGCGTCGTAGGAGCCAGCGGCGATAATAAGAGAACACCACCAGTGGTAGGGGACTGAACAATACATCCCTGGCTACCAAGAGGTGGACTAATTGGGCCGTTAGGCGTCGCAGGTAAGCTATTACCAGACAGCAGGGGTTCATCTCTTCCTTGAGACAGATGACTGTGATGTGACGTAGAACGCTGGCTACCACAGCAGTGACAAGAACAGACCGGAGTAGAAGTAGAGCTGGACTGGAGACTGCTTTTGCTGGTAGTCGTGGATGCCGAACAAGGACTGGATTTGCGGCTGCTTTGTCTAACAGCGACGGGAGAAAAGCTACGGCTGAGAGAGTAGCTGCGTTGGCTAGGCCTTCTGCGTATTGTGAACGTATAACTCGAGCTCGAAGGGGCGGTAAGGGTCAAAGTTCTTGATTGGGAACTGAGGCTTTTGCGACGACGAACCTGCCGCTCAGTGTCACTGTCGAGGTCCTTGGGAGAAGGCATACCGAAAATATAGCCTAAAGCATCGAAACCAAAATCTCTCGACATACTTTCTTTCTTACGACCAAAGGCTGACCTTCCGTTCTTGGCCGTGGCGAGGCAAATGCTGCCGCTGCTAGGAGGGTAAAGCTCGCCATCATCATTAACATCACTACATTCCTCCAGCGACAGGGACCATATTGTTCGAGGGCCAGTGCTCCTGTTGTTTTGTCAGTGAGAGCTAGAGGATCAGGATAAAGCTGGTAGCCAGCTACAGAAACGACTTCCAGGATAGTGGGAGGTGCTGCTTGGCTCGAAGAATGCGAATAAAGATAGTTTGAGACTTACTTGGAACGGTGTCGACCCATAATGGGAGGGGCAATACTCCAGGGTATTATATCCTAAACCTCGTCGTGTGCATTAAGCACCAAAATGTAGAAAAGGTGGCATCAATGGGACTGGGGGAGTGTAGTGTGAGCAGGGTTGGTCAATAGTAACGCGTGGGTTCGTTGTCACTGTACAGAACGATAGCCTATACAAGAGACAGCTGCTGAACAAAGAAATAGGAATGAGTGGCTGCAAGGAGGAAGAGGCAGGAAGGGGAAGGGTGAAAGAGCGAAGATGTTCCGATGAGAGGTAGAGATATTCCGATGGCAGTTAGAGATATTCCGTTGAGTGGTAGGGAAGGCACGAGAGAGCAGGTGGGAATTGGAAGTACCTACCTAGGTAGCGTGGATGTGAAGGTTTTCAAGGTTGGTCTCGGGCTACATACGTACCTTATGTACCTACATACATATACATACCTACCTATGCATACATACCTAGTTCTCACTGCAAAAGTAGGTACTTTTCTGACAAGGGAAATGACGTCCCTATCGCCACGGGGAAGCAGAAAGATACATTGGCTTAGGTATACGTGCAAATACGGATCCATTATCACCTAGGTATCCTCAGGGTGGCCCCTATTACACCTCCGGCCTGGCAGGTGTCTTTGAACATAGTCTAACACGGATCTAACACAGATACTCTTTCAGATTCAGAGTATGCATAGTACACCATATTACCTTTTGCATGTGCCATTTTGTTAATCTACCTCTTAATCATAAACTACCTAGGTACCTATATATGTACACAAGGGAAACAGGCAGCGGCTTCTACCTAGGCGGTATCCGCCGGCATCACAAGATTCCGACACAATTTTACCGCTTCCAATATTGACAATTGTGTATTGTCTTTCTGTATTCGACCTTTCCTACGCGGGCATACCTCTACTATTGAATGTAAATGGAGGCTAGAGTATGAAAAATAGGGGGCGATCATCCTGACAACTTCTCGGGTACATGCGCACATAAAATATGAAATATGGATCTGTGTCTTCCCCTATGATGATGCCGACGGAATTAGTGTATATATATATATATATATTTATATATATGGTATGCATATTTTACTCCAAAATGGTGTCAAGTCCTCCTCTATTCTTCGTCCTTATTCCATGCCCACACTTGTAGTGGTGCTCAACTATGGCAGCCTGTACATTGGGATTGACACTCTTTACATAGGTAGTAGAGTTTCGAAATGGCGAGATATGATTCTCGAATTGGAGTATGCAGCTGTACCGAAATCCTAATCTCTCCTCGTCAGAGTCGCCTTTCTGTGAGAAGCTAGATGAAGAACCAGACCGGAAGTTAATTGATTCTATTCGCTGCCTGGCAACAATTGATTTTGCCGGAACTGAGGAACCGTTCTCCCACCAGTAGGGGGCGCACTAGCTGCCTCAGCTCGATGGGGAGGACGGGAGGCAAGGATTCTGGCAGCCTCGGCGCGCTTTTCTTCGAAGACTCGAGTGCGCTCTATTTCTTCATCCATGCGAAGCATCCTCCTTTCCTGGTCACGTTGCGCCTCGGCCTTGATCCTATCATAGTGAAGCGTATTAACTGCCTTGGGCCAAATACGGTCAAGCTTGCGGGCCTGCAGCTCGGGCACGCAAGTTGGCGGCTCGTCTGCGGGTCTCGTAGCCGAAGATCCACCCCAGTAACATTCAAATGTCAATTTTGCTTGGGTGTGCACGCTATCCGTTCCCCAAAACACTATTGTATCTCCGTGATATAGCTTTACCCAGTACTTGCACGCCGCCACGCTGTTCTTGGGATCGTTAGCCTGTAGAGGGATATTGTTGATCCGTATCCCATTAGTGGCCTTGGTTGATATGTAGAATGCGTACGAATCTGGCTCCGGCGAGGCCCGCATCGTACGGCTAGCTGCTGACCGGGTAGGCTCCCAAGGACGGAATTCACTGAAAGAGGCAGTATAGCCGTCTCTCCAGAGGATAACCCTAAAAGCGTTCTTGGGAACCTTCGACTCAATGGCTGGCTCGTAAACAACCGTATTATTACGATCTCGTCCCCACGAAATGACGGGATCTTTCAGGTGAATGGTTATCCCGGGCACCAACGATCCCTGCGCCGAATAAAAAGCTGCAATCGTCCTGAACAGCTCGGCAGCTTGCGCAGTTTGCTCCGTCTGCGTCACAGGGGGTAGAGTATCTGGAATCGACTCCGACTCGTCTTCGTTCGCAGGCAAAGCTGCGTCGGGATAACCCCAGTCATGCACTTCGTTAACTTGCCTACTGCCGCGTTTGGGCAGAGCTGGACGTAATGCGAGTGCCGTACCTGTTCCCCTAGGTGGTTGTCGGTTATGCGTAGGTGGGAAGTTCCTCATCGCAATATCCCAAAGGCTTGATTTTCCTGGCCCGAATTCTTCCTTCCTCTTTTCGGCGGCCTGTTCAAATGCGTTATACTGGAGATGGGTCATTTCGGGATACTCTAAGTGCCAAGTGTCCTTATTAGAACTGTCCCAAAACGTCGTTTTAGGAAGAGGATAATCAATCTGACGACCCGACTGGTTATTCGCAATCTGCGGGATGCTAGCAAGTAAACGGATTTCGTCTTCCTCAGGTTCAGGACCGTCGATGTCACCTTGCGATTTGAGCCTTTTGACGGACGGCTTCGGCCTCGCCCCACTCGCTTCGTATTCGTCACTTGTGTCATAAGTAGGCTTTCTCTTACTTGTGTTCAACTCGCTGATTCCAACTTGAATCCCTGGGTCACCATTGACGAGGGATTTGACGTTCAAGTTCCCAAGGATCGAAGAGGCACCGCCGAGACTTTGGGAATATGCCCCCAACACAACACTCTGTGGTTCCTCTTCCGCTGAATCAAGGCAAGTTGGCAAGGGACCATGGCTTGGCTGGTCCCTTTGCCTCGGGGTGGAAAAGTTTTCGGACTCTTCGAAGCTATCAAGAATCTCTGTTTCTAGTATGTCGGTTTCTCCCAAACTCGTGGTTGAGACTGGGAGGTTTAAGCGGTCTTCTGGAATAGCACCAGAACTGCCCATTGCCGAGACCTCTCCAAACAATCTATTCGGTCGGGGTTGTCCAAAAGTGTGGTTTTCTTTTTCGGACTCATATTCGAGCGCGAAATAGTCATCGAGTTCTGCCAAAGAATCTGTACCGGGACCCTCGAACTCAGCCGGTTTCCGGTCATCAAGACTGAGCTGAGAGGCTTTCTTTCCCAACTCCGTATCAAGCCACGGATGAGCTTGGAGTTCTGAGATAGAGGCTCGAGTTTCTGGCCGTACATGGATCATTCTCAACAAGAAGTGAATGGCATCAGGAGATACGCCGTATCTCGACAAAGGAAAGACATTGACCGGCGTCTTGATGATGTGGTCGAGCAACTCAGTGTATGTGACCCCGTTCTTAACAGGGAAAGGTGGGCGGCCAGTAAGAGCATAAAATAAGACACCACCAAGAGACCAAATATCCACTGCATGGTCATACCTCTCCCTGTCTACCTGTCTATGGCCATACCGCTGCGTTCGCCTGCCGTTGTCATCGTACGACGAATATTCGCTGTAGACTTCGGGTGCGCAGTACAGAAGAGTCCCACAGAACGTTTTAAGAAATGTCTGCTCAGTATCAATCATCTTAGACAAGCCAAAATCCGTTAATTTGACCACGAGGGGATCTGTCGACTTTATCAGGATGTTATCGGGCTTCACATCGCGGTGGGTGATCTTATTTTTGTGTAAATATCCAAGCGCGTCGAGAAGTTGTTCGGCCATTATCTTAACATAAGGCTCCGATATGGGACCATTGTCCTGTACCAATTTGCCAAGGTCCCCTTGGGGAACATATTCCATGATGATGAAGAACTGGTGGGCATCCCAATCGAAATGCTCAATGTACTGAACGATGTTGTTCTTCGCTCAAGTTAGAAAGATCAGAGAAAACCGGGACTGACGAGAAGAGGTTGACTTACGTGATGGATCTTCTGCATGATTTTCATCTCGTTCTCGACTTTCTGGTCCAGAACACCGTTTTTCATGAATTTGCGCTTGTCGAGTTCCTTGGCCGCATACGGCGTACCGTCATATTTTGAAGTGACTTTGTGAACCGTAGCAAAAGCGCCTTTCCCTATCACGCCTACGCGCGCATACTTCTCGCTTCCACGCCATTCGCGTGGCAGGCGCTCGTGGGGTTGGGTGATTTCCCAGCCTTCATCACGAGCCGTATGCCTTTCTCTCGGAGTTGGGAATAGATTGACCTACTCAAAGTTAGCAACTGTATGTGTGATCCTATTCCGGGGTCATCTTACGTGGCCGCTTGGCCCAGGGCCAATGGTCTTATTGACGTCGTCCAGCCCTTGAGCCCGTCTCAGATAGTCACCTAGTTTTCTCTTATACGCCACGTCGTGATCCCCATCACGCCTGGGGATGCGAACGAGGAAGACGAGATCCTTCTCACTTTGAGCCATAACAATCTTGATGGTAGACCCACTCTCCAGAGTCCTTCTGACATAACCAGCCTGCCCCGGCTTATCGGGATCGCTCCTCTTTCGGAGTAACTTGCCGTCGACGACTGTACCATTCGTTGATTGGTCTTCCAGCATAACGCTGCCATACTTGTTGACGAATATACGGAAATGAATATTGCTGAGCCTTCTACTTGGATCGTGCTCAAAGCAGACGTCACATCGGTTCCTGTTTCGACCGAAAGTGAAGCCTAGACGAGGATCCTTGAGCTTGGAGGACAACTTTATTACGACAGCATGATCGCCAATCCATCGATTTCGACCAAATTCCTTCGCATCGTCTTCGAGATATAGATCTGAGTCGATGGCATCGGCAGTGTACCTTCCAGCTGTATGGTGGGCAGAGTCGGGCGAGGAAGCAATATTCTGGATTTCGTGACAAGCGCTGTCGGAGTTGGGGTACAACAGGCAGATTATATCGGATATATCCTCGTCAGAGAAGCCAGAGTTCTGCTTCCCGAACCTACGAGGATCCAAGGCATTCTGAGTAGCTGAAGGGGGAGAAATTAGCGACAACTGCCTGCGATGCAAACAATGCGACTGGTCTGGGTGCGAACCTGGTTGAGTAGGCTGCGAGTCTTCAGTCGACTCCATTGGTAGCGGAGAAGGTGCGCAAGGCCACCGTGACTGGCCGAGACGTTGTAGCGAGGGGCCGTTCACACCGACTGCAAGAATCACACAGTTCAGGCAGCCGGCTGGTGTCGATTCGTTAGGACTCCCAGCCCGACCAGCTAGCTCGAGAGCCTTCGTACGTGACGCGTTGTGGTCATTCAGAGGAGCTTCGTCCGGATTATTGGGCGACGAGACTGAATGCGTATTGTTGTGGTCGCACAGGTTACCGTGACAAACTGCGAGGTAGCTGTGAATCGAAACAGTTGGCTCATTAACTCTTTACACGAAAATCTAGAAAATCAGATATGTACACGGTGGTTATGGACTGATATGACAAATCGGTTGCAATGTTCAGTCTGCTTAGATCAGGTGGCACACGGGGCGAGATCTCGAATCGAGTTTTCCAGCGTCAGTTATCAGAGTAAACGACAGAAAGGTTTAGACAAACGCCGGGAAATGCACGAAAGCCTCCAGGTGGACGCACGCGGCAGGTTGCATCAAGAGTGCGGCTGCTGCCCGCTCAACCAAATAAAGTAACCCACCTGCCCACCTGGCATCCACCGATGGATGGCTTACCCCCACAAGGTATTCTGACTCTTACCTCAAGCCCCCTTGCCTGCTTTGCTTAATTGGTTCCCTCCTTCTTCTGGAATAGGCATATCACCAATCACCGATAAGTGCCGGGTAGGTCCGTTGATAACCTTATGCATGCTACCCAGATGGAGTGAACCGCTGTGCTGGAATCGCATAGCATCTTTGGTCTCCCTTAGATCTTACGGCATCCATGTAAGTACAGATGGATGGAGTTGAAAAACGATTGATAAATACAAGCTCCCGTCGCATGACACCCTGTGCCCGTTATTTATACCTTATCTCAGCTCTCGCCCTTCCATATTCATTGTACTAGTACTAGCACCTAATTTAGTGTTAGGTGGCCAATCACTAACGTACCTAAGGTAGGTACAATAGGTAGCAACAGCACCCACCGTATGTTGAGCAGAAGACCATAAAAGTCATACGTCACCTGGTGACATTATTTCAGATGACTTAAAGTACAACCCCTGTTCGGGGAAAACCGATATGATATGCTATTAGCCGTGGAAAATTATTCGAAATCGACCATGTATCCGTTTTATGCAAGTGCTATTGTATATAGTTTTTCCGACGTCCTTGTATGCCGTTGTACTTTATTAAACCATGCATGCCTTAACCAAGAGGGGGGGGGGGGGGGGGGGGGGGGGGGGGGGGGGGGGGGCGGGGGGGGGGGGCGGGGGGGGGGGGGGGGCGGGCGGGGGGGGGGGGGGGGGTGGGG
>MU394026.1:0-193324 GCA_022578575.1 Hypoxylon sp. FL0543 | reverse complement strand
CACCCCCCCCCCCCCCCCCCCCCCCCCCCCGCCCCCCCCCCCGGCCCCCCCCCCCCCCCCCCCCCCCCCCCCCCCCCCCCCCCCCCCCCCCCCCCCCCCCCACATTTTGACTACAATTATACGGTCTTCCGATGACACCCATTCCACGCTCCGAGGGAGGTGTAAGGAAGCGTAGCGTGTTCAGGGGTCCAGGCGACGCTGACAGCTCTGCAAGGTACGCGTGCATTTTCGCATGGCTTCAACTAGTCTGTCGACGTGCGTTATGTTTGCTTATGGTTTCTCAGAGGTGGCGCTCGACATGTCTTGGATGACGGGAGGGTCTGGAGAGAGCGGGATAAGGGACACTCAGTATGATCATGATGACTTCTACGTGCTAGACCCATCGTGCCTCGCCGAAGGACGCTACAGTATGCAAAGTCCCAACTTGAATTCGTATGAGGCATCTGTTCCGAGACAGATATCGCGATGTCTTATCCGCGCGGCTGGTTGATAGGGGATGATGGGTAGAATAGACCTACATAGTAATAGCTTGCGGTTGTGAAGTAGCCTTGTTCGAAGTGGATTTGCGATCCTTCAACTCATTTCCTTTCATCCGCCGTGGGCTCTGCTCGCTGTTGTGACGTCTCTAGTGGGAGCCGAGTATAGTGTAGTCCGACTATGTAAGGTAATGTGGATTCTCCTAGCAAGTTGACTCCGTATGCCGTCGGTCGCGTGAAGTCCACACAAGGTTGACTGCTATGACCCGTCGTTCAAATCTGCCTTGGCTCCTGGGGTCCCAAGGTCCCGTTAGGCGTAACAGCCGGGGAAAAGGGCTTCCGATCGTCTGTACTTTGTACATCAAATGTGTGGAAGCGGGCCTCTGGGGGGAAGACTTGCAAGGTTGCCATTCTGGGACATATTCTAGACGCTATACCCTTCTTGTGAAGCTCTCGTTTAGATTTTCCAAATCCAACCAAGCTCGGGCACTCTGACTGGGCAGGCAAGTTCCGTGATTAGCAGCCTCGTTATTTGTACTACAATAAGGTCATTGGTATGAGAGAGTTCGTAAATATTCCGCTGTTGCACTGAAAGAATGGATGAGGGCGGAGCGGAGCGGAACCATCTCTTGAAAGCAAGATGGTACAAGGCCCCTGTTTATACAACTTGAATCCTGCTATGGATTGCGAATCCTAGATCAGCGCTGCACATGAAGCTAATGGGAAGTACCTACTAGGTTCCCACGCCATATGAAATCATGAGGCTCGACAAGCGCTTCGTAGGGGTATAGGAACTCCGCACTCTTTGAAGCTGCTGCATGGATATTTCTGTGAGCAGTTTATTGGGTAAGCACCTCAGGCTGGCGGTTGAGGAGATAGGCTTAAGTGGTGACCAAGATTTGAACTAATAGCCGTTCGTCACTAACCCAAACGAGCAACTTGCAGGTCAAGCTAGGATATCGGGTTTGCCGTCTTGGCAACCTTATTTGTCTGTGGTGTGACACCATGCCTCATTAGTTTAGATAAAGGCGGCTTAAGGAAGTGAAAAGTTAATAAGCTGGGGTCGCGGCGTGTATAACGATACTAATCTAATAGTTCGAACCTGCTATGAAGTAACGAATAGGTAAGGGTCTCCATGGTACGTGTAGTAGTATTTCAGTAGGCAGTTCCGGAGTGGCGCGAATGGGCCTGTGAGGCCTCCCCAATCATTATCAATGGCGACACTATATTACATTCTACCACGTGCAATTAGGCATGTCTGTCATCTCTTACCATCCACAAGGAGGTAGGAAAAGCTATTTTAAACTGTTTGTGTATGAGCTCACGCATTTTCAAAATTCCGTGGTTTGACCCGAACATAAGGAAGGACTCACGATTGGACGGACCGGTACTTAACAGATGAGATAATTACAAGGATATAAATGCCCCTGTTTGACGGAGATCAGAAAGGGAATCAAGGGTCGGTAACTTAAAAATGGTCAGCCCTATGCCCCAGACCTACGGGAGAGTTTTGGGCCTATTCTTGCTAGTGTTCTTGAACTTTTGTGCATCCTAGCTTACACCTAGGTAATAACGATGAAATGCTATAGGTGTTAGTCATGACTATTATATGGGTGAACCCCAAACATTATGATAGTGACCAAAGAGACGAGAGGGCGTTTATTTTTAGGAACTTCCTCCACGCATTCAATTGCCATCAACGATGATGCATGAATTTTTGCTTCTTAGGTTTCCCAATCGAACCATTGCTGACATCCCGTATAACGTGGTGTCGCGGCAGTCGCCTCCATATCGCTCACCGGCCGAGATGGCATCCATTGGAGGTCTTTGCGAAGGATTGTTGTTGGCAGGGGTCCTAAGGACGAGACACGAATTGTAGGGTTGGATTGCAGGGACGGATCGCATCCTTCTGATCTAGGGCTTACCCTTTTGCCCCTGGGTCGGGGAGATTAATATGCCGTCGAACATTCCATACCATGTGGGCGTCAGGGATTGCAAGTGTCGGCCCCCAACTTCTCCAACTTCTCGCAGTCATGGCGAAACAGGCTCTCCTATCTTTCGCAGGACAAGTCGGGCAATAGAGCCAATCATGGTATTCCCGTCTCTGTCGTTTTGAATGAAAGGGTTGTCAGACCTAGGCGTTGGTGAGTTGGCATGACCAGTGTGCGCCTCGGTATGGTACAATGGCATGGCGCGAGGGCCTCGTGGCTTGCTCAATAGTTGCAAGGTGGTAACACACGGAAAGCCATCTTCTTAATTAGGAAGATGCACGGAATCTTCCAAATCTTTTCGATTCGAAATTGCGATGTAAGTTTAGCCAAGAAGTACAGGACCCTTTTTTTTCATGGAAGTGGCTTTGGGCGGCTTATTATTGATGAGATCCTCACGGCCACTCGTGGGTTGATGGGAATCCGACGCGCCTCGATGATCTTCTCATAGGGCTGAGAGCTTTGCGTTGGTGCCTAAAGCACCACCGTCCTTCTGCTGGAGCTCCTAGTTGTCTGCAGCCAGATAGGATGCGAGAAAACAAAGGCAATAATCGGCTTAGGGTAATTAGTGGCCATGGGTACTGACAACGACCGCCCTTGTTCCATAGAGGATTAGGAAGCTCGAAGCTAGCCCTGCTTCTAATTCTCGAGTCTTTGCGGTACCTAACTTGATAATAGCCTTACGACCCGTGAATCTGTTATGCGGCATGGAACTGCTTCATCCGGGCCTCCGTAGCCGCTAAGCGCCGACGTTGATAATCTGGTCGCGGGTTTTTAGATGTTTGAGTGATTTATTTGTATCAACCCCTGACGGCCCTCTAGCGTAGCCCCTGCAGCCGTTCTCATTGATGTCAACAGCTTGGCAGCCAACCGTACACCGATGATCACGAAGTTATCTGGTTGAAGGATGCGGAGTAAGCAGAAGTAATGCAATGCGCGCCCGTCACGAGGCGATCCTTCCGTTTCACGTGGCATCATTGCTTATATTGCACATGGAGGTACACTAGATATGTTGCAACACAGCATGACGTTTCTTTTCAAAGTGCTGTTTGGAACTTGATCATAACGGTGTGTGCGCTTTTAAGATGGTCGTGGAACCGCTACCATGCTCTATGACATACCAGTTGTAGCTAGGCGTACTGGCGTACTGGTGTATCAGTCAAGTGAGTGTGCCCCTGAGGGTGTTTGACAAGGATTTTCCTTCTCGCGTGCACCAATGCCGTTTTCAACATGGGTTCTTAAATTTGTTCACCTACACTACCTATTTCGCTTATACATATTCCGTATGTCAACTATAAACCATGTCCGGCAGACATACCTCGTTTCATTGGGTTCTGTTCCTTTACGCTATACACTACACTACTGTACAATTACTTTTGTAACACCAGAAATCCGGAATGGAAGGGAAATATTGGTTCTCCATTAATCTTCCAAGGTTCTTTTTTTAGAATGCCACTAGAGAACCAAGATGCGTAAACCGACCAATAGAAAATTGACAACCTCTTGCTAACCGCTCTAGTATACCAAGTGCCAATCATCCTACCACTTTGGGCACGTAATTTGCCAAAGGACCAATGAGAAGTCCGCTCCTCGCTGTCTAGTTCGGTCGAGAGAAGTTGAAGTATTTTCTCTACACTATTCAATTCTCTATTTTCTCTATTGACTCTATTGACTGTGGAAGCCTCTATGCGCTCTAGAAACTTTCCTAACCAGGTATGAATGCTACATGCCGACGCCTTCATCAAACTACAGAGCAATGAGTGATTGCGACGTCCTAGTTGATCTGAACACAGCGCGAACCGTTCCGCTGTCTCACGGCCTTCAACATTATTGATGGCTCGACCCATCCCGTAGCTCCGTTGCTCCCATGGTGGCCCACAAGAACAACCAGTCCTCCGTCGTAGTATCCCGTAGAGTTTTGGCCTTGCTCGCCATGGAATCCCGGTTCGTCATGTTGCCCGATTTGCCCGCCAGAAAGCGGACGTGCTCATCTTAAGCATGGGTAATCTATCTGTATGTAATTTCCACCAAAGTAACAATCGGATCGAAGAAGGGGTGGCTTGTGTCCTAACTCCGCATATTACCGAGCCGCAGAGGATTCTCTGCTTTTTTCTCTCGTCGCCTTCCGAGACCGTCCAAAGAATCTGGGCACCACAGACCCCTATGGATTTTGCGGCTCACTGCGTTCTATGCAAGTCTCACATCCCTTACATTGCAAGTTGCAACCGCTTACCTCCAAGACATTGACCGCTTTGCTCTTCCGGACATGTGCGAAGCTCAACCGTGATCAAGGTAGCTCGATTAGGGACATACCGCCGCTTCAACCAAGATGCATAGATTAATGGTGCTGTTACGTGCAGAGTAAGAATGACAGCCGATATGAGCCCATTTGCCAATTAGACACCGAGTTGGCACATTTTTATGCCTTCGCAGCATAGCACAATGGGTCGTGGCAGTAGGTATGACAACGTGCATGCTGCCGAAGCGATAGGAAAGGGGCGGTGCTGGCGACCAGTCAAACTCGGCGATTGGCTGGTGACAGACGGAACCACCCTTATTTTCCAAGATTATGTAAATAAAGCATGGCTGTGCAATTTATGCAGCGCAGTATCATACTTTAATTCCTATCCTAGGCTTCTTGTGAGTTCAATACCTACGTACAGGTACGACCTAATACCGGACGTTGGAAGCCTCCATGCTAACATGACGACGGCTTCGGCAAGACAGCCAAGGTAGACATTCTATACCGGCGGGCGTGGAATGGTGAAGCGCCTTTAGCTTCTTGCCGTCTAGCGGGCCCCGTCTTAGCCGTTGTTCGATTACCGTTGTATACCGACACTGCCGAATCTAGACTCTGCCCTTAGGCGTTCTCGAGACATACTCTCGTCTGCCATTACTAGATTCAGAAATCGCCCGATGAGAGACTTTACTAGAGCCTAGGGCATAGCTTGGGGAGCTAAGAATGCGTCTTGATGTAAGCTTACCTAGATATGAGACAAACATGGGATTCTAGAAGGTTTTCTAGCTATCCCATGATGATTTATGCTCTGTCATCTAATGCCCTCATTATTCGGACGACGTTTTGCCTATGGGATAGGTGTCACTGTAGTTTTATGCGGGGTTGTATAAAGCGATGGTAATTTTGGATAAAGCAATAGTAAATCTACCTGACTAAACCTAATATAGATTAGAAGTATGGGTACCTAATTTAAGGTATAATTTTAATAGAAATTTTTATACCTTTCCTTACTATTAATGCTTAAGTAAGCTTATTATTATTAACCTTGCTATTATTTTTGTTGTTATTTTTATTATTTTTATATATTATATTATAACTAACTTTTCTTTATTTATTAATAATAATGTTAACTTTAGCTATTTCTTTAATAAGATAAATAACTTTAATAGCTTTATCGTTAAGCCTATAAATAATTTTTTTATAGCCTTAAAAAGTAAAATATAAAATAATTTAAATAAGGCTTAATAAAAAATTATAAGCGCTATAAAGATTAATAGTTTTATTATTATATGGTAATGTATAAAAAATAAATTTAAGAAGCTAAAATTTTATATATATATTATTTATAAGTGTTATAAAGGTATAAAAAAAGCTTATAAAGGCATTAATAATAAAATTTATTATATAATATAAAAAAGTTATTTTTAATAAGTAGTCTTAGTTTATTATATTAGTAATAAAGGTAATATAAATTAACTTAGCTGGTACTTTTTTTATGTTAAAGATTGTAAATCTTATAATTATATAATATTTTTTTAACCCTTTTATATATTAATAAATCGATAAAAAAAAATAAGTTAAGAAATAATAAATGCTATTAAAATTTTAGCTTAAAATATTAAAAGTATTATTATTAATATAATTAATAAAATATAATTAAAATATTTTTATGTAAATATTAATAAATAAATAGTTTTAAATTATTTTATTAAGGTATAAAGAAAAAAGTATAATAATTATATAACCATTTAGCTATTTATTTATATTTTAAATATTAAGGAAATATATTATAAAATTTATTAAGGTAATAATAAAAAGATTAAGTATATTTTTTAAACTTATTTATAGTATATTAAGCTTTAAAAAATAAATCTTAAATTATAAATTATTAATAATATATATAAGATAAATAAGTTTAATATATTGCTTTATTAAATTAATAGTATAAGCCTTTTAAATATTATTTTCCTTATTGCATATTATTTTTTTAATAGTAAAAAAAAGGCTAGCTTTAAGTAAATATTTAACTATATAAAAAAATATACTACTATATAAAGGATTAATAATTTATATATTATTATAAATAATTATAATAAAGCTTTTAAGTAAGTAATTAAGGCTATATATAATAAAAAAGTTAAGCATTAAATATATAGGTAATATATATTTAAAAATGTTACTTATAATGTTATAAAAAAGTAAATAAACATTTTTAAAAAAATAGCCTTAAGAGAAGGCTTAAAAGGTATAAAAAGTAAAATTTACAATAAGAATAAAAATAATAAAGCTTTTATTAATAAGGCTAATAAGGCTAATAAGGCTAATAAAGCTAATAAGGCTAAAATTTAAAAGTAAAAAAAAATTACTACTAATAAAATAGTTAACATATATGCTATTAGGTTACTTAAAGGTAAAAATAAAAGTTAACACTTAAAAAAAAGTATTAAAAGGCTTAAAGCGTAAGCCACTATTATAAATATTTAATTTAACTAACCTTAATATAAAGAAAAAATTTAAAAATAACGCTAATAATATATTGCTTACCTTTAAATTAGTAATTTTATTAAAAACTTAGGATAAATTTAATATATTTTAAAAAACCTTAATATAAAAGTTTTAAGGCTAATAACTTATTATATAATATTTATAAAAAACTTACCTACTTATTATATATAAATTTACTAAATTTAAAGTGTAATATTACCATAATTTTAATATATAAGCTATATTATAAAGTAAGGGTATATATATATATTTTAAATCCTTTTTAAAAAACAAATTTAATAGCTTAAATTAGCTACATTAAGGCATATAAGTAGTATATAATTACATATATTAAAGATATTTTTAATAAATAACCACTTAATAAAAATCTTATATACGTTAATATAATAATATTAAAATAATATATAATCTTTATTATTACTTAAGCTATTATACGTTACATTTAATTTATTAACAATAGCTAAAGGCTTATAAAGCGTTAAAAGGTAAATATTAAAAAACTTTTTATATACATCGTTTTATAAGCTAGTATAATTTTCCCTATTAGTATGTTATAATAAACCTAAAGAAAGCAAAAAAAAAAATTTAATTAAATTAAGTAAATATATATTACTTAATTTATTTTAAGAAGTAATAACTATTTAAAGAAATTATAGCTAATCGTAAAAAATAAAATCTAAAAACAATAGCTTATTAATTATATATATACCTTAATAAACCATTTACTTTATTAATAAATATATATAATATTACATAATTATAAATAATAGCAATTATTTAAATACCTTAAAAGCTTCGATTATTTTAAAGGTTTTAAAAATTATAAAACTTATAATAAACATTAAAAAGTTTACAGCATTAACATAATATTAACATTAAACGATTACCCTTTTATAATAAGCCTTTTAAGGCAAAAAGATAAATAAATATACCGTTAATAATTATATAGAAAAAAAGGATAATTAATAGGCTAATGCTTTTATTTATAACGCTAGTAAAAATAATAATAATTAGGTTAAAAAGGGTTAATAAAAAAGAATAATAATAGTAAAAATAACATTACTTAAATCTAACATTAATAGTAAGAAAAGGTATAAAAATTTCTATTAAAGTTATACCTTAAATTAAGTACCTATATTTTTAATTTATATTAAGTTTAATTAAGTGAATTTACTATTGCTTTATTTAAAATTACTGTTGCTTTATATAAGCCCTTTTATGTAGGCGCTTTAAAACGTTGTTAAGATTTTCTTAATAAAACTAATAAAGTTAAAAAAGGCGAAAAAAAGGAAAGAAAAAAAATCAACATTCATTATTATTATTTACTGACAATACCCGCCGCCTAACTACAGAGAATACGTACTATGGTGGTTACAGGGCCAAATGTCCTGTTTTCTAGGTACGGTATTCAACTGAATTTGAAGTTAATGTGCGTCTGAAATGAAGGATACTGTCCCTCTCTAACTCTTAATACACGTAGACATGCCATAAAATGCACGAGTGAGACATGCTTGTGTAGTTGCTCAAAGGTCACTTGTCTACGTTATCGGTTTCTCTGCAGTTAGGACGAAGAGAGTTAATCTAATCTTGTTAGTCAATTGAAGCAATAGACGAACCAGATATGATTTTCCCAGTGATCTCACCAAGTGCTATAGGCAAGGCCGACAGGGTTCATGCATCTCTGGGACTTAGCGCGGTAGGGGGGAGAAAAAGGCTAAAGAAAGGGACCCCTGGCTATTCCAAAGGACATCACAGCGGTCGGGCAAGTACAAAGTACAATGGATAACGTTCTCCACCCCGGCAAAAGTACAACTGCCCTGCAGTGAACTTATTTTGGAAGCCCACCTTCGATGCTAGTCCCGTCTCCCATCTCGCCACTGATTAAATGCACTTTCAAGGACGAGGCAAGTCAACATGGTGTTAAGGTACCTTGTTGCCTACATTTTCCCAAGCAGGTACCTGATCACGTCTTGCAGTGTAGTAGATGCCCTATCAGCAGCGAGGACGGCCTAAGACAGAAAATAACTCGACAAGCTGCCTGCCCAAGTTGGCGTCCTATTCGTTTTTCTCACTTGGGAGTCGAGACCCAACGGCGGGCGGGAATGCCCATCTAAAACCTCACCCGCGGACAACAGTACTAGCGCGGTACGGAATATATCGACCTCATAAACAGTATGCACAGACAGGTAAGCCACCAATACATACTATGTACATATATACACGACTTTTCTCCACCATCCATGACCATGACCATGACCATGAATTATTGGGGGTGATAAAGTACGTACCCAGGGCAGGTCCTGCTAGATAGACCCCTGCGGCTTTCCAGGTTGTCACCGCTAGCTAGTACCACGGTACCGCCTTCCGCCCTACGACCACGACCCACAGCATGGAGACGGACGCGGGCTATGTTCGCAAGTTCCCAGGTTGTGTATATGAATCCAAGAGCCCCCAAACAGCATCACCGGTTTCTGCACCCACATCTCCACGACCACCACGGAGCTTGCTGCAACCCATATCTACTTTACTCTTTCCTTCGTTTTGCAGTGGTTTTCACCCTTGCTCAGCGCAGTATATAATAAGGCTCTGTCACCCTTACGCTATCACGGTGGACGAAGGAGAACCTCCCCACCTATCGCCATTCAGAACCTCATGGTGTGAGGTCGTATGTTAAGAGAAGTGGCACTGTTCAGAATAATCAAGCATCACGAACTCACGCGCGCCTAATTTCGCCTCGGCCATCGCCTCGGTTTTGCGACTTACATAAACACCCCCCTTTCGCTCGCTACGTCTCTGGGCCACTCTACCTTAACGTCTTCACACAGCCTCCCCCAAGTTATACGACTGTCCTTGGATCCGTCTTTGACCCTGTTAGGCCCTGATATGGTATAACCGTACGAATGTGAGCTCCACTTGATCGCATCACACTCGGTCATCTTCTGTGTCGCCAACTTGAGACACTGACGCGAGGGGATACTACTAGTGTAAGCTCGCTGGCTTGGGATTCCTAGTCACTTACACCGCAAGTCTCTGGAATCGTCGACGATAGAGATAAAATGGCATTGGCCGTCGACCAACCCTACAACATGTTCCCCAGGCAAGAGCAAGACTTCATGCTCTATCCCGAATCTCATCCAAATAACTACGCTTCACCAACGGTAGACATGCGCATGAGTCCAGGTGGTTTCGGTATTCCCCGGAGTGTGCAGGATGACTACCCTCAAGCTTCTGGGTTCGAGGCTGGTCAAATGTACCCCGAAGGGCACAACTTTATGTACAATGGGAGAGCTTCTCCTAGTATGTTTCACGACGATGCAGTCCCGCCTTCCAACCACTCTTCTGCATCTGTCCCATCGGCGGCGTCATCGACAGTTGGGTCGCCCAGCTCTAACCATGGCCAGTTGGCTTTCCTTCCCGAATATCATCAAAATAGTCTTGGTGTCAACCCCGGCATTGTTGGCGCGAGCGACTACCTAACAGGCACCGAGTATTCTGCCTTCGGACCAGGTATGGAAGAGTTCAGCATGACTTTTGACAATAAGGCTAGTTTTGTTGGTGAGTCGGCGCGGGTCCCATTAAAGATTTCTCACTTGATTTCGCGGCTTTCCTCGGCGCTTGACATGAGTCCCGCGATAGTCTCGCCGGTACCATTACCATATCGAGCACAGAGGATGCTCTCTTGTTGCCTTCTTCTTGTCTTAAGATATGACATTGCTGTGGAGACATCGTGAGCTGACTGTAAGCTTCTTAGATCCTTCGATGATACACCCCGAGATCCGTGGGCCGATGGGCCCGCCCATGCAAGGATATGAGAACAACAACTTTTCTCCCCAGAACCCCTATCCCAACTCACCAGCGCTTTCTGGTACAGCTTCGCCAGCACCCGCAATGCGCAACGGAAGTCAGTCGCCTTATATGCACACTTATCAGCAATATAGCCCTTTCCAAGCACCTCCTCCAGCACCAGCCAGGCGACAGAGTCTTTCATCCTACCAATCGCATGGGGATTACGCTTACATTAGCGACGAGTCGGAGAAGAAGCAGAGGTGCCCGCACCCCGACTGCGGCAAGGTGTTCAAGGACCTCAAAGCACACATGCTGACGCACCAGAATGAGCGGCCCGAAAAATGCCCTATTCAAACGTGCGACTATCACATCAAGGGCTTCGCACGGAAGTATGACAAGAACCGGCATACATTAACCCACTACAAGGGCACCATGGTATGTGGATTTTGCCCCGGGTCGGGCTCGGCCGCGGAGAAGTCCTTCAACCGAGCGGACGTTTTCAAGCGGCACCTCACGGCTGTGCACGGCGTCGAACAGACTCCTCCCAATAGCAGGAAGAAGACAGCTTCCGGGGCGAACAACGGCAAGAAATTGACAGGGTATGCACCGGACGCTACGGGCAAGTGTTCGACTTGCTCGGCTACATTCTCCAGCGCCCAAGATTTCTATGAGCATTTGGATGATTGCGTTTTGCGCATTGTTCAGCAGGAAGATCCTGCAGAAGCCATCAACGCAAGGCGTCTAGCTGAGGTGGAGAACGATGACGAGGTTCACCAGACGTTGGAGAAGAACCAATTACCACTCACTACGCAAACCGTCACTAACTCCGACGATGAAGAGGACGAAGAGATGGGTGAAGAAGATGATATCGCGGATGAAGACGTCAAGTCAAGAAAGCTGACGTCGCCGACAAAGAAGAAGGGGAACCCTCCCAACGGTGTCCAGAAATCGCGAGGAATGACGCATTCGCGAGGTGGCGTGACGCTCTCAAGCAAGAGCAAGAGCCGTAAAAACCGACGAGAGTATCCATCTTCATGGGGATTTGACAAGGGCCAAATGACGATGAAGAAGCGGGTAATGGCCGTGTTTGATGGCCCTCGCCGGCTAGCTAAAGACGACATGATGCTCTCTACCGAACATGAGGTCCGCATCAAGCTTTCCGACGGCAAGTCGTATGTCACGGACCTCGACGTCAACACGATGAAGCGTGCCACGGGGTTCCTCAACGCGACCGAGGAAGAGAAGGGACTCTGGATATCGGATGACCCGACTGAGGACGACATGAAACGCATGCTGGAATACAGCCGTCACCAGTGATCTGCGTATATATCACATAATCATACTAGTGTATCGATATACCACTGCATCATGATGACCGAGACGAGAATTGGATTAGCATGACTGGCGCAAGGTCGACTGTACATTGGGATACTTAATGGCATAAAAGGCCCCATTTGGTTTCTCCACTGGAGGGAAGGTTTATTGGTGATCTATAGAAGGGGCAGCAGAATGGGCTCTCATCTGGGGAGCATCTCTGGCGGTCCAACACGGGCTGAAGCCTGTTCATCTTTTGGTATATTTTGTATTTGATGACCTGTATAGATACCCTGTTTATTTTTATGTCCATTGCGGCGTTACGAAATCCGGAGAGACTCGGCTTCGTTTTTTTGAATAAAGAATCATCTCTGTTCCGCCGCATCTCATTGATTAGTGCCTCTGGTGTGGTGTATAAACGAATGATGCCCCCAGTCCGAATCTACGTGGATCTCGACATTTACTTGCTACCTACTGAGAAATTCCCGAAATGGCCTTGCTGGGATAGACTCCCAACTTCTGAATACTGGATGTTAGGTTATGCAAGTCTCGATGCTTGATGCGTGTCTTGGATCTGAGGTATCTGGTATCTGGTATCTGGTTATCCAATCAAGCACGATATCGACAACAAGTCGCTCCAGGGCATTTGATTGGGGCACGCAGGGAACAGGCGTCGACAAGCACCCCTTTCCGAAGGAATCCTTCTCTTGCCTGAAACCGCAGGAGGTCGATTGACCGCATCTACCTAGGAACATCTCTGCAGCTGAGACGGGTCGGTTCATTTCCCATAACGTTACGGCCGCAGCGACGGTGGCCGGCTTACGTACACGGAGTTGAGAAGATGGATGGGGGAAGAAGGGAGACGGGTACATGACCGTAATTGGACGGTGTGCGGTTATGCTGTCATGCTGACAAAAGTTTGGGAAGCGCGCGCACCAGTGGCAGGCTCTGGCGGGCGCACACCCACAACGGAAACGCGGCCCAAATAGAGGCCTCCGCGGATTAGGCGGTGGCTTGGAATGGCCGTTTCGTGCAGCGCAGAGCTGAGGCGCAGCAGCCGCTCTCCACGTGTATGGGCCGGGGTGTAAGTGGACTGGATGACAACATGTATCCCGGTACTACATGTAGGTTAAGTTAATTTGAAAGGCACGGGGGGAGGGGTGGGCTACATAGTACATGTACGTACGTCTATGTGGATTTCAGGGTTGCCTTACCCCTTCTCCTTCCACTCGCCTAATGAGGAAGGCTAGGGGCACGCTCCCGGCAGCGGAGAGGCACAGCAGCTTATTTGCAGCAACATAACGTAAACCGGTGCTGGCATATTTCAAAGCTAGGACGTAGTGTGATCGATATCCGGTAAGTGGGAACTTTCAAAGCCCTACATACAACTACATGTAGCATATAACAACATACTTATAGGTATGGTATCTGCCTACCTACCTGGGCACTTATAGGAATGTATAGGTAGACATTACCTAAGATGGAAAATGCTAATATCGGGCTATAAAGATGTAGCCACTCACCCGGCATATTCCACTATGCACAATTCTCACCCGTGAACGCATTTCTAGTTGGATGCCGCTGTATTGGATATCACGAGTGAGTTAAGAAGGAGACGGGGGAGAGCAAGGCAAGAGGGAGGTAAGCTTTTTCTCAGCCGGCAGGGACACACTAACCTAGTCTAATACCCCACTAGGCTTTCGAATGACAAAACTTCAATCCGAAACATGACCACCCAGGGTCTTCTCCATACTACCTACACTAATGTACATACCAGACCCCAACACACACCATCATCGCCAAATACACGCACTATGCATACATACATACCTACCTACATAATCGCCGGCAGCGCCGTAGACGCACATTACAGCCACGCCGCTTGTGTCTCGTCGAGCGCGCGCATATCTCTGCCAATCTGCATCGTCAAAGGCCTTTATAGGACTCTCATAGGTATACGGTCTTCGTGATGTCATCTGAGCAATGTCGCACTACGTTTCGCGCCGCCGTCGTTATCTTTGCTTGATTTTATTCTGCTTTTGCTCTTATGCCTTTTTGTTGATTTTCCTTTTCCCCCTCCCTTTTCTATTTTAAAGTCGCGGGGAGGGGGGTGGCGTTTGGCCTTACCAGACGGCCGAGACCCAACGTTTGGGTACCTCCTCTCTCGCCTCGTTCCGCACCGCGGGTTATGGCACGGATTAGATTCCGTGTGCCCCCCTAACCTCCCAACCTTCCAAAGTCCCTACAGTACCCGTTACAGTACGCCTTTAAGCTACTAGCTAGTGTGGTGTGGTGTATGTACAGGGCTACAAGGGTACCTGACCTAATATCCACCGCTAGAGAATAATATCAATTTCCGCATTTGCAGCCCAAAGCAGATATGGCCCAACAGCCTCCCAGGTAATCCCCTAATCACTAATCCGCGCTCCCTTGACGCCACTCCTTTGGACTGCAGACACGAGGAAAGCGAGCAACCCCCTATCCTTAACCCCTATTACTGACACCATCCTGTCTTGAGCCTCAAAGTCGTCGGCCGAGGGTGCCAAGGAGGGGAGCGAGCAGGGGCTATGGCACTTACGAGCCGCATCTCGCTCCACGGGCCTCCCACCTCGGACCCCGAAGACTATCTCTCCTCGTCCCTGGGCGTTATATTTCCCGACGACGTGACGAACCAGCACGGAGACGCGGAGCACTCGCTGATCTACACGTCGCCGCACCTACCCCGGCCTCTGCACATCACCCTCGCGGACCCGGACCAGGAGACCGATCGCAAGCTCTTCAGCCACTATCTCTGGAACGCGAGTCTGCTATTGGCCGAGTTCGTCGAGGCCGGCGCGCTAGAGCTGCCCCTTGAGGTCGGCTTGGGTCGTCTCAAGCCCGCCGATTTCGATGTCCGAGGTCTCGAAACCCTGGAGCTGGGCGCCGGGACCGCGCTCCCGAGTCTGATGGCCGCGCTGCTCGGCGCGAAGAACGTGGTCGTGACGGATTACCCTTCCGCGACTGTTCTAGACACCCTGCGTAAGAACGTCGCAGCCAACGCCAAGCCGGACTGCTCACCCCGCAATTCCCTCGCGCCTCTCACGGTCGAAGGCCATGCCTGGGGTGAGCGGGACACGTCATTCGCGGCGCAGCACCGGGGCCGCTTCGACCGTCTCTTCGTGTGCGACTGCCTGTGGATGCCGTGGCAGCACACAAACCTGCATAAGTCCATCGCCTGGTTCCTGAAGGATTCTCCCTCCTCCAGAGCGTGGGTAATCGCCGGGTTCCACACGGGCCGCGCCAAGATGCGCGGCTTCTTCGAGGAACCGGCGCTCGCGACCGAGGGTCTCGAAGTCGAGAGCATATGGGAACGTGACTGCGACGGCATCGAGCGCGAGTGGGCCTGGGACCGCGGACAGGAGGACGTGAGTGAGCGCAAGCGGTGGTTGGTCGTTGGCGTGCTGAGGCGGAAGACGCCGTCGCCTACGCAGGTAGGTGTCGAAGGATGAGGGATGAGACGATCAGCCAGATGCGTAAGGCGACGTAATCGTTCTCTTGAACCCCCAGTACTTGACATGCACCTGGTCCTCCATCTGGTCGCTGGACAGCGAAGGGGATACGTTTTGCTTCCATGGCGCCGAAGTCTCTAGGAGAAGCCCCAGCAGTGAATCTAGCCGGCACTTGTAGTTGTAAGAAGCCTCGACAGGTGTATCTGCATCTCTTAAGCCCAATTGAGAATGCGCCGGTGGGCGTCGTGTTCACAGATGAGCCCTCTAGGAGCCTATTCACGGGTTGACTACTTGGGTATGCGTGGACGTTTTGGTGCCGAGCGCCTCTGTATCTACCTAGGCTGGCACACCAACGTCTTCAAGAGACAACCAGATCACAATTCACACAATTTACATGCAACTCAAAACGCAGATTACCCCTATTCAACTTTGAGTTAATACTTAGATCAAATTACGTCCAGGATCGACCAATTCGTCCATCCAATCTCCCAAGAAGGTTAAATACATCATACAGTACCTATATACCTATAATATACACGCTCGTGCAAATTCCCCTTCCATGCCCGCCAACTATTAGGGCGAAATGGAAACATATGATGCTCGCTCCATGCTAGCCTATATGCCATGCCAAAAAGAGAATAATACTACAAGGACGTGCGACAGGACCTCTCTGCTTCTGTGACACGCGGCGCAGATGCAAATGCAGCATTTTGTGCATAATAAGGGACGACAACAAGATAAATAAATGAGATTTCCACAGACAAGCAGACAGACGGACGGACAGGCCTCAAATATGCAAAAATGTATATCGAATCCCAGTGTTAGCTGACACCGCGGCCGATATCTATCAAGGTGGCCGTAGGGAGGGAAGTATGCCGAGTAGCGATATTGCGTTTCGAGAAAGGAGAAGACGCCATTAGCGAGTCATACATCGGACCGCCGGGTCGTCTCTCTACTTCATATCGTCATAGTGCCGAGCGCCGACAACCTTTGATCGATAGCCCACCCATAGCATCCACGCCATCCTAGGCAGACCTCGGCCTCCCCGTTTGAATTCATTAGCGATAATAAAGCCCTTGTCCGGCTCGGCCGTAGATGAAATGGACTGGACTATGCTTGATTGACATCTTCCTCCACAATGGGTATATTCTCGCCCTTTTCGAACGCGGGTCCCGGCCCGGTATAGCTTGGTTCCGGTATACCCGAAGCTTTTGGTGTTGCACTAGGTGACACAGTGACACGCGGAATTGGTGTATCTTCGGTTGGGACAATTTCGCCCTTTTCAAACGCAGGTCCCGGTCCAGTATAACTCGGTTCCGGTATAGCGGTGCGTTGAGCAGAAATAGTCTGTGGAGTTGACCCGTCCTCGGTGGGCAGGTTCTCAGCCTTCTCGGATGAAGCCCCGGGAGCGGAATAACTCGGGTCTGGTATGGTTGGTGCATCTCCTACTGCAGTACTCTGAGTCGATGCTGTACTGGTACTGGGGGTTGGTTCCAGACTAGAAATAATGTTATGAACCGCGCTTGAGCTGGTGACGCCTTTTACCGGCTGCGGGCTGAGGACTTTAGCAGTTTGTGCTACATAAGTCGGAGAAACCAACTCCTCGGAACCAAAAGGTAAAGGTCTTGAAGGTAAATCACTACTATCTCGGCGGCTGCTTCCAAGCTTCTGCAGCAATGCCTCGGACTGCTGCTTAGCTAGTTTCTGAAGCTGAGCCGCAGGGTCCTTGTGGTAGCGTAGTACGTTAGTCAAATCGCAAAGGCAGTCTGCGGGACTCCAACGCTTCCCGTGCACACATACCCATTCAGTCTGTCCCGGCACGCCCTTCGCGACCGGCAACAGCTGCTTGTCATCATCGCCACCACCGACGCCGGGACCACCACCCCAGAAATTCGGTCGGCGGATGGGTGCAGGAGTAACTGGTAGGCTGGGACGCTCAAGTACACTGGGGAAGTCGGTGATTTTACTTCCTCTCCGCCGCCAGGTAATTTCGGCCTCTTCGCCATACTCCGGTAACGCTGGCGCGACAGGAGACTTAATGTTCCGCTTAAACTTGTGTTTCTGTAGCTTGTCGACGTAGCGCTCAATCTGAGGTACCTCATCCCAAGCATTGGTGAACGTGAACGAGGACCAGTCCATTGGACTTGTTGGCGTGACCGGCTGGCTCTTCTGTTCCGTCGTAGTAGACGCTTCCGTGATTGAGGGTACGGCCGATGTCTGTTGCTTAGAAACAGGCCAATGCTCACGGCTGGGCAAATTCCGAGGCAATCTAAGGGTCATCCCTGAAGGTGATCCTGTGGCTTCAGGACCAGTGTCCCTCCTTTTGGGGTGCTCATCGGGAAATACGCGGGTCGGCTCTGGTCGATGCTCTTCCCAAGGGAATATGGGCTTCGGCGGCTTTGCAGTGGGCGCTGGAGATTCCTTGGGAACTTCATACCACATATTCTTCGGAGGGCTAGGGTATCGTTCGGGAGGAATGAACGGAGCAGTACTCTGAGACATCTCGTATAAGATCGAGGGGAAGTTCATGGCTTCCGGTTTGGAATCCGTTGGAGGGGATTGTCTGTTTCCAAAGTCAATCTCTAATATCCAGAACAACGCGACCTGATGGACTGACCTTTGAGCGTCCCAGCCGGACATGTTGGGCTGGAATGCCGGCGGTCCATGCTCGGGCTCATTTTGGGATCCAGAAACCTGCTCTTCTCGAGCCTCAGCGTGAATGTCCTCAACGTTGGTATGAGGAGTGGACGAGGCCTCTACGTGGCCGGGTTCTCCAGAATGAGAACCAGTATCTTGTGGATGAAACTGTCCGTGGTGGTGGAAATGTTGTTGGGGATCTTGGTGGTCACGGTGATAATGCTCACCAGTTACCTGAACCTGGGTGGTCTTGGGCTGATATTCCCCTTTAGTGAAGTATCGAATCAGTTCTGGTACAGGTTCAATGGCCGCAGAAGATGTGATGGAAGACCCGCCTGGAGCGGATGGCGTGGGTGTCGGGGTCTAATTACGGTAAGCTAAAAGTTCGCTTTGGAGACAGGAAAGTCAATAAGGGACTTACCGGTATCCGATAGTGTCGATCGTAAACAGCCCACCATCTGCCGGTCATTTCGTCATAGGGTGAGTTTCCTACACTGGCGCGTCTCCCTTTGAACCACGGCTTGTCGGGGCCAATAAAATGAACCATGCTGATACCCGACTGAAAATGGCGGTAGGCAGGGACGTATTGGTAGTGACCGGAGGGAGTGACATTATAGGTGAAACTGAGGCGATTGTAATTATTCTGGAAGTGCATATTAATGAGGCCCTGGTCGGCTCCGTCGAATGAGATGCTCCTTTCAGCCATCGCTATCATGGAGTAATAGTCACCAAGATTCGGCGTCAGAACCATGACACCAGTGTTGAAGATATCTGGCCAGCCGATATCTGGGGCCGCCGAGAACGGGTGCGGTATGTCGAAAAGCTCGTCCGGAGCTCTATAGGCGACAACATCGCAATCTATGTAGACAATCTTCCGGAACTGGGTCTGCTGCCACAGGTTGATCTTGGTAAAGGCAGAGTGTAAATCGGCTCGGTTCATGAGTTGTAGATTTGCCGGCTGCGGATTGCGTATTCGGCTGACTGGAATGACATAGTCATACAAAGCCTGATCAATTGAGTTAGTCAAGCGCAGCTTCGGCGAGAGCGCACAAGATCTAGTAGCTTGCCTTGACCTGTGTTATAACCTCGGCCGATACAGTATCCAGCGTGACCAAGACGGCCAGCTTCTTTGAGGTGCCAGCATCTCGTAGAGAATGTGCAAGAACTAGGGCGCCTTGAAAAAAAGGTCAGAACTGCGATCACAATGAGGGTGAATCTGTGGACTATACCAGGCAAGTATGTGTCGCTCAAAAGAAGCTAGAGACACGCGTGTATTAGCTATTGTTTACTATCTGAGACTTTGTCTAGATCTCACGAACTGTGGCGTACACGTCCTCCTCCGCTCCGCCTTGCACAGCCATCGCGTGCAAGGAATCGTGATGAGATCAGGCCAGATTGGAAGTAGCCAAGAGGGGTTAATAGAGCAGGCAGGTAAATATACGAAGAGACGTTGCTAGGGAGCTAGTTAATCGAGATTGCGCACGTAAATAGCTGTCCGCTCCTAGGAAATAGTAGCAGCTGTTAGGAGCGTCCCTTGTGCTGGAGAGCAGAGCAGAAGAAGCAAAGAGAGATAATATGAATAATAGCAAGGGAAGTTTATGTATGTTTGCGCCGACGATGCGGGACAGTTCTGGCCTGGTTGGCTGGTAAGGCCCTGTTGTTTTTCTTTCCTCCAGACCTTCCCTGCCCAAGAAACAGAGTTCGTTGAAATGGGCTTTGGTCGATGGGAAATGCGACGCTAATGCAGCTTTTTTGACAAGGTTGCCTTGGCCTGGCCTGGGGCCCTTCGACTATCATGTACCCAAATGTACGTTTTTCCACATTGGGCATTAGAGTTAGGCGCACATGGAGAAGTACCTCGTATAGAATCGTTACAGTGGTCCAGTTCAGGTTGGTTTGTGATATTATTCGCTTTTGGGTATGCTCTGGCTGGGTCTCGTATGGATTTTTGAAGTCGCATGTTTAATGCCTGCACATTTATGTACGACGGAGATACTATGACCAGAGAAACGCGCTAAGGTAGATGGAAGCAACCCTGCGCGCACGGTGCTCTCTCCGCCCATAGCTCCATCGCTTGATCTACATGCTAGCTGCCATAAGTGATTCTTGAATTATGTCATCCAGTGAAGCTGTGTCTTAGCTTTGAACACTTACCAAAGTTTAGGGGACTAAGGCAAGAATTAAACTGCTAATGAGGGGCAAGCCCATTTCGCTTACAGCCACTAGAGAGCTGCATCTCTTTGATAGACAGTCTGGACCTCATACTGAACTCGATTGTGGACTAATGCAACTGTTCTTGCGACCTTGCTGTAGATATCAGGCCATCAACTAGCAGACAGCGATTAACCTAAGAGTCACGTAACTCCCAGATACAGATCATGTGCCTCAGTTGGAAATACGTAAATACAAGTAACTAACTGTGGGCTTTCGTTGCATGCAAAATGACGACAGCTTGTCTTCGTACGTGACTGACCGGGACTACCCGTCCTCCAATCAGAGGGTGGGTTGAGGAACCCCGCAAAGTTGATCTTTTAAAAGCTGACCAACCAGCGTCGATGGGCTTAATTGACGCATTCCAGGTTAGGAAACAATCATTCATCCTTTAGTTGCTGCTTTCTAATTTATGCTCGAACGCCGCAGTAGGCAGATGTGCGTGCTAAAGCATGTGCAGAACTCAGGCACATGATGTAGCTAGGGTAGGTAGGTTTTGAATCTTTATTACCAGCAGATGCAGCCCGAGACCTTAACCGCTAGGCATGTTCATCTGTAGGTACTTATAGATCTTGCCCCACGCTGCCCCGCGTCCCCTCCGTCTTCTCAGTACATACATAGAGCCCACTTAGGATCAACAGTTACGATGTCCTAATCTGTAGATAATCATAGAAACTTCACAGACAAGCACCCTGAAATCCGGATCCCTGCTGTTCCTCAGATCCCCAGTTTCCGCCCACCTGACCAGACTCGAAAACGTCATGCTGGACAAGTCGGCCTCCCACGCGGCGATCACCCGCCTTTTCTAGCGGCGAAGCAGGGCCGCTCTAGGTTCATCTCACCAGAGCTTGATGATCTCAAATATCAGGGCTTCCTGTATCAACCTAGATTGGTTGACCAGATCTCCTTCTATTCTGTAGTGATACCTCAATCGACTGCCTTTATTGAAAATAAGCACTGCTCCTTAGTCTCGACGTAATACCTTAGCTCCCAAATAATTTTGCTAGTATTATGGAACTAGCCTGAATACATGTAGCCACACGGCCTAAGTGGCTTAAGGGAGAGGTCCGCTCCAAAGTCTATATTTGATTCAGCCAAAGTCTGAGCCACGGTGGTTTGAGCTATACAACTAACACCACATAAGAGCCTCGTAATTAGGACTGGATATTGTGGAGTTTGCATTAAGGCAAGGACACTTGCTAACACCGACTGGGTCACTGAACTATTTGCTCCATCGTACAGGGAATGATTATCATTATTCAAGTATTTAGGTCTACATTCTCTTTTCGCTCTGAAACTACATGTCCTAAACACCCTGGCTTTTCACCCTATGCTGTGCCTACACCTGGCCGAAAAATGCTCCGACACCTTGCTTCGCTCAAAGACACTGAATCAACTAGACGATGGATGTAGTAGATATCTCGCCAGGCCCGGCATAACCTCCGAGCAGCAATCGACGCCACGGCTCGGGAAACGACAATCAGAGGTCCTTCTTGTAGTTATGCTCAGGCTTATGCGTGGTCTCGTAATCGACGTGGACGTAAGCCCGCTCCATCTTCGGCAGCTTCTCAAGTTCCATCTGCAGACCCTCGGAGACGTCGTGCGTGACTCTCAGGGGATCGTTGGGGTCCATGACGATGTCGATCTCTGCGATCAACCTGGGACCAGAATGGTATACCCGGACGGTGTCGATGCCTAGGATAGCGTCTGAGTACGTGAGGCAGACGTATGTGATGTGCTGCTGTATCTCGATACTAGCTGCTTTGCCGACCAACGACATGAACTCCTCGTACGCCTGGTGCAGCCAAGCAGTGCTGATGATGAGCGACATGATGATGGCCCCCATAGGGTCAATCCACCAAGCGAGCTTGGAGCCGCCGACGGATGTCAGCACTCCGAAACCATTGATCAGCAAGTCGTTGCGATGGTCCTGCCATAGGATGTTCACCTGACTATACTTGTCCTTGAGACCCCAGCAGTAAAAGAATAAGGCGAGTTTCGTGGCAAAAGCGATACACACCGCGATGACCGATGGCAGGTGGAAGTCATTAACTACAGCACCCGTTCCAATGTGGCTTTTGATATCTTGACATGAGAAGGCGATCAGGACGATGGATACGGTTGTCATGATGAAGCAGAACGTAATGTTGCCAGCAGTCTCGAGGCGCCTCTTGCCAGACGGGAAGCGGCTGGGATCCACGTGCTTCATGGCCTTTTCTGTTAGAAGCAGGGTTGCGTTGCTCAACGGGTCGAAGATGGAGTCGGCCATGGTAGTGAAGAGCGAAAGAGAGCCCGAAGATATGGCGCCGTACATCTGCAAAATAGAGAGGATCACGTTCGCCGCAAACGAGCCTCGCACGGCAATTTTGTGGCGTAGGTGGTCTTCGCCGGTCTGACGCTGATGGTCCGACTCATGTTCCTCTACTGATTTCAGCATCTGCTTGATCATATCATTCTGCTTGTTGTAGAAGGTGTGGACCCTTCGCGCTTGGAAAGTGGACGCGAGCCTGTTCATATTTGAGTCATCCCGACCGATACGCTTGCGAGCGGTATTAGCCTTGATCGCAAAAAGCTGCTCGTCAGTCTTCAAGGCCGAAGAGAGGTTGTAGGGATCGCTGTTGCTATAGCGCGCGGTGCCATTTTGCGCCTCGATATCCTCCCCTGCTGTAGTGGACGTGTGGCGAGCCACGGGCTGTTCGCTGCTGTCTTCCATTGCTTCTAAAGCCGTGCTAGTGGCATCCTGGTGAGAATTACGGGTAGAATGAGACTGTGAGACAGGAGTGTGTGCTGAAGTCCGCGAGCTGGAAGCTTGTCCGTGCGGGTGATCGCGGAGATGCGACTGCGACGCAGTACCGGGTGAGTTGTCAGAACTCATTGTGAAGTTGATATATTCACATATAACGGTAGCCCTTCAAAGTGGCCTCGGACATACGGCCGGGCGTCCTGATAATTCCGATTTGGGGGGCGAGAAACCAGATAGGCGCAGGATGTGCAATGTGCGGTGTGCAGGGACGAAAGCGGTATTTAAAGACTCCCTCTGCTCGCGCTGATCCAAATTATCGACGATTGTCTAGGATTGCTTTCTTACAAGACCTTCTGGCAACCTACTAACAGCAAAGTTAGCTAATAAGTAAAGATCCTGATAGCTTCTGACTGCAAGGACGCCAAGTACCTAATATGTTATATCACAATAAATGTAGCCACAGTTTTAGGTGAGAGAAGGGATAATTAATAGTTAATTCGTAGGAACTAGGTGAAGAAAAGCTAGTAGAGAGATGCGCAAGTGTGTCAGGCCGTCACGTAACAGCAATTTGGTAATGGTAGGGCTCGTAAGAGGAAAATAAAAGAAAAACTTCATAACCTCAGCAATCGATAGCTTCTTGTGCCTCTGCTAGCTTTGCCCACCCCAGCTACCCACCTAATAAGCTTCTCCGAGCAACGTAGAGGAATGATTCTCATTCCTTTTTGATAACAGTATAATGCACTGTATGACGAAGGAGCTTAGCGTCTTAGCTCTGTGGCGAAGAGTTGGTTGGGTGGTGGACAGCAATATTGGCCGCCCAAGGAAAAGCCAACTGCGGCAATAGGACACGAGGTCAAATCGGCCATTGTGATTGATTGATTGTGAACTGTAGCCTGTAGGTAAGCTGAGGGTGGAGAAAGACGGTGATACACCAAGGGCTTTGCTCTTGTGGTTGGTATTAACAAGAGCTAAGCGTCACTCTTATTGGATAAATTCGACAAAATCACAACGTGTTTTGGTATCTTGCACGTGTGCTGTGAAGGAGCAAGGAAAGCAGAAGAAGTAGCAAGCTTCAGCATTGAAGTTGAAGGTTTCTGAGCCTCATCGGGTGCGGCAGGCATGGCTTTAAATACCAGGACAGGGAAGCTGAATCGTTTCATGGTCGGGCGCAACCGGAGCATGGATACCAAACGGGTGCTCCATTTCAATGGTACTCTTGTGGCGGTCTGGTACCTCCAGTATAACTAACTACAAGCATCTCTGAGAGCACTACCCAAACTTATAATTCAAATTATACAGCCAAGGGAGGGTTCCTATTGAAATAGTAATATATTCCGATTCTATCTCATCACGTCATCTCCCTAAGATGTTACTCTGCCATCCTGAGTCTGTACAGGTTCAAGAGCTGCCTAAGGTAGCTATGATTCGAGGGCATAGTATTTACCAAACCTATCCATCAATCTACCTAATCATTACCACTTGACGAATGCACTCCATGCACAGCCTATTTTAGGGGTATCGTATCATCCTCCACGTCACATTACTGGCCATCCATCCTTATGCATCTGCACGTCGAAGAGGATGAGCCTCCGTATTCAACACCCATTCGTCTAGATTAGCCAGATCCCAGTCACCGAAGATCAGATAGAAATACTTTAGCGTCTCTGCAAGCCAAAAGCTTTCCATGCTATCCATCTGTTTCGGGCGACTCGCAGTCACGTCGTCCAGTGCTGCTGAAGCGTACTTTGACCGCGTCCACTTCTCGATGGCTTCAAACATGGCCCAGGCCTTTTCCGCATACTTTGAATCCCCAGTCAGGCGATACATCATAAACACCGATTCGATCGCCTCGGGACGAAGGATATATCGGCGATCGTCAACATCAACCATGCCACGTGGTAGCCGTCTCATGTCTATGATGCTCGCGACCTGCTCGTCGGAAAGCGCGTCGCCCTTGGTATTCTGGCCCCAATACTTCCTTAACGATTCGATCCAACGCTCCTCACTCCATTGGCAGTCATCTTTTACGACGTCTGGGTCACAAGGAATAAAGTGAAAGATCTCGGGGCCAACACCCGAAGCAGTTTGGTTGTACGACCACACGCAACCGTCAGTCAGTTGTGCAGCTACCTCCAAATCTGCTGGGCGTTCGAATATCTTTGCTGCCATGCCTACCATACCTCCAGTAAAGCACGTCAGATGCTGCGATATCGGTGTCGTGACGATCTGCTTTTCACCGCTAGGTAGCGTCACGACGCGAGCATCGCCAAAGAATAGTAGAGGAAGATTGTCTGGGTTCAAAGCGCGACGGAGAAGGTGCTTCTTCGCGACGTCTATGAAACCTTCGTACATCTTTCGCGGCTGATCAAGCGCGCCTCCGAGCAACAAGTATTGCTTACCGAGATACTCGTAGGTACTGTCACTCATTCCGCCCAGCGTGAATTGGTCCCCTATAGACTTGATAGGCGACTTCGAGGAGTCGACCACGACGGGCCACATCCCTGGAAGCATAGTCGACTTTTGGTCCTTCTCTAGTCCGTCATATATTCTCTGCGCAGCATCATAGTACTGCATGTCGCCAGTCAGCTGAGATAGCTTGGTGAGCTCAAGACCTAGCGATCCAATCTCAGCAAGTAAAACGTGACCCCGAGCAGCCTGTGCTTCGCCTCTGGCGTACCTTTGCCACGGGAATCGCGTGATAGGCATGTGGTTCGGCGTATCAAAGGACGACATCACTAAATCGGCAACCTCAATTGCTTTCTTGAGGAGATTCGGATATTGCTTCTTGCTTAATTCGTACGCAGCTAAGAAACCCCCGAGATATCGGATAGTCGTCTCAAATATATTGATATCGCGGGCCTCTGTGGTTGTGAAATCGATTTTATCGCAAGCCTGGACGGCGACGTCGAAATCTTCCTTCATACCGAGCAGCCATAGGCTATCTAGGGAATCGACAAGAGTAGCCGCCCAACCGCCAAATGGGTCCTTGTATAGTCCTGAAACCGGCTTGATCTCGTCATGGCCAAATGCGTACTTCTTGTAGCCCTTCCAGCTATGCTTGAAGCTATCCTCTACCGCAGAAAGTCGCCGCAGCCGTGTCTCCTTCTCGGCAACAGTCTCTTGCGGCCTTGGGGCCTGGACACGCGGTACTCGTTTGGGAGGCTTGTTGTTCGGAAGTGTAGCAAGCTTTTCTACTGGGTAGCGAGGCGGACGCTTCTCCCACCTCAGACGTCCGGATCCAGCAGAGTCTGGGTTGACTCGACCGCCGGGTCTCTGTGCGGGACTGAAGAAGCCTGGGCCATTGGGCGGGTGCCAACTATAGTACCAAGACCCCAGTACCCAGATGGCGATAACGGCGAGGATTAATCGAACACGACGAACCGCCATTGTCGCGATTGTGCTACTATGCGTAGATATGGCAGGGCTTCAAAGCTAGCGAATGCTGTCGAAGAGGTCCAAGAGTTCACATCGCTCGAGGCGAGATAGGATAAGTCAACCTAGCCTGGAGCACTGACGATATAGCCAGCTTTCCCAGGAGCAAGCAAGTAGAAGATTTGAAGCTTGTAAGTCAACATCGGATTCTAACCTAATGGGCCGGCCGAGTTAAGTCATTGTTGTTGGAGCGAGCTAACTTCTCTGCTACAATGCAATGCAATGAGTTAGTTTCAAAATTGTCATCACAACTTGGAATACTAAAAAAAAATAAAGGGGTCCAGCAGGGAAGCTTCCTCTTTGCCAAGCTCAGGTTCCGGGACCTGTTTCAAGTGGAGGCGGTATTGACCCCCGCGCCGTGCTCCACTTTCTTTAGTGACGAATTTAATAATTGTGGCCCAAGCTCCCTTCACGTAAGAAATCCGAGCCCAGTTGAAATTGGATACGCCGTAGCTGCGCTGTAAGTGGAATATAATACTTGATTCTCCTGAAGTCAATGAGCTGTATTCTTTTGATAGGCCCCAGCTCCATGTTCTGGCAGTGAACTGTAAACCGATTGGCTAATATCACGCGTCAGCGCTAATCGACCAGAAAGAAAAGAAAAGGAGAATACCTAAGAGAAGAGGGTCAAGCGTAATGGCAGAAATAAGAAGAGAAGCTTAATTCTAATTAAGGGAAGCTCAGCAACTTGTGTAGAAAGCACACTCCTCTTAACCTACGTGCACCTTGGGAGCAAGAAGGTTCTTACATACATATTGGCGCATGCCAAGTTGGCTCATAGCACTCAATACAGCCGAGCTTACAGGGCGAGAGTAGCTGGGGGAAAGCATTTGGCATTTGCAATTCACCATAGCTCTATTCTGACTGAGAACGAAGGTCCAACTTGTGAAATGAGTTGCCCAAGGCTAAGTAACAAACTGACGTTCCCGTTTTGCTACGCATATCCTTCTCCTGTGACAATGGTCTTCATCAAGCGATTGCCTCCCCGGGACTAAGCTATAAACGCTTCAGCCTATCATCACACTGCCATTATTCGTCGCATACAGTCTATGCTTGAGCTGTCTGCTCAACCCGTATTTAATTCGTAAATCCACTTAAAGAACCCAAGCATCCAGTGTCTACGGCTAGACGTAACTGAGATGAACCTTTACGCTGGGTGGACGGAAAGGGAAACATCACGCAAATTCTGTTCCATTTTTCACACTGCATTATTACTCAGGGGAGATCACAACTAGATATTTGCCAGGAGACGTCTGGTCACGCCCAAAACGTCGTGTTTATTCTGATTGGAAAATGTAGAGTCAAGACCGTTGGCGGAGGAGATCCTACCCGTCTTCCTACCTAACACCATTCTTGTGTATAGTCCCCCCTTGAACTGACAAATTACCAGCTCGATCAATAGTGTCCCATTGGCCACAGTCCCGAGAAGGAAAGGAAAAAGCTCATCGCAACATAAGACGTGGGTATGACGGTCAACGAGTTAGAGAAGGCCCAGCAAGTTCCTTCTCCTTTTTATTTCTGCATCATCAGCTGGACGAACTCGTTGTCTGTAGAAGTTTAGGTCAGTATGTGGATCAACAAAAATTGGCTATCGGGCAGTGATTCATACAGTCAATACGGCCGTCGCCATCCTGGTCAGCCTCGCGGATCATCTCATCAACCTCGTCATCGGTGAGCTTCTCTCCAATGGAAGTCATGACGTGGCGCAGCTCAGCAGCAGAGATGAAGCCGTTGTTGTCACGATCGAAGACCTATGTCCAATAAGCAACTGAATATCCATTTATAGATAGATTGTGTCGAACCTTGAATGCTTCTCGGATCTCTTCCTCGGAGTCGGTGTCCTTCATCTTGCGGGCCATCATGGTCAGGAACTCTGTGCGACCAAAACGTCAGCCTTGTTGTTTTCTTTTCAATGCGATGTGAATCTGCCCGAGGTATATATAACTCACCAGGGAAGTCGATGGTTCCATTGTTGTCAGCGTCGACTTCGTTGATCATGTCCTGCAGCTCGGACTCGGAGGGGTTCTGGCCCAGCGATCTCATGACGGTGCCCAGCTCCTTGGTTGTGATTTGTCCTAGCAAACTTCGGTTAGTCGCATTGACTCGTCGCCAAAATGTTGCGGAGTGGATATTAAGCTCGAATATATCGACTGCAATGAATAGAGGATTGTTATAGGGGTTGGCAAGAGGCCAACTTACCATCGCCGTCCTTGTCCTACACAGCTGTTAGTGGGTACGTCATCAACAGCAAGGCCGTGGGATATTTATAGAGACAAAGATATGGCAGGTAGTAAATAGATACTTACAAAGAGGGAGAATGCCTCCTTGAACTCAGAGACTTGTTCCTCGGTCAGAGAGTCGGCCTGCGATAGTAAAATGTATAGTCAGCGCGAGTTCTTGTTTTGACCTCCTTTGAGCCCCTCCTCGAACGGCGGGGCTCTCGTCTGGATTGGCGGTGACAGTCAGGCAAGACGCACCATGGTTGAGCTGTTTTCGAAATGCACGGAATAGCTGTGAATACGCGCGAGTGTAGCAAAAAGGAGCGAATGTTAGTTGTCGTCGCTTGTCGCAGTTACCACAAAAGATGTAAAAGTTGCCAAGGAGAGAGGAAGAGAGGACCTCTTTTTGGTTTTGAGAATCGTCAGGGATTGTCCTGAATAATAATAACGAAGAGCAAGGCAGGGCTGGATTCATAAAATAGTGGGGAGACGCAACCCGTTTGGAGGGGCCTGCTGCTACCGGTATACATAGACTATTTTATAAGAGGGGCCTAAGGGGGTTTTAGGGGGAATGTTCGAGCCCATTTCGAGTTTAGGAGGCAACCAAGCGGTTTGCCTTGGCTGTTTAGCGCTTCTGGTTGCCTCTCGTCGCCTGACAGACCTTGGAAGATGATTCGCCAGTTCACATCAAGTACAATTAATTAAGTACCTAGTCTGCCGGTGCTACCATTAAGTGCATAATGAATGCATAATATGCGCCATGTTGTGCGACATGAAATGGACCGTGCGCGGTGCTATGCAGCTCATTGACCTGTGCGTTAGGCTGACTTGCACGTATCCATAACGCTTGAGCACGCTTTACGCTTAAACACCAATCGAGTTAATCGGGACTCGTCGCAGGGAAGATAACCAGCATTGAAGTAACCAGAAAAGGAGACTTAGTGTCACCTAGATTGGCCAGAGCTACGTCAGCTGTAGGGAGCTGGCAATCTTGCACTGCATCCGGTCGACCATCATACATACTACTTGTCCTGTCGCTCACTTATCATCAGATCACGGAACATCTTTCTCAGCGGTAACTGGCTACTTCTAGTATCAATTCCTCTTTCGCATACCCCGAATCGATATCATAACAGCCAAAGTGAGGGTGGTCATACCCTTCCACCCGCGTCCGCCATGTGGCGAGACCGCACCAATCTGTAAGCAAGCTATCGCTACTGATTTACACCCACATAGTCGTCCCCCAAAGGCTCATTCCGAAATCGCACAGCTACATATCCTACCGCCAATCCTACGCTCACCACCCGGCCAAGAAGACGCGGTATGGTCGCGGTCCCAGCGGCGACAGAAATGGCTTCCCGGAATTCGCCCGTGGTAGCGGCGCTGCCGCCGAGGACCAGCAAGGTCTGCTGTCCGGCGCCGACTACCACGACGACGGCGACGCCGTGATCGAGATGGACCTCCTTCCGCCGCGCTGGGCCGACATCAATGACGAAGTAACCGACTTACTCGCCGACGTGGCCCGGAAGTCGCAAACCCTCGAGCGCTTACATCAAAAGCACGTACTCCCCGGCTTCAACGACGAAGAGGCCAAGAAGGCCGAGGAGAGTGAGATCGAGCGCCTGACCCAGGACATTACGAAGAGCTTCCACGAATGCCACAGGTGCATACAGCGCGTGGAGCAGATGGTGCGCGAGAGCAAGCGCAGCGGCACGATGACACGGGCCGAGGCGACCATGGCCAAGAACATACAGATCAGCCTTGCGTCGAGGGTCCAGGAAGCGAGCGCCGGCTTCAGGAAAAAGCAGAGCGCGTATCTAAAGAGTAATCCCAAGCCCCAATGGCCACGGCATGAACTAGGCGCACAATGCTAACCCGTCCCAGAGCTCCGCGGCATGTCCGGCCTAGGCGCCGCCTCGCCCGTCGGCGAGCGATCAGCAACACCGCTGGGCGGTACATTCGGCAGTAGCAGCAACTACGCCGCCGACCCCTCTCTCCTCGAATCCGACGCCGACCGGTCGTACTCGCAATCCGCGCTGCAACAAACGACGCATCAGAAGCTCCTACACAGCAACGACGCCGTGATCCTGCAGCGCGAGCGCGAGATAGAGGACATCGCGCAGGGCATCATCGAGCTTGCCGACCTGTTCCGGGACCTGCAGACCATGGTCATCGACCAGGGCACCATGCTCGACCGCATCGACTACAACGTCGAGCGCATGGCCACCGACGTGAAGAGCGCCGATCGAGAGCTCGTAGTCGCGGCCGGCTATCAGAAGAAGACCACCAAACGCAAACTCATACTACTCCTCATATTGCTGATTTTCGGCGCCATAATACTCCTGGTTCTGAAACCGAAAAAACACGGCGGTGGAGGCGGCGATGGGGGCTAACGAGGAAAGCGAGAGTGGGGTTTGTCATACACTCGAAAGCCGCGTAGGAAAATAGGGTATTGTAAAAGCTGGCTCGACTCGCGTCTATGAGCCACTCGGGTTAGATGTACTAGATATCGAGCGACCTATCGCGAGCATAGGAGGACATCAATGAGACTATGTATCAAACAAGTTTACCTAAATCTTAATTTTTTCTCTTGTACAAGTATATGCTCCCTTGACCTGGAATCTACCTATGTGAACGCCTGGGTATCTCTTATGCGATAATGTACATCTAGACGAGACATGTGCACTCATAACACGACGCGGAGCTGGGGCGTCGTTTTTCCTATACTCTGCAAGTACCTTCTGTTCCTCAACATCTCCTTCTCGCCGCGAATCTCGATCTCCGCTTTCAGTTTCTCGACTGGCGGAAGCAACTCTTCTCCCCAAGCTTCGTCTAGCAAGGCCTTCATTTCCGGTAGCGTGAGGCTGTTGCTTGCTCGAGCCGCTTGTAGAATCCTCTTGGTGGGATAGCCAGGGCCATAGAGAGTCATAAGGCGGAGCTTCACATAAGTGGCTACGCGTTCCTTATGAAGGAACAAGCCACGGTCCCGAAGCAATCGCAGCAATCTAACCACCCGACTACCGTTATATGCCTTATACCTTCGACTATTGATCTGCAGAGCAGGGATCTTTTCGCTTGCCTTGTCTAAGGAAGGGTAGAATGCATAGCGTACAATAGTACCTAGTAATTTATTATCGAAGATCTGGCGCAGGGGATGCAGTGGTGTTTGAGTCGGCAGGTCTACAGGCACAAAGACCCCCAGAAGATTGTCGACGCCAAACAGAGGTTTCCTCATGGGCTCCGGTATGTCCTCTGGATGTACAGGAACAAATCCAGGACGGGAAGACTGGGAGGAACTGAATGCGTCCACTAACTCGACGCAGAGCTTTTCCAGATCATCCATTCTGTTTTGCCGGGTAAGACAGAATAGGAACTTCCTCCAGCAGCGAATTGGGACGGCGATTTCCATAGACATCAGTTGCCGACAGATAGGTAGGTAGAAGTAGAGAGAGTCCGGGTGCAGGAAAGTAGACTTGGCTTCGGTGACAAAGCTGTCAAAAATGAGGTTGGTTTGTTCCTGGTTAAGGATGATTTTCATCGTGCTCATATCATCTAGGAGTTTCGCAAGTCCTCGCCGGTCTTTTCGCAGGATATGGATGCGAGCGAGCGCATTTGCTGTCTCTCTCGCTGACCTTTCCATCGCGACTAGCCTTGCGACTAGTATAAGCCTGTGTGTTATCCAATCCTCTGATAAAGCTGCAGAGACGATGAGCTTCGTTTGTAGTTCGGAATCGTCAAACACATCAGGGTGGAGATCACAGTTCAAAAGATCGAGGAGAAGTTCGTCGTCTTTGATTTTGGCCAAATAAAGCATCAACCTCAAATAGTTCGAGTCCTCGATTGTGATTCCCTTTCCCCTTAGTTGTTCGATGCGGTTCAATACACCTTCTGACGTTCCTTCTCTGAGAGCAATCGATTGCAGCGAGAGCGGCCCGATCTGTTCGATACCTAAAGCCGAAATTGTCGATATAGCTATGTCCAAACTAACCCAAGAGCTGGCTAGCCACTTGGCCCCTAGTCTGTCGTTGTAATTTTTCACGCTGATACCGAATGTTCCGCCATGAACACGATTAACAAATTCTCGAGATATCTCGACATGCTCGGCGACTTCTGTGGATTGATAGTTCGAGTCGCCAATGGCATCATACTCCTCTGGTCGAAGCTTTTCATGTGGGAAGTACCCCTGAACGAATCGTAAGAAAGGTCGGCTGGGGACTGGTGCTAGGGGTACATCGTCATGGCGAACGCAAACGCGTCGCCAATTCATTGCTAGTTGTGATGCGCCCAAGTCATAAAGATATGGAATAAGAGTGTCGTATAGTTTATGGTCTGAATTTGCAACGTACAGGAATTCGAGCGTACGGTATAGCTCCGGGTCGTTTGCGAATTGCTTAATCATGCTCGCAAACTCCTCCGCGCCGGGGTAGAAGTTTGGAGCCAGGCGCAGTTGCCACTGTATAGCAGACTGGTGTTGGCGGCCCCGCAGGAAATGCGACAGTACCGTTGAGTACAGCTGTGGCCATTTTACGCCATGCCGGTCGTACATCCATTCGCTAAAAACCCATATGTTTTCGAGGAATTTATCATCCCCCAGTCTCAGTGCAGCCTCCAGAAAGGTTCGCCAGAAGGCGAGCGCTAGAGGACTTTGGACGTCGTAAAGTGTCTTGCGGCCCCAAAGCCCTCCCCAGACGGCCCGAACCCCAGCATCTCCGTTGATTCTTCTCTGATAGTCTAGGAGGCAAGACCATAAGGCGAGATCCTTACGGTTAACGAACCTGTCTACCAGCAATAGATAGGGCCACTCCTTCGAAGGTCCTTGCCTGTCGAAATCAGACTCTATAGCTAGACGAGAGGGATCGGTGAGCAGCGCTCTCCATTGCCCGAATAATTCCGTCTTTTGGAGCAGCGGTGGTTCGGGTTTCTGCTCCCGCACAGGCACCTCCTGTGTCGCCCGGATGTGGTCGGATGATTTAGAGAGCAGTATGTCGACAGGGTCTTCCGAACCATTCAAGGGCGTCGCCGAAGAGTGACTTCGAGCATATTTGCCGACTTCTGGGACAAACCGCTGAGTGCGCCATCCATATAGCTGAAAAGGTCGAGGCGAAATATGGAGTCGAGGATGGAGGACAAAACGCTTTGGCTTCACATCTCGGAAGGCAATGCTCACCAATCGCATTACTGCAACGCGGTTACATGCTGGACAATCTAGTCCCGAGTCCGCAGAGCCCCAAAAAGCACTCGATGACGAAGCAGGGGTTGCGAGGTCGAAAAACTAAGAGATCGCCTTCAAAAGAAAAAAGGTCGAAGTTTGGAAGATCCACTTCAAATTCAAGGTACAAAAATACATTGGCGACACGCAGCCCGCCAGCCCGCTAGACCGGCCAACCGACATCATTTTAGCCGATGATTTAACGCTTAGTCATTGAAGAAGATTACCTATCCGAGCCATCCAATCATTCGATCCTCAAACCGCTTCATTCAAGCTTCGACAGCAGCTCTACTCTTAACCTCTTCCAACGAATCTATAGTCAGCTTCCGGACTCTCCTCAAACGACTAGAAAAATGGGGTATGTGTAATTCCCAAGACCTAAAACCGGCGGGACGATTCATATAACTGTCAATGGCTTCATTCCGACCAGCTGCGGGCCTGGACGCTTTCTCGAACGGATAATCCAGCTTCATTGACGTATGCTAACCAAGAGTGCAGTTTGGTCAACGCCCCCAACAAGGTGCCCCAGCACCAGCGATTCTACCAGCAAGCCTACGCCCAGCACACTCGTCTCTGGAAAATCGTATGTGACAGACTCGAACCGAATACTCCCCACTCAAGCGATCCTCCACTGACCGAATATGACGCAGAACCCACGAAGCAACGTTCTTCTCATGCCCTACTACGTCCTACTCTGGGGCACCTTCGGAGGTTCGTCTTTTCAATTTAACATGACAACAATACAATAAATCTAACAATGACGACAGCCTCCATGTACATGATGGGACGCAAGATCCTTGGCTACAACACGTGGTTCGGCAAGTCTTAGATCAGATGGTGCGCAACAGAGGAGTGGAGTGGCGTTGTAGAAGATGAGAGAGACGGGGGCGGCCGCAAACGTTTCTATAGCTGAAAAATTGGTAGTCGTTCGCACAAATCCTTACGATTTTCTATGCAATCCCATTGGCTTCATAATAAGAACGTCGGCTCAGAGGAAATGCAAAGTTGTGTAAACCAGTCCATTACGCCATAGGCACAAAACCCTGCAATGCCTGCTACTAACCCCGTATGAGAGTGCATTTTTAAGTACAGCCTACGTCGGCAGTAGTTCGTCATGAGCTATCGTCGACATTAGTCAACGAGCTCGCAGATGATTTCACTAAATTCTTAAACCAGGAAAGCGCACGACTAGTATCCTTCAGCTCCAGGGGCCTTCTCATCCTTGCGCAAGCTCATCAGCAACTCGCGGAATCGCTCCTTGCCCGAACCACTTGCACCGCCTTTCTGGCCCTTGCCGCTCACGTCAACCAACTTGGCGATGCGCTCCCAGCTCGTGCCACCAGAAGTAGTATCGTCTCGGCTTGCCAGAAATTGCTCTGCCTCCTTGCGGGTCTGCGCAATCATCTTCTCCTTCTTGGCGTTGTAGTTCTCGTAAAAGTCGTCGATGTTCTGTTGCGCCTCCTTGATCGTCTCGGCCTTCTGTTGTGCGAACTGCTCGGCTCGCTTGGCGTTAGCGGCATCTCGCTTCTCGCGCCACTGCTTGATGACTTCGGGCTCCTCCTCTTCCGCGACGTAGGCATTGTAGCCAGAGTTAAAGCTGACGGAAGGGCCGGTGATGGTACCTCCAGGGGCGACTTGCTGTTATTCAGGATTAGGGCATTGCTCTGGTTACAACAATCGAGAACCACAAACCTCGTTGGAAGTGCTGATTTCTGGGAATTGGCTCTCGAATTGGGCGCTCTCACCACCTCCTAAGAGGTCGTCGGACGTGGGATCGGCCAGGACAGCAGACTCATTGCCGGTTGTGAATTGTGTCGCATCGTCACCGAGAAGAGCGCGTTCGCGGGCTAAGAAGTCGTCGGCAGACGGTGAACCAACATCTTGGATCTCTGTCTGAGCTAGATAGTTTAGGAATCAGAGTTAGCACTCGGGGCGGTACGACCGAAAAGGAAAAAAAAAGATTAGGGGTAAGTAAGCTGTACATACCACCAGAGTCAAAGTCGTCTAGGGATGGGAATCGGTCTGCCATGTTGACGAAGGTAGAGGGGTCGAATTATGTAGCAGGAGTAGTAGACCGTATGGTCAATGAAATGGTTTTGTCGGCGATGAGTTGTATTCTCGTCCAGGTGTATTTTGTTTGGGATCGTCGCAAGCAAGGTCGGGTTTTGAGAATTACCAGGCTCGAGCTTGTAGCCTCAGAGACGACGTTTGTACGGAATACGGAGTACAGATTACCACCATTGCGCGCCTGGATCCTACAGTGTACCTAGCGCTCTCTGAAACCTGGGCATGCACTGTACGTCTTATCTTATCAACCTAGGTAGGGACCTACTGTATGACAAGGAGCTCAGGTACATGTAGGTCAACGCCGACGCTCAATTGGCTTAGCTCACCTACGTATAACGCAGATCACGTGCGTCAATAACATTAGCATTAGCAAACCCGAACCTTGATAGTTCAACTCACATCGCCTTTGCGCATTCTGCCGCCGTCACCCACCTTGGAAGCTAACCAGTTAGATACTGCAAACAAACAAAAGCAGGCGATTTGAGGTTGGTTCTTGCCGACCAACTGCCTCGTCGCTGCTGAATCCCGAACTACTCCCCTTGATCCAATCACACAATTCATGCCATTTTGCAAGTAGACTAGATCTAAGCAACAGCTACACAATCTTCACGTCTTCTGCCCGGCTGAAGATGATGAAAACCCTGGTAGCGCAACTGTAGATTGACTTGACAAGTAAAACTACACTCACTCAACAACACTCTCATTCCAGACGGAGACAGATCCGCATCCACTTCACATCCCGATCCAGCACAGCAGCGTCTGCCAAAAACAGTTCATCATGTCGTATACCGATGATTCCGTCTTGGCCAAGCTTTCTGGCCTCTCCGACACGGCGGACAGCATCGTGGCCGTAGCGCAATGGATCATGTTCCATAGGTAGGCAAACTTGACTGAGCGCGCGCGTGCATATAGCGCATCCCATCTAGCCATGTAGATCATTACTAACCCGTTCGCTGAATGACAGGCGCCACGCTGACCGGACAGTTCAACTGTGGCTTCAACGACTTAAGGATTCAACAAGTCACAAACGACTAACCCTCATCTATCTAGCTAATGGTAAGTTGCTATTACTGCGCTGCCCACCATGGTGCTCCGAATACATCGAGCTAAACAGTTATATAGAGGTCGCGCAGCAGACGAAGGCCCGTCACAGGGATGACTTCATCGTTGCTTATTCTCCCATTATTGCAGAAGCTGTCGCAACCGCTTACAAGGGCGCTCCTGCGGACACGCAGGGTAGGATCCAACGCGTTGTTGATGTCTGGAGAGATCGCGACATTTTTGAGAAGCCGATTCTAGATGCTATAGAAGCCCGCATCCATGGTAAGCTTAAACCTCCTCTTTTAGACGCACATGTGAATATCGCTCTAACAATTCACAGAAATCAATCAGTCCCGTGGCACTGCCAAAGCCGGGCTCGGTGGCTCAATTTTCAAATCTTCTGCCTCCTCGATTCCCGCAGAGCTGGCCCCTCTGGCTGGGCCTCAGCAAAATGTCACTAAGCTTCTCTTAAGCACGAAGACCGCCGTCAATTCTGCCAATCAGGAGTATGACAAGCTGTTGGGCCCGAACAGTGCTACGCCGCCTGCTCCCGTGTATGCTGCTCGCCTAAGTGGACTTCTGAAGACTCTTGCCCAAGCGGAAGGTGCGGTGGACCAGTGTGTGAAAGCCCGTCGCGAACTCGTCACTGCGCTCCAGAAGGTCCTGGACACCAACAGGAACGCATTGATAGCTGAAGAAAATCAGCTGGAGACTTTTGTGACGCGAAGGATGGAAGTGGAGGAGAAGAAGAACGATGTCGAGAGAGCCATCATGGCAGGACTGCCAGACGACGAAACCGCTTTGCCGCACCATAGCCCCCATGAACAGCCAGATCCAGAGCCTGAGAGACCCGAGGTCGAAGCGCTCACGCCACCGCCTGCGGAGCCAGATTTTCCAGAACAACCCGATTCATTAGGTAATGCCGAACAAGTTGGAACCACTACTCAACAACCGACGTCGCAGAGCACGGACGCAAACATTGGTCTCGGCCTTCAGTACAAGTCGGTACCTACAACAATGAACGGATCTAAGAAACGGAAGATTGATGAAGGCGACGACTTTCCGGACCTAGGGGACGACGATGGCATTGACTCGGACGTGGCCGAGATGCTTCGTCGTGATAGCGCCGGATCTTAAATACATCGCTCTAATTTGCCAGAGCTAGCCACATGAGTATTTACAAAGCTATGCCTTTGAAACCTGAAACGAATTGGCAGTGGCCGGCTGGTGTGTACAATAATAGCAACCTCGGCGCTTGGGGGGAATTTGGTCTTTCCGCTGTTTAATATGGAAATTCTTACCAGATGCTGCGATTCTTTTTATACATCACGGCAAGGATAAGTGTCTCCTTCTCTGGTTGCAGTATAAGAGGTGCTCGTCTATGATCAAAAAATAATATCTTCTGAATTTGCTTTGGCATGTTGGCGTCCGTTGGGTGATATGGATCAAACGTGATGCCGTAAAATAGGGTGCTATACGTTGTTAAAGACCGAAAGAGGACGTTATTTCTATGCAAAAGTTATAAGCTCTTTGATTGCTAGAAGCTTAAGCCGACAATTCCAGAACGGCTTTGTGGCAAGTACCTTCCGGATATCAAGCTCGGTGCTCGGACATGCGCTGTGCAGCCGGCCCCGGCCGGTCCTTAGGTACACTCGGCCGGAAGTACATATATGTCCTCGGCCCTCACAAATATGTTCCCCCTGTAACATGGCAGCTGAGCCTCAGACTCGAAAACATTGCATGCTTTCCTTGCTGGTTGTGAGAAACGTGTTCTCAAAAATCAAGCCTCTAGACTGCAGTATACCTTCATTGAAGTTGCCTTTTCGTCTCCTTTAAAATTTTCCACAACCAGACCTTCTCATTAGACCTGCCCATCTTAACTGAGTGTATGAAGACACAAAGAGATAGCCCTTACCTTTTCGGAGCAAGCGCCTTGTGCTCTTTCTTCTCTCTGCGTTCGGATACTCCTATTTCGTCACTTACAGTCTTTGGGCGCATTCAGCCATTTACTACTTACATCGTAACCTAAGGCATTCTCGTATTCTAGGGTTTACTGGATACAAGGGAATAGAGGCAGGCCCGGGGTTGTGCCGATTAGCCAAGCTTCCAGGTACGTAAGCGCTATACATATTCCGTACCAGGTACCTAAGTGCATGTGCTGAGCGGGTTTAGTGACTTACTTCGGTTCGGCCGCTGCTCGCGTTTAGTGGATGACGGCATTCCTACATAATAATTTTTCTTTCTTTTTCCTTGGAAGGAAAAGCTGCCAACGTATGCAAATCGCACGTCGCAACCAAGCTGAAGCTCGAGTCGGCTTCGCCTCGATGGGTGCGATCGTGCGTAAGGCCTGATTCTTACCGATCCATGACTACGCCACGATAATACAGACAGCGCTCAAGATGCCTTCGCGAGCGTTGGGCCGCGCTATAATGGGCATGGGGAGCCTGCCTCAACGCGGTGCCGGCATCGCAAAGCGAGCGCACCAGCTTGCCGCCCTGCCTCGAAACGAGCTCTCTACCCTCGCCAACAGATCAATCGCTCCGGAACTCTCCCCTCAATCACATCTCCAGACTTCCTCGACTACTCCTCAGAGTCATTACTCACCCCGCAGCGTCCGATCGCAAACGCTGCCACGCTTTTCTCCGAGGCTTCTCGGCGTTACTTCTACTTCGCGATTACCGGCGGCGACCTCGCCATGGAGCTCACCAGTCTGCGTGTTACGACACTTCTCCACGAGCCAGACTTTAAATCGAGAAGTTCAAGATACAACAGCCCCAAGTCGTCAGAAGGAGGAGGTCGGAGTTGCGGCTGCAGAAACAGCTAAGGACTTGAAAGATAATGCGCAATCGCATGAGGGTTTCGGTAGGAGTGAAAAGGCTTCCAAGGCGGCCCAGATCAACTTACGCGCTCGACTGTCTCATGATGGAAAAGAGAGTAAGAAAGTCTGGTCCTCGGTCGGCGAGATCTGGCGCCTTATCAAGATCGCGAAGCCGGAAGCCAAGAACCTCATACTTGCCGTTGTCCTGCTGCTTGTCTCCTCGTCCCTCTTCGTCTCGCTCCCTCTCGTTGTCGGAAAGGTCATGAATCTGGCCACGTCCAAGTCCATCGAGGAAACGGAGATCTTCGGCTTGTCCCTTTACCAGTTTTTCGGTGCTTTTGCTCTGGCTCTGACTTTCGGCGCGTGTGCTAATTTCGGACGTATTGTCCTGCTCCGTATCGTCGGTGAGAGAGTGGTCACGCGCTTGCGGTCACAGCTTTTCAGGAAGACTTACAGCCAAGACGCCGAGTTCTTCGATGCTAATCGGGTCGGTGATCTGATTTCTCGACTTGGTACCGACACGATCATTGTGGGCAAGAGCATCACGCAGAACGTCTCGGACGGGTTAAGAGCCCTCGTGAACGCCGTTTCCGGACTTGCTCTTATGGCCTGGATCAGCCCTAGTCTTACTGCCATCATTCTGGTTGCTGCTCCTTTCATCGGCAGCGCTTCCTTCGTTTACTCTCGGATTATTAGGAAACTGAGTCGTAAAATTCAGCAGAACTTGGGAACTCTAACCAAGATTGCGGAAGAGCGCCTTGGGAATGTGAAGACCAGCCAGGCTTTTGCCGGGGAGGCTCAAGAGGTCCGTCGGTACAACAACCAGGTCAGGAAGGTTTTTGAGCTTGGAAAGAAGCAGTCGATTTACGATGCCTCCTACTTTTCGGGGACATCCTGGATGGGCAACATGACGATAATTGCCTTACTCTGGTTCGGTGGGAATCTAGTGAGAGACGGTGTCATGACCACCGGTGACCTTACGACGTTCGTCATGTACACCTTTTGGGCTGGCGGTGGTTTGTTCGGTGTTGCCAACTTCTATTCAGAGTTGATGAAGGGAGTCGGCGCAGCTACGCGCATTTTCGAACTCCAAGACCGCAACTCGGGCATCTCCGCGACTAAGGGTATCAAGGTCACATCGGCACAAGGCCCGATCAAATTCGATAATGTCACATTCGCCTACCCTACGCGTCCAGCTGTTACCATCTTCGACGGTCTCACTTTTGAAATTCCCTCGGGATCCAACGTCTGTATTGTTGGTCCCTCGGGCGGAGGGAAATCGACCGTGTCGTCCTTGTTGCTGAGATTCTACAATCCCACCTCTGGTTCGATTAGCATTAATGGTGTGGACATTACCAAGATGAATGCGAAGTCTTTACGACGTCGTATCGGTATGGTTTCCCAGGAGCCGGTCCTATTCTCTGGTACCGTAGCGGAGAACATTGCGTACGGGAAGCCGCATGCTACCAGGTCCGAGATAGTGACAGCTGCGCAGAAGGCCAATTGTGGTTTCATCAGCGACTTCCCTCAAGGTCTTGAGACCCAGGTCGGCCCCAGAGGTGCACAGCTCTCAGGTGGACAGAAGCAGCGTATCGCTATTGCACGAGCCCTCATCAAAGACCCTGATATTCTCATCCTAGACGAAGCTACCTCGGCTTTGGACGCAGAATCGGAGACGGCGGTCAACCTAGCTCTAGCAACACTACTCAAAGGTCGCCGACGGACAACCATTTCGATCGCGCACCGTCTTTCCACCATTAAGAGGTCGGATAAACTGATCGTTTTATCTAACAAGGGCACGGTAGCAGAAGTCGGGTCCTACGAGGAGCTCAGCTCGAATCCCAATAGCGAATTCACCCGTCTCATGGAGTGGCAGATGAGCGGTAGCGAGATCCCGGAAAGAGCCAAACAGCCCGAACTCTCTGAGTCCGAGCTCATCGAGGAAGAGCTCGAGGAGGCAGACGAGGAAGAGCTTGGCGAGGAGGAGGAGCAGGAAAGACGTAAGTCGAAGCTAGAAAAGTAATAATTAGTATATAAGTGATAGTCACGCTTTGATATACCACGTTTTCTCATGATAAAAGGAGGGGGCGGGCGGGTCTAAGTCTTATGGTCTCTCTATCTCTCGCGTTTTCGGGGGCTTCAGATGGATCTTATAAAAGGCCGAGGTTGAGGTCAACCTCGTATAGAGGCGGGTTCGTTTTAGAGAGCACATCTAGGGGTGAACGAGGTGTTTGGGGTGGTAATGGACATTGTACATGTAGAGTAATCATCCGTCCAGAACTCCACTCGATACCTTACTACCTACACGATACAACTTTGGATACTGGACACGGGAGGAAGTCCACGGGTATTTGATAGAATAGGGGTGGTTTGATAAGGGGCGGATGTAGAATCTCAACGGCACAACGAATAAAGCTCTGAAATGTACTTGTTCTTGTGTCCTTGATGCAATTAGTGTCGCTTCGGATTCTAAGTCGCTTTACCTGGACATTTCGAGTTGTTTTGCATATGATGTTGTATATAAGATGATGTGACGGAGCTGCAAGTCTATCCGCACCGCATCAAATCGGCACTGTTCATCTACTCGCTGCGGGGCCGACAGAGCTAAGTACTGGAGCCCTTACGTAGCAGCTAGACCTACCTAGCTTACCCCAGCTTGTCCGCTCAGGCTACGTTTTAGCTGGGCTAGGTACCTCCATTCCTTCCGATTCCAGCACTGGACTGCTCTGGGTTCGATGGCATGTGAAAGTCGTAGGTGATCCCGAAACCCACTATAACTTACACCTCGGTGAGCTATGACATAGCTGCTTTCTCATTCGAGGGTATACGGTCTTATACTTGAACCTCTTCCTCACGAAACGCACGGCACCATCGTAACGAATTGCGGTTACCTCAGCTTGTTTTAAGTGAATCCTATCAATTTATGTCAAGTCGGAGGGATCTATATGTAACAATTGACAGCACTTTCACCTTCCAGTGCAGAGTACCAGCATATAAGACGAATAGTCGTCAACCTACTTACCTCAGCGCCGAAGCCTTGTAATCCGTACTCCTCCACCCCTTACAACCTCTCACTGCTCAAAATGGGAGACATAGACATTGTCGAGGGCACATTCCAAGTCGACGGCGTGAGCCTGCACACCAAATCCTGGCTCGTAAGCATAGACTCCCACACACACCTACTTACCTTAGCCACTTACGAATCTGTGCTTCGTCTCAGTGTACTAACTACTAACCCAGCCATCCGGCCCGCCAAAAGCCAAGCTGGTGGCCATCCACGGCTTCAGCGACCACATAGACCGCTACTACGACTTCTTCCCGACGCTCGCGCGCCGCGGCATCGCCGTCCACGGCTTCGACCAGCGCGGCTGGGGCAAGAGCGTGCGCAAGCCCGCGGATAGAGGCCGCTCCGGCCCCACCGCCACCGTGCTGTCCGACATCGCGGCCTTCATCCGGGCCAAGGCGCTGTCCGCCGACGACGACGGCGAAAGCGTGCCGGTCTTCGTCCTGGGCCACTCCATGGGCGGCGGCGAGGTGCTCGCGCTCGCCAGCACGCCGCTGTACGACGACCTCGTCGCGCGGGTCCGCGGATGGGTCCTCGAGGCGCCCTTCCTGGGCTTCGCGCCGGCCGTGCAGCCGTCGTGGCTGACGGTGGCCAGCGGCCGCCTCGCCGCGCGCGTCGTCCCGCACTTCCACCTCGTGCGCCCGATCCCGCCGGAGCACCTGTGCCGGGACCCGGCCGTGCAGCGGAGCATCGCGGACGACCCGCTCCTGCACGACACGGGCACGCTGGAGGGGCTGGCCGGCATGCTCGACCGCGCCGAGTTCCTGTCCTCGGGCAAGCTGCGGCTGCGGCCCGGCGTGCGGAGCGTCTTCGTCGCGCACGGGACCGCGGACATGGTGACGAGCTACGAGACGGTGCGGGCCTGGTGGGCGCGCCAGAGGCTGCAGGACGGCACGTTCAAGACGTACGAGGGCTGGATGCACCAGCTACACGCCGAGCCCGGGAAGGAGGAGTTTTATAAGGATGTGGGAGATTGGATATTGGAGAGGAGCGGGGATGGGGATAGGGTTGGGAGCGCCGCGGCGGGAGCAGCGCCGGAGGCTAAGTTATGAGTGGAGAGGGATAGTGTGGGAGGCGGTTAGCTACGACGATAAGTACAAGCTGGTGAATACGTCTTGCATGAATTTATGTCTGCTTGGTTCTGTCTATACATCTCATGGGAGAGAAGGGGCCATGCGTGTATTAGGAGATCTTCTAAACGCGGTCATATCGGACTAGGCGGACGGGAAACTAAACTCATTCGGAATCCCAAGGTAAATATGTGTATAAGTTGGTTCTGTCCAACTGGTGGTATTTCACAACCGCAGAGTGATGATCTCTACGTAATATCTATTTGCTACCCCTTTCTTGTCCATCTCACTCCAAGCTCAACTTCAGTGACGGTGCATGATGTCAATCCAGCGGGAAATATCGAAGCGAGTAGCGTAACTTCATCTCTCATATATGCAACGCGCATTCATCCGTATGTACACTTCAAATGGATTACCCTGTACACCTCTCTTCCGGAGGACGCCATTCCAACCCCAACCGTTTGAATACCCTCTTCTCCGCCGTCAACATATCCGGAGCCGGGCCCTTTTCATCGCTTTCGAGATCCACCCAACTGCCATCCGTTCGACTGCGAACACCGCTGCTGTCAAACTTTAGACCTTTCACATATTTGCAGTACCGCCTGAGGTCTCTTTGAAATGTGATGCCGCCGGTCCAGCCGATGACGGCGCACCCTGCCGTTTTCCAGGGACTGATGATTATGTCCACTCTCCGATGAGGGTTTGGGTTCTTCGACGACGACGTCTTGTCCCAGTGAGGGTCCTGCCATACCAACAGAGCCTTATCCAAAGTGTCAAATCCGGACCCTGCCTTCCGATCTTGCCCCTTCCACGCCACTGGAGTTTGTCCACGCTCGCTATTCTTGGTGCTTAGGATGAGCGTGTGCGTGACGTAGTTGTCCTTCTCGAGGCTGTTGACAATGTCCGTCACGAAACGGTACGTGGCGGTCGGATCTGGGTGGCTGATAACAACATCCACATCGCCACTCTCAGTCTTGCCTCTCCTGTAGCCTCCAACTATGACCATCTGAAAGCCCTTGCGGAGCTTATTGGCGTGGGTTAGGATAGTTTGTCCTATAGCTTTCACCTCAGGACGAGGTATCTTCAACTGTAGCTCGTCATAATACTTCAGTCCGATCTGTTGAACTCGGTTTAGGCTATCCCATCCGTACTCAACGATGTCGTCTAGGTCACGCCATCCTTTCCTGTAGAACTCTTGCGCTGTTGTCGCAGCCACGCCCCATATGTTGTAGAACAGTTGAAGGACGGACATCTCTGGATCCTTTTTAGCCTCTTCGACTTCTTCTAGATACCCGTTTTCCTTCCATTGCCTATAGAGTATCGCAATTTTATCGCCACAGCCCGGTAATCTTGCAACCTCTAGAACCTAGTTCAGATGGGTGCTTTCTCTGTTGAAGATTCCTGTAGAGTACTTACCAGCTGGCTGTGAGATGAGGTAAGGATACGCTGCCACGGAGGCAATACTTGTAGAGTAAGCTCTGACACCTATCTCGTCGCCTTTAAGCTTCCTGAGTGTTCGCACTTTATCAAGCTCCTTAACAAAAGCCTCGTTAGGCGGGTTAACCGGGGTTGGACGCTGACAAGAGTAAGTTGTGTGGAGGTAGTCCGGAATGGGAGGCATGTGTGCGCGCCGTTCATGTTCCGATGTCGACTCCTGAATCAGCGGAGGACGCTTGGGGTGAGCCGAGGTTCTAGGATGTTGCGACGCAGAAGCGTATGTATGAGAGAATCTCCCTTGCGAAGACGGCCTATCATCGCCACCTTCTTGCCTAGCACGCCGGAGGACATCGTCAGGATTCGGCGGAGGTTTGCTGGTGTCTTTCTGTAATTTTCTACCTTGGTAAACCAGATACTTATCTATCGGTAGGACGGTCCCCTGAGCCAAGGAGTCGGTGAACCACGCTAGCCTGACGATCTTGACGATGGACTTGTCGTCTTCCCTGGCAGTACTATTCGAGCCTTGGTCCTCCCAGCCGTCCAATCCATGACCGTCAAGGCTTTCCTCCCCATCAGAGTCGCTAGTGGGTCTTGAAGTGCGGGTTGACTTAGGGGAGGCTGAACTCTCAAATTTCCTCCTTTTCCTCGGCGGGTATGAGTCTTCTGTCTGAGTGTCCGGACTAGGGAGGGAGACTGGTGCTGGGTCGATGTCTTCAGTTAGGAAATTTCTGCGCCTCAGCTCGAATTTGGCTCTTTCCTTATTAGATATCTTGCCGAGAATGATGCTAGCCTCGTTGATATCGTAAGTCAATGTAGGTATTTGAGCCTCCAGCTCCGGCAGTTTGGCGGGGTCGATGTGAGTAGGGAGTAAGTAGATAGTAGGGAAGTCAAGAGTCATTGTCCTACGCCTTGTGACAAAAGTGTCGGGGTATAATGTTGTATGATCCAATCCTCCTGCTAATACCGACAAAAAAAACCAAGTCGCGAAGGACGTAGCTTATTTATTAACCCAGCATTGCTCTTCATTCACTGAGAAGCTTATGCAAAACACATAGTGAAAACGAGCCTCGTTTTTTTGATAAGGAAGTCAGGGAAGATTAGAGGAGAGGGAGTGGTGATCGGAGATGGAATGCCATGATGTAGTATTGTAGGTGGTATTTGGGACGCTGCTTTACACAGGTAGGTGGTGATGTATGTAGTAGTCAAAGGGGAGGACAACGATAGCTAAGTAGTCCCTAGGTAACCGCTTCCAAACCCTCCTCTCTGTTTGAGTCAACTTATGTGCTTCATATTAAAGAACTAAGACAGAACTGACCTCATGAAGAGGTGACAGCAAGCTACCTGTGACCTCAAGTACCGGGTAGGTATTTGTTCTATTGGGTACAGAGTAGTTGATACTACAGTAGGTGGGGCGCGCATACATGACGTCAACCTAAGTAGGTAGGTATCTATAGGGTAGTACCTAGCCAAAAAGATAAAAAAAGGATTTCGGAATCGGACAAAGGAGATAGCCGAGCCGTGCCAGATGGCTGGGAGCATCAAACGGAAGGTGCGAGTGGTCCGGGTCTCCTGCCATTGTCAAACCAAATATCGAATCGACATTAGCACCCTCCGTCGATACATACATCCACGATAGCAAGAACGAATAGGTCCGTAGCACCTTCTGATCAAGTGCTTCGAGGTACCTAGTCTGGCACCGACAATCGATAAGTAATAGCGGACCGTAACCGCCTTTGTTCCGGTCAATGCGATTCTAACTCCAGCATGCGGATGTACACTCGTCGCCTTCCTTGACGGAACGTCGCGTATCCTTTCTGACTCCTTCCACACCTCTTCCACGCCTCTTCCACGCCTCTTCCACCTTTGTTAATCCCAACTCGAATCACTGTCGACCGCGCCCAAGTCAACAGCTGACAGACGATGGAAACCGTCTCCCATAGTCTTTTCTAGGGAGCAGTTATTTGCGCGCTAACCCGCCTACCGTCAATTCCACCCTTGTCTTCCTGCACACCTTAGTTTCATCTTTGCGCCCATTCGCGATCCATCTCCTGCCATCATGGATCTAGCCCAGACCTTGGTGCGCTCTGTCGCACGCGCCTTCTACACGGGCGCGGACGAGAGAAGATTGATTCTTGTTATTGATGCTCTCGTCTTCCACAACACCGTTCGCGATGACGACTTATCTCATCTAATGCGCCTGAACTCGAAGGACCTGAATAAGGTCTACAGTAGGCTCCGAGAGGATCACCTTTTGCATTCGTACGGCTGCCAACCCTGAAGCCTTGCGTATTGCGTGTCCTCTAAGCTAATTGCCATCGCTATAGTCATTCCAGGCCTGAGCTCATGCCCGGCCGGGAAAAGCCAACCATGCGCACCTACTACTACATCGACTATCGCCAGGCCATCGATGCCATCAAGTACAGAACCTTCCTGCTCGATAAGAAGGTTCAAGGCGACGCTGTCCCTCAGCAGGAAAAGAAGGAGTACTTTTGCAATTACTGCAAGGCGGCCTGGACTCAGATGGAGGTTCTCGACAACATGGACCCTATTCGAGGTTTCCTGTGCCACCGCTGCGGCACCGTCCTAACTTACGACCCCGACCGTGAGGCCGGCGGCCACGAACTCTCTACTCGACTGAACAACCAACTCAAGTTTATTCTCGATGTCCTCCCAAAGCTTGATAATGTTACGATTCCCGAGTTCGACTTCGACACCGCCCGCGCCGCATCCATCCCCGTCCTGCGCCCGCACGGCAACGAAGCAGCCGCCTCGGTCGCCGTCCCCGATGGCAGACCCACCGCTGTCAGGGGCATGGCCAACACTGGCCCTCAGAATATCCAGATCGACATCACCGACACGGACGGCCCCACCGAAGCCGAGAAGGAGGCCGAGCGCCAGAAGAAGGAGGCGGTCGCTCAGGCCAACGCCCTACCTGCCTGGCATCTCACGTCTACGGTCAGCGGCATATCGTATGCCGGCAGCGCCAATGCCACCGCCATGTCCAAGACCGACGAAGTCGACGTCAAGAAGCCCGACGTACTATCCGACGACGCCAAGCACCAACAGGAAATGGATAAGATCTTCCTGGAGCTGCAGAAGCAGCAGCAAGCGGCGGCACTCGCGGAAGAAGAGGACGACGACGATGACGAGGATGCTGAGAGCGGCGCAGAGGAGTTCGTTGACATCTCCGCCAACGTGAGCTCCGTGGGCGAGAAGCGGATGGCGTCCAGCGGCCCCACGAGCGCTGCCGATACGCCCGCGTCGGATCGACCGTCTAAGAAGATCAAGGTGGAGGAGCCTGCTGGCGGTGACAGCGAGGACGAGGATGAATTACAGTTTGAGGATGTTTAGAGCCGGATGGCAGCATGATAAGTGCGGGCTTTCTGAGCCTAACTATATACGAGTAAGGTGACAGGGGATTTAGGGAAGAGCGCGCGGGAGCGCCCCCTCATAATCGCGATACCCTATATACAGCAACGGAAGCATAGCATGGTCTTTAATTTTCACGGGCAGATAGACCCAGGCGGGCGGGCGTCTAAAAAAGGGGATAGCATAGCAACGATTACATCGCGATGAATTTATTGATTTCCGATACGATCGACGTGAAAGCGTGAGTTGCCGCGCATAAGTGATATCTACAGCCCCCGGAGGAAAATGTACAATACAGAAATATCTGGAGAATTGTCTCCAAGCGAACCCCGTCAAAGGTATCTTCACCATAATGTGCGGCACATAAGCCTGGTGGTGGTTTGCTAGTAGCTGAAGCAAAGGCTCGGGGTCCGCTATAACCACTACCACTCGTCATTCCTATCGTGAAACCATCCCTCGTGACACTGCTCCCTGTCATAGAAGCCTCCTTTTATCGTAGATAGAGCCAGCTTCGGGCCTATACGTATTTGCGTAGCTGGAGACTAGTCAGTGGATATTCTCTAAATGAGCAAGAAAAGAAGGGAATTGAGGGAACTCACATCGAGTGTTAGCGTCCGTGAGCTATTCACCTCTTGGTCTCTGTATACGCCCACTAAGCTCTCGCTGTCCTGGAACAGACCCGACTTGAGACTGATAACGATAAACTGCATGCCGGGGCCAGCATGCTCGCGGATGTAGTTCTTGATCTTGTCGACGTTTGCGTTGTCGAGGGCGGCGTCGACCTCGTCGAGCACGAAGAAGGGGCTGGGTTGGTAGCTGTGGATGGCGAATAGCAGCGCGAGCGCGGCCATCGTCTTCTCACCACCTGACAAATGCTCCATGTCTCGGAAACGCTTGAGCGGTGGCATGGCGTGGTACTTGATTCCCGACAGGTACGGCTTATCAGTGTCCTCCTCGATGTCCAGGTAGGCCTGTCCGCCAAGCGGATACTGGTCTGACCGCGTCAGATCCTTGTACACATGAGAGATCTGTTCCCGAATATGCGTGAAAGCCTTGTCGAAAAGTTCAAAGCGCTTAGCTTTAATCTCGTCGAAGGCGTTCTTTGCCTCTTCAAGAGCGACTTTCGAGTCCTCATAATCCTGTTGGGTCGCCTTGAGTCGTGCGTCAACCACCTCTAACCGTTCCATTGCTCGCATGTTGGGGTTTAATTTTTCCAGCTCCGCGGTAAGCGCCGAGATCTTCTCTTGTAACTTCTCTTCCATGCTTTCGTCATCGGGCTTTTCAAATTAGCGTTGATATCACTCAAGCTCTGGCGAGCCACTTACGTTCTTCAAATCATCATCTAACTGATCGAAATCGACTTCGATACCGTAGTCATCCATGGCGTCGCCCATGTCGGCGTCGTCAGCATCGTCCACATCCATTGCGTCTGGATCTTGCTGCAATAGATTGTCTTGGTTCGGAAGATTGTCCAGTGACCCTGAAATTAGGGGAATGTTGATCTGTTCCAACCTGCACCGTCTTAACAGAGCAAACTTGGCAGCACTGTTTCTCTGGACCTCCGTTTCCAGAGCACTGATTGCTTTCTGCCTACTTTCAATCTCCTTACTCCTTTTCTGTACCTCTGCCTTGGCTGCATTGACCTTCTCGGTGCGCTTCGAGAGCTCCTCCTTGTACCCATCTAGCTCCTGCTGCAGAGCTTCAAGCTGATCCTGGTCGTTGGCCATCGCTTCTTCGATCTGCTCCTTCGCGGCTTGATAGGATTTGATATCTGCGGACAATCGCTTGTAGTTTGCTTCGAGGGTACGAAGCCTAGTCTCGGTTTCGTTGTGTCTAGAAGTTTCCCAACTCTTAGTGCTTTCTAGCCTTGACCGCTGGACGTCAAATTGTGTGCGCTTCTCGTGAGCCTCTTGCTCGAGACTACCTTGCTGTGCTTCGTACGCTCGAATGTCAGTATACCCAAGCCGCTTGCAGAAGTCGGCAAAGATCTTATCTTCCACCTCGGCAATTGCGGACTTGAACTTTTCGACCGATGCTCGAGTTTTCTTTAACTTGTTCTCTTCTTCCTTGAACTTCGGCTGCCACTCCTTAAGTTGGCGTTTAACGTGTTCCAGTTCCTTCTTCTTGCTGGCAAGGTTTTGGTTGAAAGCGGCCAGCTCGCTGTTGGCAAATGCTAAGCGTTGGTCGAGTCCGGCGAGCTCGTTTTGCAACGTCTCTTCCGCTAAGCCACGTCGGTCGGCCCTGGGTAACTTCTCGATTTCATCCCGAAACCTGGCCGCCATTTTCTGCAAGTTCTGGACGTCGTGCTCTTCGAAGCGCCGTTTTCCCTTATTTTCCGGGCCTCGTCCGCCAGTCATCAAACCCGCCTTGTGGATGACGAAGCCTTCCAAGGTAACCGCCTTAACCGGAATCCTACGGTCGTAGCAGACATGCTTTGCAATGTCTAGAGTATCACAGACTATCGAGCCGCCGCAAGCGTAAGACATTGCACGCTCGAGAGAGGAGTCGAAGTCAATGGCATCGATCGTCAAACGCGCACCAGGAATGCCCTTGACAGCTGTATTCACGGCACTGACCTTGATGTTGTCTAATGGGATGAAGGTCAATGGCGGAAACCGCTGGTCCTTTAGATACTGTACGCACTCGACACCAGTCTTTTCGCTGTCAACGATGACAGAGTCGAAATCGCGCCCGAGAGCAGTGATGACCGCTTCGTCAAACTTCTTCTGTTTCGGCTTGCATAGCTCGCCCACCCTACCTTTGACTCCTGGATAGATGCGCTTTAGCGAGGTGACCATCTCCTTCATCCGAGTCTCTTTGTCGTTTTGGCGTCTCCCGTCGTCCGCCTCTAGCAACTTTTTCAAGACATCTTGCAGCTTCTCGTCGAGTTCTGTCCGTCTCTGGTTTGTTCTGACCCTTTCTGACTGGACTTGGTTGAATTCCTTCTTCTTGGCCTCCATCTCGCTCGAGAGTTGCTTGACAGTAGCCTCAGTGGTAGCTTTGCGCCCCTGAAGAGCTGCCAGCTCGGTCTCCAGCTTTTCCACAGCAGCTTGGTAGCCGTCGACCTTGCCCTTCAGACTATTGACGGTGACCTCGTCGGATTTTAGTTGGCGGTTGAGATTTTCCAATTTGGCCTGATTTTCCGCAGACTTGTTCAAAGCTTGCGCTCGAAGAGAATTATATTCCTTCCTGTCAGCGTCGGTCAATTCTTTGCCTTGCTTCTTCATTGTCTCTTTCCATTGGTCCTCAAACTGTTTCTGGGCTTTTTGGACGGTAGCTAGGTCTTTTTCGATCTTCGCAATTAGTTTGCGCTGCTCGTCCCGTTCTTTCCGCACGGCTTCGATTCTCTTCCGGATTGCGTCGGCCTGGCTGCTTGTCTCTTGTACTTTTTCCTCAATGGGAACAAGACTGTTTTCCTTCTCCTCGATCTGCTTCTCTTGCTTCTTGATCTGGCGCTCTACCCTGTGCACCTCTTTAGCTGCATCAGCTTGTTTCTTGCGAGCGTCCTCGAGCTCCCTTTCGAAGGATTCAACATTACGACGGAACTCTTTCAGATTTTCCTGGTGATCGTGGATTTTGGCGCTAGAATCGTCCATGATCTGCTGATAATGATAAAGCTTCCAAAGGATGTGAGTGACGATAGCAGCATCACGCTCCTCTGTCTTTTTTTGGAAGTTCTCGGCCTCTCGTTTTTGTTCCTGGTATTGCTTGATTTCAGAATTGATACCGCGCCGTCTCTGAAGATGAAAATTGGCGTTTTCCAGAGCTTGGTCTGCTTCGCTCTGCAGTCGTTCGTATTCGGCTTTATATTCTAAGCTGCCTGAAATTTGCTCGATGAGGCGAGTGAGGTCCTGGGGAGACTGGGCCGCGATGGCCTCGACGTCGCCTTGGAACACAAGGAAATTTCGGGCCTTGATTAGAATATTCTCAGATTCGAGGGCCTCGTTATACTGCTGCGCCGTGACGACGCGATCATTAATACGGTATTCGCTCGAGCCTTGGTTTGTGATAGTGCGCTTCCATCGTTGCTCATCGCCTGCGTCATCCTCATATACCGCCATGACCCAAGCGTTCTTGGGGTCGCTGCGATTTGGTTTGTCGTTGTCGTCGTCGCCATTAACGTGGCCATTGGTATGGCCATTTGTAGTTGGCTCGGCAGCTGAGCCGTCGTCGTTGATTTTGGATGTCTTGAGGACTCGGCCACGGTATACCAAGTCCTTGAGGTGGGCAGAACGTAGATGTGACGACTTGATACCTAGGACGAATGAAATGGCGTCCATACTACACGGAGTCAGCATATGGCGCGCTTAGAATGGTGGCAGGAGAGGCATGGCAGGGCGTACGAATTAGATTTACCGGATCCATTTGGACCGATGATGGAGGTGAAGTATGAGTCGCCGAAGAGGAGGGTATGGTGACCCTTGTAGGACTTGAAGTCTTCAAGACGGTTAGCATGTCGCACACGAGGAGTTCCTACGAGATCTGATACGCACTGAATAGCTCAAGGCGAATGAGTTTCCCCATCTTGGCTACAATGCTGCCAGTCCTATCCTCGAGCGGTGTGTGGGTATTCTGGAGTTAGATAAGAGACGCGACGCGAGCGTATGCGAAAGAGACTGAGGTGTCGCAATGCGGCCTTGTCCCGTCGTAATCGAGTTTATGGCATCTCAGTGGGCGGCTGAGGAGATATTAGAGCCGGGCACCTACGGGCATCTGAGGCATCAGATTAAAGTATGGTGTAGATAATTAAGAATCACGATATCACTTTGCTAACTTTTTCCACGCTTTGCTTTGCGCAAGGTACAAGACGCGACTTCTAAGTTGCTGACGCGGGGGACCCTTCCCATCTCACTTAGAGAAGCGCCTAGTACAAGTTAAGCTACAGGCGCATACCCACCTAGGTGCATACTCCATGCCTTCCATTCGCCAACTGGCAGGCAGTGTCAACCAGCCTGAAGCTTCCTTGATCCACCATCCAATTAAGTATTAATTCTTTCATCTTATTCACCTCCATATCTCGATCTTACCAACCCTTCCTCAGCATAAGATTTGGAACTATGTAGAACCGGTTCTACCACTCCTAATAAGGGCCAACTTAACAAGATGATCTAGAAAGAGGGTGTGTGCCTGGTTGCGCCGTCACATCTTTCCTGGTTCTTGTCAAGCACCAATTATATCATTTGGAGATAACGCTAGCTAAATTCAAAGCTTGTTTATTCTATTTAGAGGCAGATGTCCGTATAAATACATATGTACCTACCTACCTATACACCTGTGCTGGGTTATGCGCCCAATGGCGTCATACGTATTGATACCTTGACTTGGATCTTGACATTCATCATCAGTCTTGCTTCTTGCTTTTTATCCTTCCCCCCTCCCCCTGATGCAGATATCTGTACATCAATAACAAATTCAGTTTCATCTCATTTCAAATCACAGGTACACGAAACAAGAAAGTTTGGTTCCGCATCTGAAACCGTTTATGGGGATTTCTGAGATATATGTACCTACATCGATGACTATTGGCTACATAGCTTCCAGTTAGAGTCGCATCCGTCCCCGTGGTTTACTGACTGAAAGATTCCATAGAAATAAGAGCCGCTTGATTCCGTCCAACCACGAGTCGCCTTCAAGACACGCACTTCAGCGAGGGCCACCTACAGGATCAACAATCCCACCCACAACTTTTTATACTTCCCGACTTCAGCATCTAGAACGCTGGTCCCTTACCGGTTCTATCAACTACCACAGGCCTCTCAAGTCACGCAAGCCGCCTCGTGTGTCTTACTACCAGAGTCACATGCACCCGCTTTGTCTTCCCTTCTCAGTCTTTCACCATTAGCCTCGACTCATTGCTATCTCATTATTTAATTGGACCGGCTTCTATCACCGCATCCACTCGCACGTATTAGGTGAAGCTGTCTTCTAGCCAAGAAGACAATAATAACTAGGTCCCCTGCTCCATTTGTGTAGGTATGTGTCTATCTCGTACCCCTCTTGCTCTGGCCTCGAGTCCGTGTCTCTGGCGTGCTTCGCCCACTGTTTCCTTTGTGATGGCTGACATCCTAGTTCTCAGGGGAGCTGAAGCTCTTCGTAGAGTATCATTCCGCAACGATATCCAAAGATTCCCAATTCGTACACTCGCAGAAATGGCCGACTCCAGCAGCCAGCCTCTGACAGCGGTCTCTGTCAAGTCTGAGAGTGCTCAGACCGACGACGAGCACGCTCTTACTCCCGATGATACCACAACACCATCCGCAGCCTCTTCGCCTCTTCACCAAGCCGTCGTTGACCCTCCCAAGCTAGAAGATGCTTCTACGAGCCCTAGAATATCGAGGAACAATTCCTTCTCTGGTAGCAGTTCCTACCATGAAGACTGGGATTCGTATCCGCCTCTAGACCGTTTGACGGTACTAGACTTACTCGACAACTTTGCTCTGCCGCAACAGTTAGAGAAGCTACAAAAAGGAATCTCGGCCCAGACCGAAAAGGTCCGCAAATCGCGAGCCGCTCTCAAGCATAGAGGCCAGGAGGCTAGGGAACGCATGGTCGAGGAATGGCGCCGACGAGTACCTTCGGCCGATGAGCAGTTGGAGAAATATAGAAAACGCATGAAGCAGAGCGTCGACAAGCTCGGCCGACAATGGAACGATACCAAGGTTATCACTATGCGCGAGAAGGTTTCCTTCATCTGCGGCGTCATGAACATTTTCATCAGTGGCTATTTGATAGGCGCTTACCCCGAGTATTTCCATATCTGGTACACGGCCCAACTCGTCTATTTCATGCCCATTCGCTTCTTCACCTACCGCAAACGCGGCTACCACTACTTCCTAGCCGATCTCTGCTACTTCGTCAATCTATTGCTCTTCCTCAGCGTCTGGGCTTTCCCGGGCTCCAAACGGCTGTTCATCTCTGCTTATTGCCTAGCCTTCGGAAACAACGCCGTGGCAATCATTATGTGGCGTAACTCGCTTGTGTTCCACGACTTCGACAAGGTCACGTCTCTGTTTATCCACATCATGCCGTGTGCCACGTTGCATTGCATCACCCACCTATTCCCGCCCGAAGCACAGCGTGAACGGTTTCCCGCGCTTTGGACGGTCAAGACGTCTCCGCCGGGCTCACCGACCGCTTATGGCAATCTTATATCTATGCTCGCCTGGTCTACTATACCGTACCTTGTTTGGCAGATGAGCTACTACTTCTTCATCACTGTCCGTCGCCGCGACAAGATCGCGGCCGGAAGGCCTACGTCTTTCACCTGGCTCCGCCGCTCGTACTCAAAGACTTGGATCGGGAGGATCGTGCTCTCGCTACCAAACGGCTTGCAGGAATTCGCCTTCATGGTTATCCAGTACTTGTACGCCGTGCTGACCATGCTGCCCTGCCCGCTGTGGTTTTACAGCCGCTGGGCCTCGGCCGGTTTCCTCATGATCGTATTTACGTGGAGCGTGTACAACGGCTCCACGTACTACATCGACGTTTTCGGCAAGCGGTTCCAGAAGGAGCTCGAGGCGATGAAGGCCGAGGTCGCTAAGTGGCAGAACAGCCCGGATGCACTTGGGTCCCCGCCCTTGGCAGCGACACCAGCCGCCGAGGTTGATAACAAGATTGGTGGTCCAGATACCGAAGATGGCGCCGAGAAGTCCGTGCGAGTCCATGACCCTGCTAGCGGGCGGAGGCTAAGCGTCGACGACATTCCGTTGTTGCACGAGGAGAAGAAGGACCCGGACACCGAGAATAAGAAGGACGCCGTGGCTAGCGGAATCGACAACAATAACGCCGAAGACGCCACCCGAGCGAGAAAACCTACCGGAGGTGTTCCGTCATGATGAAATTGGTATGGTTGTCCAGATCGGATAAACATCTAGTAAACGTCGTTGTGGGACGATCAAAGGTCCCTAACGGAAGAGCCCGTTCCTAGTGGTATGAATTATAATGCGATTACGGCAGCCCACGGAGCCAGCTTAGCGTGGTTGGTTGATGCAGGTTATTGTTTTCTTGTCCTTGGATTCGGAGTTGGCAGCCAGCATCGTTTATCAAAGACTGATACAGGAGACATCTTGATACCCCCTTCATATTAATTTATACAGAACACGGAGTTGGGACGCAGCGGAGAAGGGAGAAACGAAGACGGGCTTTAATGAGTAATTGCTCTACATAGAAAATCTATAATGTGCTACAAGTTACGAGAAACTCGTCTATGATTCTGGGCTTGACCTTACCTGTTGGGTGGAAGTGTCGCACTGTTATGTTTAGAGTAGCTGCAACAAGATCTACTACGTGAAAAGGCTAGTATAGGTATGCTAGTTGTACTTACCCGGAGACTCGTAGTACATATCTCAAAGCCCATAGATAGTTACGGTCAGTTTGCAAATGGCTTTTAATACTCTCTATTTGTGCAGCGCTCGCGTTATGATACCTGTCGTGCTACCTGATGAGCCCTAATGGCTTCTTTTGATATCATATTCCTCGTTGGGCCAGCTACTGTAATCGATTCCTACCATCGTCCACGGACCTAGCTCCGTCTTCCTCTAACGCCTTGCTGTCCGTGCGAAAGATTTCCCGCCACCACCAAGGCAGCCGCATGCAGATTAATGAGGAAGCCCACCGGTGATATCATAATAAGTGCACAGCCAAAGTTCCAACCCTCTCAAAGAATTCCATAGATGCAAAGCCTCTGGAAAGCGATAACGCCGATGGATGCAAGTCAAAATGTACAGGCAAGTGCCCTCGAAAATGTCGTGAGTGGATGCGAAGATCGGCGTAGAGATGTGAGGTTAGTTATCACATCGTCCTCAATAGATAATTGTACGGGCGGCTAGCCTCGTCACCGGATGACGCCCCAATCACTCAGTCGTCCCCCACCACCGTCACTATCTTCTCTTTGGCCAGGTCGTCGTCCGAACACTGTCCAGAATCGCAAGGTCTCGTCGCCAGCCCCCGTCACGATGGTTCTTCCGTCCGGACTCATCGCCAGATAGAGTACTCGATACGTATGCCCAGTGAGGCTAACCACCTGGGTCATGGCAGGATACTTCCATACGACGATCTGGTTCTGACTATAACCATGGGTCGAGACGATCTCGTTCGAATTTTTGGACCATGAAATATTGCACACCTGGCTTCCAGTGTCGACCTCGTTGATGACTGAGCCGCGAACCGTATCGTGGAATATTATCCGTCGATCAGCAGTGCCGCCACCTGATGCAAGGAGACCGCGTTGATGGGGGGACCAGGCGATCGCCTTCACAGCTGCTGTATGGTCGGAGAATTTCCAGAGGGGGGTTTCGGAGAGCTTGTCCCAGACCATAAGCTTATTGTCGTTGCCTCCACTTGCTAACTGGCCATCTTCACAGTTCCACTTCAGGCCACACACCTCTTGCTTATGACCTACAAGCTTCCGCATCCATTGGTCTGGAGCCCTGACATCGCGGTGATAGATTAGTCTATCACGAGAGCCCGATGTGAGGATGTGAGTGTTCCAGGCTAGAGATCCCACGCGCGCAGTATGACCAGTCATCGTTCTTAAGCGTCTTGTCTTCTCAGCATCCCAGATCTGGACCAGGCCTTTTCCAGTGCCGATAGCTATATGCGTGCCTTTTTGAATCCAGGAGACACTCGTCACGGTGTCGTCTTCAAGCGTGCAAAGCTTATTGACCCGGCTCGTCTGGGCATTCCACATGTAGACGCTGGAGCCCAGGCCAACTCCCAGGACGTTCGCGCTGCCCCAATCGACCAAGTTTAAGTAGAAGTCGTCGGCCAATTCGGGAGCGTCCAAGACCTTGTAGGGGACTTTGCTGACTGCTCTAGGCTGGCGTCTCGGGCTCAACAGCATCTGTTGGCTTCCGAATCGGACTGGTGAGAGGCTATAAATGTCTGACCGTATATCCATGTTGGGACCATGGCGGCTCTGAGGAGTACGAGATGGCGTGGGGTGGCCACCAATGTTAGAATGGTGTCGGGGTGACATGTAGGAGAAGAGATTCTTGTGTGGTGTTGATGGTGTAAAGCTCGAAGGTAGAGACGGAGGTGGATTGCTCGGCGGCGTATGAGAACGTGTGCCATCATGAGCGCGTGCTGAGTGAGAAGAGCCTGGAAGGTTTGTCTCTGGTGACATTGTTTGGGGTGTGGATTGCGGGATAGTGTTTTCAAAGAGTTCCGCCCTCAATACGGTCGAAAAGATTCGGTTTGCCTCCTCCGCTAGAAATAATCAGTACTTAGTTGATCGGTAAAGAGGAAATAAGCTTACTCTTCTGAAAGTGAAGCTCGCCATGTGGTGTTCGCTTCTTCTGCTTAGAAGGCGTTGCTGGTGAGCCTTCCTCATGTAAAAGACTGAAGCTGGCTTGAAGGTCTTGCCCGGATCGAGACGGGATGAATCTAGGAATATTAGCATGTTTCTTTGAAATCGGATGGAAATCCCCATATAGCTGGAGGAAAGATGGGATCGAAGCAATCCGGACTTCAACCTGATAGGCACAGATTGAAATCCTCAACCGCCCGAAGGGCAACGAAGTATGCGCGTATACTAACCTGTCGGCATTGATACGTTGTCGCTTTCTACTAGGACTAGCACCTGACGTACTATCTCGCCTGTCTGCGGAAAGTTCTCTAGAAAGAGCCCGTGTCAATGAATCGGGATCGATTCCACCTATGCTTCTTCCCCGGCCACTATGACGTGCACTCTTCGGATGACTGCTCTCCACGTTGTTCATGACTTGCAGCCTTCCCCGGTCGGACGGCGGGGGCGGACTAGCTATCCTCGAAGGTGTTCGGACGGCGGGACTTGCGGTATCGCGCGCGTGTCGTTTTAAAGGCGGCGCCGCCGCAGGCACCGATTCGGTGTGTATCGTCATGTCTCGGCTTGAATGCAGCTGGAGTGGTGTTGGTGGAGGAATAGTTGGAGGAGAGAGGTAAGTAAGAAAGTTTGGATTATGGGAAGAGGCAGCCCGGATTAGGCTTGTTTTGAGATCTGGAGACAAGGAGCCGAAGGTATCAGCTCCAAGGTTTGCAGGAACCGGCCGAGCAACAAGCACAGGTCGAGTATAGAACTGGACTGAGATCTCCTGGGGGCCCCTCGGGGGTTTGCAGCTTCCTATCGCATACTCTTTCGTAGTAGATAAGCTAAGCAGGTAATCTCACAGTAGAATGACAGTGGCGGTCGGCTCGCGAGGGAGAATGAGCGTGTGATGTTCGATCGCTGTTTTTCGTATAGTCTGAGTGTCTCGGCGAGATGATTGCAAAAGAAATAAGAGGTAACGTGGCTAACCGACAATTAATGTTAAGATACACGACATGTGACTTGGGTTATGAGAGTGTCGGCGACAAGCAGGAAGTTGAAGTTGGGAAAGAGGTGGGTGGACGGATTGAGTTCGTGGAGTTTGAAGGACGGAGGTTGAATGGCAATGGGTTAGAATGACCCGTGCTATGGAAGTGTGGTAGTGCTAAGGTAAGGAAGGTCCGGCTCTGATTTGCTTTGCTTGGGGTTTCTTGCTATGATTTGCGTGCGGCGTGCCTGCTGCAGGTCGCGCCTTACAAGGGGGTACCAGTGTTAACTGCGCGAAACCCCACTATCAGATGATGCACAGTACTTATTGTCGGTGCTGATAAACACCCAAACTTTAGGTATCTACTATCGTTTCCCAGCCGATGTCAAATACTCTATACTGTATCCATCGCCCCCCAGAGAGCACCAAACCAACCATTATACCTGTAGACATGCCTCTCTCAATCGAGGTCAAGTTGATATTGATATTCACACATCAAGTACGAAGACTTCTGTCACAGTATACATCGACCACACTCTCTGGTAACAGCAGTTATCCGTACCCGTCGTGCCCATCTCGAAATCGTTTTGCCATGTGTACGTAGGTGAACGCCATTCTGGCACGCTACAATAACTAAATTCCGTCTAGTGGCTGGAAGCGCGTAAACACCTCCCCCATAGTCTCACTTCTTTCTCGTTCACAACTCCCTGGACCTTAAAGAGGTAAATAACATATACATAAATGTGGAGGTTGGGTATGAACCAGCGCATTAAGGGACCAAAGCGGACGCCTGGTTTGAGCAGAACAATAACATAGGGTCTCTGACAGGTGTTCTCTACCTTGTAAGTAATTCAACACGTTGAGAACTAAGGCCCGTTGTGCGGCCCGTTTCGCGATGCGAGATTGACGAAGACGCGCTATTCTCCCTTTTCTTCAAAACATTGAGCAGGAGTAGAGGGAAAAAAGCAGCGCTGCCCCTCCTTAACTGAGGGATTGTACCTAGCGCGGTTGTGTTGTTTATTTTGCTACGCACCTGGCCAGTTTTCCAGGGACGCGCCCGGCGAATTTTCCGACTGGCTACGCGCTTCTTCATTCAGGGGTTGGCGTTTGGAGAAGCCCCGGATTCCCAGCTGATAGGGTAGCTTAGGGTCAGCACCATGTACTGCTAGCGTACCTCCTACGCCACCGCACACATCTAACGATACTTACGCGATACATCCATGTCAACGGGGGATCAAGCCAGCGGCGCGTCAAAGAAATGCCCCCCTTCCCCCCAATCCTCCCCTACATGGAAATTTGACAACATTGGCCAGCAACACCCATGGTTGAAATCCTTGCTTGGCATCAGGTTAACCGGGCCCAAGGCTAATTGAACTTCATCCACGTACTGTAGTGTTATACACTTAGTATAGCTGCTTAGGTCATACTTGCACCCGTACTTACAGCTAAAGGAATGAGTACCTTATATTCTAAAATGATTTCGTAAGCCTCAACGTTTGCAGACTCGGGCTTCTTTGCCGTGTGCCTTTTCAATGTTCGGCGTAAAGCCCAAGACATTAGGTACCTAACTAAATGGATTCCTATTACTGTCACAGAAACCCCCTGGTGCTAACAACACATGTAGAGAGCTAAGGTTGTCCACAAGCGAGTGAGAAGAGTAGAGGGCTCATCAGTAAAGCATCTAAATGCCGATCCGAAACTCTGCTCATGATCTTCGTCGACCAAGGCGAGGGATTTGCGTTGAGAACCAGCCTTCCGTCTACTTAGAGATAGTGGACCACTTGTTGCTGGCCTGCCTCCATTCCTACCTAGGTACATCTGCGCTCATCGCGGAGAGGGCACCAGACGCTTAGTCCCTCGGCAGAAGTCTAACTTTACCAGAGCCCTAAGATCAATGTTCAGCGAGACAAAAGAATGCCGCGCTCGGATCCTGCCAAGCGTCTTGCGGTGACCTCTATTTGACGTTATAGGATGTCGAGGCTCGCTTGCCACGACTGATGTCATACAGCAAAATTCGGGGAGCTCACACGAAGATTCACTTTGGTAGCTAAAGCTAGAAGTTGCCGAGACCCGCGTTGTTCTCGTGAGTTGGCGGGAGACTGTAGGGCTCGCGTTATACGTAATGTAAGATCAGTAGCCTTGGAGCCTTGTAAGTACTCAATTACTATTTTTATCATGGACGGTACTATCTAAAGCCCAGCTTATTTGCATATCAGAATTTAGTCCCAATTGGATCAAGTTGGCTCCGCGCAAGCCTTCTCGTTCTTCGTTACTTTCTGGCCAGTCAGGGGGAAATACGATGGCTGTACGCATCGTCTCGAGCCATCGACTCCCCAAAATCCTGAGGGCAATACATAGGAGATGTATTTTACCACGTACGAGCATCCTACGGAAGTCCCAAAGAAAAATCTAATAGAGGGATGATGGTGGTCGGTCCACGAGGGCTATCCGGTCAATGCGTAAAACGAGCCAGCATATAACACGCAGTAATCCGAACTACTCATCGAAGCAAGCGACTAATTTAAGTACCGAGAACATCTGTTCACCCTTCCGCAGCACCAGCGAGGGGACATCTCATAGTAGGTTGAGAGTTCCGCGCCACGAAGGATGACGAGTCAATGCGCGAAGGACCGTCCGTGTTCTTCTGGGTTTCGCGAGTTACATCAAATAAACCTGATAATATTGATGCTCGTTTCTGTCTCTCGTGTCTCAGCCCTTCACCACTTATCTCTATGTTGCATTATAAGAGCTACTAACCAAGCATTGGAACGTTGACTACCGTATATCATCAGAGCTGTTAAACCCAGTAACAAACAAGGGGCGACTGAGTTTCGGGCCATAGCCTCTCACTATCCATATACTCCGACCTGAAACATACTTCCAAGTCTTTGTATACCTAAGCTTACTCCCAGCGACTTCCCACGTTCGCTGCCAACAAGATTTGTTATGCCACAGCTATCAGCTCGTACTAATTCTCCTAACAAGCAGCATCCGGCATCATCTACAGGACGTCACGAGCACCAAAGCATAATGAGAGTGCGATCATTCTCGGCATTCGAGAAGGATGACTCGGATGCAGATGATGAAGGCAATGGAGAGGACGTCCACGATATCCTTAGGGGACGATCCAGTTTGGCTACTTCCGTCGCTGAGGCCGTTGCGTCCCCCGTGACGTTTAGAAGAATATGGGCAGAAACGGCCGGCCTAACACTTGCGGAAGGCCAACATGGCCGTTCGGGGAGTTGCAATAGGTGATCTGGCTCTTGGGTCGTCAGCATGAATATAGCTGACCTCTTGCCAGCACACAGAGTAACCCCGAGCGCGGTCGAGCTAGGCTAATCACCGCAGTTGCGTCCGGCGACCCTCAATTGGCTGAGACTCGCTCCCCTTCAAGTCATAATAGGAGTTGTACGTGCCCATCCCTTGGTTACCTATTCGGCAGATTGCCTTGATTTCAGAGCGCAAGTGGCTCTTCCCAATCCGTCCCCTTATTTGCGAATCGGGATCTAACCTGATTATTCACAGCATTGTCCCAATCAACAAAGCCGAAAGAAGACTCTTCTTCTTCTTCCCCTGGTCCTGTGGATGGCAATGTTCTTCACGGCCTGCAAAGCAAAGGATCAATAGAGCACCACGGGCTCGAGCCTTTGACGGAGGATGAGGTCGATCCAGCCTCGTTCAATCTGGTTTCTCCTTGTGATGGTTCCATCACACAATATTCCTTGGAGACAAGGTCAGAGATGCTCTTTTCAAAAGAACATCTGGAGATCATATCCGACGACCCGCGCCTGCTTGAGAAGTTCACGAATTTCCTTTACGCCTTCAGGCCAAAGTCTGCCCCTCTTCTTGTGTACTACGTCGACGCTCGGAAAGCGTTGAGGGCCATAAAGTATGCAAATGCCGTCACACAGTCCTTGGTTCCCGTCAAGGGACTAGAGCTCGGCGAAGGAGAGGTATCTATTGTCACAAACGGATCTTTACTACAAAAGGCCAACAGAGCCTTGGAGATTCTGGCTAGAGAAGACCTGCCTGCTTATCTTACCCACACCTGGATTCAGACAATGCGCATAATTGCCAAAAAGCAGATTATGGGTACGCTGCCTGACAGTCTTAAGGACCTCCCCGAGGGATTAGGTGAAGCCTTCTGCTTAACGGACCCATCGCGAACTGACAATCCCATTGTGTTTGCTAGCAAAGGTGCGTATTCGAACTCCAAATACGTGTTAGTTCACATGACTAATATTGTACCAGGATTTCATATGTTGACCCAGGTGAGTACAAGAGACTCGAAATCGTTTCTTACTCCTCGTCCATGCCATGTACACATATATCTCCCTGCAAAACAGCTACTAACACCGCGTTGCGATAGTACGGAATGAACCACGCCCTGGGACGAAATAGTCGTTTCCTCCAGGGACCTTGCACAAGTTCATCGAGTGTTAGGAGATTAAGAGAGTCTCTAGATGCAGGGAAAGAGCATTGCGAAATTTTCCTAAACTACCGGCGTGACGGCTCTCCTTTTATGAACCTCTTAATGGTGGCGCCTCTAATCGACAGCCATGGCGATATCCGATATCATATCGGTGCTCAGGTCGATGTTTCGGGCCTAGTAAAAGACTGCGCGGGCCTCGAATCGCTAAAGCGACTCGTTGCGCAGAAAGATGATAGCTCCGTTCATGAAGACGGCGGAGAAGCGCCCACTCGTCGGAACCCGAGGGACGAGTTCCGCGAACTCGCAGAGATGTTCAGCGCGGAAGAGCTGATAACAGTTCGAGAATTAGGCAGTACTGCGCATCGCACCGGTGGAGAAGAAGCGAGGGATGCCGGGGTTAGCACAAGTCAACTCAAGCCGCGGCCTTTGAGTATGAACGACGCTGCACCAGGACGGCGTGCCTCTGACCCCGTGTTCAAAATCTCGTCGTCATCAGTCGGCCGCCTGGGCGGGGTTTACGAAAATTACCTCTTGGTACGCCCGTGCCCGAACCTGCGGGTGCTCTTTGCCTCACCATCGCTGCGCTTCCCAGGCATGCTGCAGAGCGAATTCATGTCTCGGATTGGAGGAGCGCAGGCTCTCCGCGATGAAATTGCCCAGGCTTTCGCTGACGGCCGGCGCGTAACTGTTAAGGTTCGCTGGGTGACCAAGAGGGACAGCTATGGCAAGGGAAGATGGATTCATACGACGCCGCTGTTCGGAAGCAATGGAGCTGTCGGAGTCTGGATGGTGGTTCTTATTGATGACGATGAAGAGGCCGTACCAAGGCGTGCACGAGATGCACCTCCCGTAGACTCCAACGTCGGCAAACGAAGACCGTTCGATGAAGAGGGTCCTTCGAGCGTTGCTGGTCCCCCTAACGCAGGTAAACCTCTTGAGAAGGCTTGACGAGCACTACACGCCGTCTCAGCTGAGAGCTGCCTTGAATGCAGGAACTTATTTCGTTGTGAGACGGAATCCACGGCGAAGAAATTAGTGCGAGCGCCCGTCTGGCGCAGAAACTAGGTATTTCCTATATCAAGCATATGGGCTGCGTGGAGATCGTATGGTCCGTATTTGAATATCTTTTTATTTCATTAGATGAAAGGATTTTGAGGGCAACGGTACGCATGTATTATGTATGTACACTATGTCTTAGTATTCACTTATGTGCCCAACATCCCTATCCGCCTTCGTAGACACAGACGTCTTCAACTCACAGTATATCTTGTATAGTGCATAATGGAGTAGGCCAATATAGAGATGCTTCATTCATCGCTTCATTTGGATCCTGCAGTATATGTAGGTTAGACAACCCTGAAGCCATAAACACGTGTAAAATATCAACCATGAGTATTTCGCGCACTCGACTGAGCGGGCAAGCTTCGATATCCATCAATGTAGTCTCTAAGCGAAACCATTATTCGGTTCTGCGGTTCACTGCAAGTCTTTCTGTCTATCCCAGGGGCCATACGAGCCATAGAACCCGAATATCAACGCCACAGGTTCTGAGTGTAATCAATCCCGCCGCAATGCTGAAATAACAAAAGAAAAATCCGAGCCAACAAGGCTGACCAGCCACATATTAAAACTTGGATCTGACTCTTTGGGTCGAAAACCAGAAACGGTCCTTGTACCACATAACCCGCGTCCTATACAAAGTCGCGTCTATGCCGACTCTGCCTGGGCCAGTAGACGTGCTCTCCAGCCGTTACATACCTCCTCGAAGCCTCCGACTACTTCCCTGCATACGCCGGCACACTCTCGGTTCTGCAATCTCTCACCCCAGTTGCCCCTTGTCAGCCACATCTCTCCTTCTTCTTTTAGTTCCTCTTCTCGCTTCATCTCCGCAACCATCTCCTTGGCGGTCCTTAAGCGCCTCGTGGCGATGGTTGTGGTCTGCCGAGACATATGCAGCGTGTCCGATAGGTAGTTCAGGGTCTGTATCAGATCCGATGTTACAGTATGTAGATTAGTCAGAGAGTTGTATGCTGAGGTGGCGGGTCGCGGCATTTCGTCCGCGACCGAAGTAAGTAACGGTAAGAGTGAGTCGATGGTATCGGGGTCTGGGGGAGTGACTAGGGGTGACAAAAGTGGGAACGTGAGGTTATGGATTTGTCGTGTCTGATGCGCCAGGTGTGTCGCCAAAGCCGAGTGAGCAGTAATCAACCTGTGATTTGGCAGAAGCTAGGTTAGCGAAAATCTGAGAACGTTGGGACATTAAAGCAATAACTCACCTCGTCGTGCTTCCCTCTACGCCAGACTGCGACCCGAGATCTCTCAATCCCTCCGTCAACCGCTGGAATACTCCATCAGTAGGTCCACCGTTACTCTCAGTGCCTCTCCTGGCTAATGACTCGACAGCATCGATCTTGGCGACTAGACTTGGCGGCATACCGGGAGTGTCCAGGTCGGACTCGGAGCCATATTCACTACCATCATAAGCGCTCCCCGTTCGTCGGTGACCGCGCCCCGGAGGTGACGGTATCCCCAGACTCGTGCTCTTATTCCTTTTGTGTTGTTCTGGTTGGCTTGCCACGTCGACTCCGCTATCTCTAACCCCATCAGCAGCTTCCCGGTCATCATCCCCTTGCTGGTTATATCCGAGACCCGGCTGTCCTTCATCTTCGTAGTATTCCTCATCGCCAGAACCAGACAAAGCATCTGCTAATTCGTCTGCCAAGTTTCCAAGCCCGTTGTCTTGACCCATACCACCACTGCTCAGCTCATTAAGCTCAGACTCGTTCATGCTGTTTCGCAGGGGCGTCAAGGGTTCTTGAAAGGAGGACTTGGACTGACGGCGGCTGTGAGGCGACATGGCGGGACTCGAAATCTGGTAGCTTTGGTATGATGTGTCGATGCTAGAAGAGTGGCGCGAGTGCCCCGGTGTTTGCGGTGACCTTGACATTGTTGCGACCTGAGGGAGTCGTCCAACTTCGATAGGAGAATGTGATATGTCACAGTCCGGGAAGAAGGCACTGAAAATGCTGGAACTCGGTTGCGCGTCAAGTCAAACCATGGATGGAAGCGTTGTGGTATCTAAATTATCGAGAAGAAAAGCTGGGAGGTCAAGCAACGGAGACGGCGTTAGGGGAGCGTCATGCGTCGAAGGGGATGCTTGTGATCCGGAAACTTTTTGATATTGGGCTGCTGATGCGGATACATACGGACAAGGAGGAGAGTCAAGAAAAGTTATTTATGTGAGGCTCGTCCAATAATAGCAGGGCAGATATTTAATAAGGTAGCAAGGATGAGTGATACCTTGGTGAATCAGAGGCCGCAATAAGTACCGTGTCGCAGCAACATCTAGGGTACATATGTACAGTAGTGTAAATGCAAGGCACCAGGGCAGTCAGAGCAAACGTTGCTACCGATTCCCGCATGCGTAAAATGGTGTAAAATGGGTCAATTTTGGCGTAGTCACAGTCACTGCTCGACAGAGGCGCTAAAATCAATCATCATGAGCTATACGCTAGCAATTCTTCCAGTGCAATTGCCTTGAAAGGTCAGCGCCTTGGTACCTAGGTATTGCAGACACCGAAGTACACAAATTGTGAGAGGCGCTAAGCGTTCGCAACCATGTATCTTTTTAATATCGGTACGTGCACATGTTTTGAAGATGCCCCACTTCGCCAAATTCAGTCTGTACTTGCACTCGTTTGGAGGGGCAGCTACATATGTACATGCACCCATCTACCGGGAGTCTTCATTCTACATTGAATCTTGATCCTTAAGAGTCCGTCCATGCTGTTCGGTCCTTCTAAGCCCTACAATCAAGACACTGTTGTTGGGCGGGGTGCTATTAATGGATCCTTGCCATCACATAAATTCGGTTTATGTTAGCCCCATCTCATCTCTGGCTTGCAGCTCGACGGCTCTCTTTTTTTGCCGTGTCTCATACCAACCGACAGTGATATACCAGACAGATACCCAACAGTTCGGAACACTGTGGTGCTGTCAACACAGCCAGAAGTCATCGGTTCTCTGAGACGAGCTCCGGGCTCACATTGCACTCATGGCTTCCTTCCGACGTTTTCGTCCAGACGACTTAGACAAGTTCTCCAAGTGTAATCTCGACCCTTTGACTGAGACATATGACCTAAGTTTCTACCTCCAATACTTCGCCAAATGGCCATCCCTATTTCAAGTTGCTGAGGACCCCAGTGGAAACATCATTGGTTACAGTAGGTTGAGTCCTTGCCTTACTGTGGATTTTTGAACTATACAGCCTAACGAACTTACACTTCCTTTACAGTCATGGGCAAACTGGAAAGCTCTCCAGACTTTTTCAAATATTCAGAGCATTACCTGCCCTGGCATGCGCACATCACTGCCCTCACAGTAGCCCCCGAGGCTCGCCGTCTTGGCATTGGAAAGATTCTCACCGAAAACCTTGAGCTTGCCGCGGTGGCCGGTGACGCCTGGTTTGTCGACCTTTTCGTGAGAAAAAGCAACACGAGGGCCATCAACTTCTACGAAAATATGGGTTATAGTGTGTATCGCGTGGTTAAGGATTACTATGGTGACAATGTTAACGACCCTACTGCTCACGGTGAAGATGCGTATGACATGCGCAAGCCCATGCCACGGGATAAAATGCTGAGGCATATCCGAGAGGACGGGAGAAACCACGAGGTTCAGCCTGAAGATGTTTTTTGATGGTGGATTCTGCTTGCTCGCTTGCTACATTGCACCGTCGACGGAGTACACGCTCCCACTCACGTATCTACTCTCGGGGCTCAAGAGGAAGACAATGACATTACCACACTCCTCTGCCGTTCCTTGCCTTCGAAAAGCCGCCGTATCGTCGAATGGTGCATCAGATGGTCGATTGTGGAGCTTCCAGCTCTTCTCCATGAGAGGTGTATAGATAGCTCCGGGGGCTACTGCGTTCACACGCACCTCGCGGTGGCCGTTTTCTTTAGCTGCAGCTTTCGTCAGGCCGATCACGCCGTGTTTGCTGGCGTCGTAAGCCCCGTGCCTTGCAAACCCTGGAACAGGCATCAGCGTCAGGATTCATTACACAATAGACTTCCAATCATAGACTACCTTGGAGCCCGTGGATGGAGCTGACATTCACAATAGAACCACCGTCAACAATTTTCCTGAGTTCGGCCCTCAAGCAGTACATCGTCCCCGTTAGGTTAACTGCCATTATCTTATGCCACTCGTCGTCGTCAAGATCCGCAACCTCTCGTAAGCCGTGATGCTTGCCGATGATGCCCGCAACGTTGGCAGCCCCGTCGAGTCTGCCGTATTTCTGAACAATGTTATCGATCCAAGCATCAACCTCGTCGCGCTTAGAGATATCCACTCTGGTAACAGTAAAAGGCACATCCTGATTTGTGAAGTACTCTTCCGCCTTGGTCATGGCTTCCGAATCTACATCGGCTACGCACACAATTCCACCACGTTTTGACAGGATCTGCGCAGTGGCAAGGCCAATCCCACTAGCACCGCCAGTAATAGCAAAGACTTTGCCGTCGAGGCTTGCCATTGTCATTTCTCGATGCGATATGACGAGTATCGGAATATGACTTCGTAGTGCTGGCGGGGTAGGTTTATCTGGCTGGACAACTCGAAGAAAACGAGGGCTTGGCCTCCCGAGTCCCACGAAGCGCCGGTTTGTCTGTGATTTCAAGTTGACAAGGGCTCTTCTCCGGTGAACCTTACTACAATTTCAAATTGAAATTGAAGGTATCATATCGGGGAATAAGTTATAGATTTGTCACATACGAATAGAGCAAGCGGTTCTCGGAGCTACCAGCAAGGCATTCTTAACCCCGCAGAATCTTTATCGACTGTCAATGCACTAACACAATACGGTTCTAGGGTAGTCGAGAATACGAGAGGTCCATTAGAAAAGAGGAGCGGGTGCAAGTATATCCGCATAATCCAGTATGGCTTCACTTCACGGAAAGGTACGGCTTGAAGTGGGTGTAGATAACTTCTCGCAGAGAAGCAGTTGATTGGTGCTTTATGTTTCTGTACTCCACGACGCTATATTCAAGGTCGCCGTGTCTAGGCTTTAGGCTAAATGCGAGAGAGATATTTTGTCCCCTAACAGTAAACATGCCTCTTTACATACCAGGTGATATGACTACGTAGGGTGTGCCAAGTTAAGTTATAGCTTGATAGGACTAACATATACCTAGAGAGGTCAGACAATGCTAAAGGTCGTGTATTAGCACCTAATGAGAAGATGGCTAGCTGCTTCTTAATGGTTTTTTAGTGTTGATATGCACTTCTTAGTATACCTGCCTGCCTATCTACATATGTAGGTACCTAGTTGTAGCAATCCCAGTGCTTTTTTCTTTTTTCTTTTTGTGGTAAGATGAATACATCTGGTTCATATTTGTGAACGTGCTCAGCTTCTAAGCTTCCGTAGATTCCCAATAGACAATTACCCAGCTAATAACGGGTCCATTCGACTTTTGAAACGATCGTTCAGTGAAGTTCTATATATTGTCATCCGTACACCTACAGAAAGCATGCATGTATTTGGTGCCTTGCTTGCTTCTCTCTGCTCGTATAAACTCACGAGCGCTACCGCTAAGATAGTCTATAAACCTGTCAGCGTATCTTAAAGCCTACCTAGTTTAGGAGAATAGGTATGCTTGATAATAGAGTCTGAGCTGGTGTCTTCATGCGGAGTAACATATGGGCTAGAGAGAAAGGCACCCATAATAGAATGCGGAGGGATTAAATAGCAATAGCCCGAGTATGCGGTGTGAGGGGTTACAGTCTGGCTATGTAGACGGGCTCCCCCCTGCATACCCCATACTGTTTCCAACTTCAGCTCTCCCAGCCTCGGCTTTGCAGGTCCATGGTACCTAAAAGGAAGGGATCTTGCAGCCGTCCTTGCCCTAACTAATCTGACACAGTACCTAGTCTGTTAGCTGTAGCCTCGATCCGCTGTCGCATGACCCCTGAAAAAAAGACTCCAAAACCGAGAGTTTTGTGGGGACTGTCGTCACTGCCGTTCGCGAATGGCTTGTTCGGGCTTCCGGTTCGCCATCCCTCGAAACCTGGGGCAGGTGGAGCTCTTTACTTATGTATTCCAACTGCCCGCAGTGATTATCATAGCTCGCTCTCTCTTTCTCTTTTCTTTCCACCTTGGTAGAGACGAGCGAGCGGTGCTCCCTTGACTTGCATTCCTTCTCCTTCAACTTCGCATTCTCGCGCGCAGACTTATCTCCCGGTTCTGCGCTGAACCGCAGATACTTTGGATACGATTATCTCGTCTTCGAGGGTCTTTAACAAGACAACACATGCTATAGCCTCATGTTTCGTTAATCGCACCACGTCTTCCCTCGGCTTCTTGCATATTTACACTTCGATTATTTAGCTTAGCAATAAATTAGATATCCTCTTGATCCGTCGCCATGAGGCTGTGTCTCTGGCCAGCCCTAGCGGCTCTGGCTCTGGTCATCGTCGATGCTTCGACCTTGACCCCTCCTGTATTGCCGTTGATCGTACGAAATCCATACTTGAGTTTCTGGTTCGCGCATGCTCGAGATGCCCCGTGGGAAAATTGGCCAATGTTTTGGACTGGTAGTACTGTTGGGTTTGCCGTAATGGCTGCTGTGCCTGAGACCAAGACGGTATACCCCTTGCTAGGTCGCTCACAGGATTTCTTGAGGCAATCTTCCAGGTTGGCAATAACTAAAACTACCAATCAAGACCTTCTGCTAAGCTGATTCTCTGCAGCTATACCGTCTCCTTCCCCCAATATGACGGCGCCACCTTTGACGCATCCACTACGAACCTCACGTATTCTATCCCTGGTTCCGACGTGAGAATTACTCTCTCGTTCTTGTCTCCCATCACGCCTACGTCGACATTTAGGCAGTCCTTACCAGCAGGATACCTCACTTGCATTGTCGAGGGCTCAACTGATGTCAGTCTCTACGTAGACATAAACGGAGAGTGGGTCAGTGGCAACAGAGACAACAAGATCGAGTGGGGTCTTGTGCGAACGGAAAAGAGTAACAGCGCAAGAACTCCCATCAAGACGTGGAGTATCACACGGCGCCACGAGCAGCTCTTGACCGAGTTTTATGACCATGCCGAATGGGGAACCATTCATATATCTGCCCCAGCAGACGTCGAACATCAATCCGGTGAATCGAACTATATACGACGTTTATTTGCGGAGCATGGAACCCTGAAGAATAAGGTTGATAACTCCTATCGTGGTATCTTTGAAGACGAACCCATCTTCGCCTTTTCCAAGAAGTTCAAGCTTAGCCAGAAGTCTCAAAACTCGCACGGAGTAGTTACAGACAGCGTTATATTCACCTTTGCTTTGACTCAGGATCCTGTTGTCCAGTTTGCATCGGCCAGAGGCTTGACTTTTATGAGGCCGTTATGGGCTTCCTATTTCTCGACTGCTCATGAAATGCTACAATATCATTACGACGACTATGATACGGCTGCCTATCTTGCTAACAACTACTCAGAACAGCTCGCCAAAGACGCATATGCTTCAGGTTCTCAAGATTATCAAGATATCGCGGCTTTGTCGGCCCGCCAGGTGTTAGGAGCGACACAATTTTCTGGAACTCCTGACAATCCCATCATCTTCCTCAAGGAGATCTCGTCGAATGGGAACTTCCAGACAGTTGATGTTATTTTCCCGGCATTCCCTTTTTTCCTATACACCAACCCCCAGTGGCTAGCATATCTGCTGGAGCCACTTTTGGAGCATCAACTAAGTGGTCAATATCCCAATGATTATAGCATGCACGATCTTGGGTTTCACTTCCCGAACGCGACTGGGCATAGTGATGGACTCGACGAGTACATGCCTGTTGAGGAGTGCGGCGACATGTTAATCATGGGCCTGGCACTAGTCAACGCTCTGAGAGATGATACGCAGCCAGCGTTTGTCCGAACAGCGCCGCAAGAGGCCGTACTTCTCGATCTGGATTCTACAAAGAGAGAATATCTAGTGAATCCCTACGGAATGGATCTCACATGGGAAGATATGGGCACGACCGGCGAAAAGGCCGCAGCACGATGGGTGAAGCGCTCATATAAACTATGGAAGCAGTGGACAGGTTATCTTGTGCGAGAATCACTTATCCCTGCAAACCAGCTATGTACTGATGATTTTGCTGGTTGGCTGGCCAATCAGACAAACTTGGCACTGAAGGGCATCATCGGCATCAAGGCCATGAGCGAGATTGCCAATGTTGTCGGCCGTGAAGCCGAGTCCAAGTGGTACGGCAACGTAGCCGATGAATACATTGAGAAGTGGCAGGAGTTTGGATTGTCTAGAGATAAAACGCATGCGAAATTGGCGTATACTTGGTACGGCTCATGGACAACGCTCTACAACATCTTCGCCGATGCATTACTCTGCTTCCACCTACCTCCCAACACGTCGGCGTCACAGGGACCAAGCAGATTCTGGGATCCAGAGCAGCAGCCCATCGGAGGCGGAGCTAAAACTAAACGAAAATCAACGTTCATTCCAGACAAGATTTACCAAATCCAAAGCGACTGGTACCACGCTGTACTTCAGAGATACGGCTTGCCCCTCGATAGCCGTCACCTATATACAAAGAGCGACTGGGAATTTTTTGCGGCTGCTGTGACGAGCAAGAATGTTCGAACGGAGATTTTACAGCACGTTGCAACGTGGGTCAACGAAACAGTGACCGGTATGTGTCCATTCTCATGTCATCCATCTGGAGTCTTAGCTAATCAATATCTCACCACAGATCGGCCACTAACAGACCTATACGAAACGGAGGGCGAAGGAGGATTTCCAGGGCCCAATTTCATGGCTCGTCCAGTAGTTGGAGGTCATTTTGCATTTCTTGCGTTGGAGAGAGCCTGTGGGGGCAGAGCATCAGAGGGCTTGAAATTCTTGGACGAAGCAGCCCCAGTAGAAATTGACGTCGATCAAGCACTGATGGCGGACATGGTCAACGACGAGGTTGGAATGGGTGAGTTGTGATGAAAAGACGTCCATACGAAACTCCCAAGCTATCTGTACATGTTCACAGCAAGGAGGCGTCCGGAACCTTCACGGTGTAGTCCGGAGACAAAGGGAATGAAAGAAGATCAAACGCTAGGCATACAAGATTTCTTCTTCTTAACTGGTAAAGCATTTCCTTGTGCTGATCTGTTGATGGTGTTTAAAATCGAAATATCGGGTCACGTACGTACAGGTGGTACATGGGTGAAGATAGGCAACGATTGGAGATCAGCACTGCCCAGTCTCTGTATGTACATGTAGTAGGGTACTCTCCCAATGTAATATAATTATAACGGTATTACGCGGATGCAAGATATGCTTGAAATGCACGTACCCTTATATGGAGTTTTAATTCTCGAATTTCAGGGTACGTGCACTGTACGTATTGGGGCCGCGCTGCCTAGATGTAGGCAGGTACGAAGCACGCACGAAGCACGCTTGTACCCACCATACTACCGTAGGCCCGGTACGTCCCATCTGCAGCTGAACAATTTTGCCTCCCCATTTTTTTTCCCTTTCCCGACCCTTCAACTTTCCCATCTCACCCATTCCATCTTTTCTCCTTTCGCAAGCAGGTCCTTTTCTTTGCACAGCCTTGTCCGCTCAAGACCTCATCTTACGCATTGATCGCGACCCCATCTTCTACGTTGGCTCAAGCAAAGGTATTCAGTGTTCGCGCAAGGAACACAAAGAGTTTTCTTACACCACACTGTACGCGCCTGTTCATTTGAGACGGCACCGTAACCTGCACCATACAGGTAGCAACTGCCAATCCGGTTGCAACTTACATCTCCGTGCATTGAAGTAGCAGGTGAGCATAACTGACTGGCGCCTCTTTCTCTGTTTCTTTTTCCTCATTAGCCGATGCAACCATAAAACCCTCCCTCTCTACCACCTCCATCATCAACCACCTACCATCCCATTTCCTCAACTCCATCCTCATCCATCGCCTCCATCTATCACCTCGACAACCGGTTTGTTTTCCTTCGTTCTCGAGACAATTGCTTCTTTCCATACGATCGATCATATATTCTCTGTGACACGCGTCTTTGTACGCACCACCTATTGAACAAAGCCGCGTCGTGAATTCTTACTTACCATATCCACAGCACACGACTATCTTTCAGTCATGGCGACTACCGCAATGGATTACGAAACCGCCAACGGCGATCGCTTCGATGGTACGACCTCATTTACACCACCGCGTCAACCTTTCAGTAATAGGCGTCGTACTAATTTACATCTAACTCGCAGACGATGCTCCTCGATATGAGCGTGATCAGCGAAGCGCCTCTCCCCGGGCCTCCCGCGATGACGGCATCGAGACTTCCCGTCGTCGTTCTGCTTCACCTGGTGCCAACCAAGATCGGTAAGTCAGCAATAGCCAATTAATTTCTCGATTCTTAGTCGACATCTGCTTCAACCTGCCCAGAGAAACGTTTCTAACCTACGGATGTTCAGTGGCCCGAAGGAAGAGAACGGCAACAGAGATGAGGACGGTTCTGTCAACCCCGGATCTAACCTCTTCGTGACTGGAATCCATCCTAGATTGACCGAGGCCGAAGTTACCCGCCTGTTCGAGAAGTATGGTGAGGTCGAGAAGTGTCAGATCATGAAGGATCCCCACACCAAGGAGTCCCGCGGCTTTGGCTTCGTGAAGATGGTTACATCTGAGCAAGCCGACGCGGCTAAGGACGGATTGCAAGGAGAGGAAGTTGAAGGCCGAACCCTCAGCATCGAGAAGGCTCGTCGCGCTCGACCTCGAACTCCTACTCCTGGCAAGTACTTCGGTCCTCCGAAGAGAGGTTAGTAAAATTCTATGAACAACGATTGATTTCCTAGTCTAATAACCTCCTAGAGGGCCGTCCTCGCTATGACGACCGACGTCGCGGAGGTGGCTATGGTAGCTACGGCGGACGTGACGATCCGTACCGCTACCGAGGCTATGACCGCCCCCGTTATGATGACCGTGGTGATCGTGGTTATCGTGAGGACCGTGGCTATGACCGCAATTACCGTGATGGTCGAGGCGGTGGTTATGGTGCCGGTGGTGCCGGTGGTGCTGGTGGCGCTGGTGGTGCTGCGCGCGAGGATCGTGCTTACGACCGCAACTACGATCGTGGTTACGGTAGAGATGAACGACGTGAGCGAGATGATGGATATGGTCGAATTGATCGCTATGCCGGTGGTCGTGAAGAGCGAGACCGGTATGGTGCTCGAGGAGAAGAGCGACGCGCTCCTGGCTACGAGCGTGAACGTTACGACCGTCCCGATCGGGATGCTGCCCGAACCCGGGATCCCGCCCCATCTGGCTACGGCGAAGCTGCAGCTCGACCCGACGCTCGCGAGACATACGGAGGTGCGCCTTGATCACCGAACTACAGCAATCCGACAATCCAGCCTGCTGCTGCTAATGCGTCATCCAGGGAATAATCGTTACATGCGTTAGGGGTATCTATTCCTCTTAACATTTCCGTTTCGACCTAGTGGTATCTTCGATGACAGAATTGCGCGTCTCCTTCATCAGTCATTTCTCTTCGGGCATGCTAGCACGGCGGATACCATAAAGATGTGGCACATGGAGTTTAATACGGCAGGTAAAAGGGAAGGAAAAGGCATCCAACCAACATGTGTTTCTCTTTTCTTTTCTTTCTTTTCCTTTTTTCTTTTTTCTTCATATCTGATCCTTAGACAGGGTTCGACAGATACGGGCAGAAGGATGCTGTCATTGTGATTTCGCGCCTGTCTCAGTGCGAAGTTCCTCGGCAAGAGGTCTGGTTCTTTGCAAAGTCGGCCTCGCAACGACAATTAGGATGATGGCACAGGCAACTTTCCCTTCACCTAGTCACCCACTCCCCCCTTGGATCACCAAATACGTCTACGGCGTGGACAACAACACCACCCTTTCACCTTTCAGCCTGATACTTGTACTATTATTTTCTCTTCCGGGGTTTTTTTCTTCGAGCTTGACGAGCATGACGACTGAGCAACATCCATCAGCATTTGCCGGGCGGATATTCGAGGACAGCTCTGCAATGGTGACCCGCAGAATGCAACACATAATTGATCGCAAATTCCCAAAAAGGTGCAACCTTTGAGTCGAACCGACTAATGTTCCGTAAATACCATGATTTTGGCCTTAATTCTCAGTCGCTGCATTCAGCAATACCTACCTGACGCCACGCCACACGGTTTCTAATGTACCTAATAAGCTCCCAACAGTTGTAAATGGGAGCGCCCATCTTCGCATCGACGCCATTGCCTCATTCAGCTTGAAACCATAGTCGCCTTGCCTTCACACCAAATAAGGGGTTTAATCATATCAGTCGACAGCCCTCGGCCATTCCACTGCTCTCCTATGCTGCCTGGGGCATTCAAGGTAACTTTTCCCCATCTGGAGAAAGTCTGCTGACAACTACTCTATTTCACAGTGCCTGTTCTCCTTCCACATTGCCGCTAAGCCCGGTGCCGATTCTGGATTCTGTCGCACGCCATGCATTTATTCCGTAGTTCCATGGCCACCAATTCGAATGCAATCCGAGCTAGAGCATGTAGTATATAGTCCAATAATAACATTGTATAGTAATCTCGTTGTGTTTGTATTTGCCATGGATAGACAATGAGCCGACAACTATTCAAGAGTGGTTCAGTAAGCCCAAAGCGGACTTCTCACTGAAACCAGCAAAGACTGTATCCTGCATTGTCTTCTTTTCTTTGTTCGGAGCCTAGTTAGAACTAGAATGGTCGACCTTTGGATAAACACGGTCCTGACAGCAGTCTTTGTAAGGCATACGGAAACGTCTAGGGTCGAGAATCATAGTAGCCCGCCGAAAGAGGAAACTTTGGGACACAAAGATACCTGTCGGCTTTCCTTGATAATAATGGGGACGTCTGCTGACAACATCCCTTAGATATTGAAGACTTTCTTGTCTTCCATCTTGTTGCGACGACTTTTGAAATAAATCTCGGATAGGATATAGTCGCTGCTTCGCTCAGTCTGCATAGGCCGCCACCTGGATTTCAAACATATCGCATACAAACATGTCAATAGGCAGCGGCGACACATACGTCGAGTTGGCGAAGAGGAGAGCTGAGCTGAAGAGACTGCGGGAAGAGAACAAACGCCTTAGAACTTACCTTGCCATCGCTAAGCTCAACCTCGAAGATCTAGCAAGAGACAGGGACAGTACGTATTCAACAACTTTGCACGAGCTTTGGCACCTTGATATCTATGCGAGTATGTTGCTAATGTGATTAACTAGTCCAGGCTCAGGAAGGATGGGTGTCTAGGCGCGCACGCAAGAGGCGCGAGAGAGAAGAGGCGGCGAAAAAGCGACGCAAGCGTGGGAAGGATGACGATGGCTACCTAGATAAGCTTCTGGGGCAGCCGTCGCCGACGCGGTCCGAGGTCGAGCGCAAGCAGGACGCGCTTGACAGGAAGATAGCGTCCTACAAAAACCGTGTCAGACGAACCTCAGTTCAGCTGCTCGTCGCCGCTGCCGCAGGCCACCAATGGCGCGAGATAAACTTAGCGACTAGACAGGGACATCTGATCGAGAAAGTCGATCCTGGCGCTCCCCGCCAATACCGAGCTTTCGACGCGCGGCGCACGTCTAGCCTGAGCAGCACCGAAGCGGCGGCCAGAGCAGTCAAGCATTGGCTTGAAGGTCGTAGGCGTGGGAAGCTTCATCGTGCTGGCTCCTTCGACGCTGATAAGGAATTGATCAGGAAGGTTTCCCTCGCACTGAGCACCGCCGAAAGCAGCCCCGACCCGATAGTCGGCATGGCTAGGGCTGTGATGGCTCGAGCCAATTCTATGCCGGGCGAAGGTGACTGGGCAGACAAAGTCATGGCTCCTATCATCGGACAATACATGGGTGAATTGCCTCAGGCCATGGCGGGACAGGCGACCCCAGAGTCAAATGCAGCGCAGCCGATCACTCCCTCAAGAGAACCGTATCGTCCTAATGATCCAAGCCCAGATATTTATACCCCTAAACTATGGAAGCCGGTTCAAAACACCAACGATATCAGTTGGCTTAGCGAGGCCTCGCAGCATAAACTCAAGAACCCCCCTGACTACGTCCCGGTAGGATGGATGACCTGGAAGGAAACAGAGAAGAAGTACCCGACGCTCGACTCGATATTCAAGATGGAAGAGAAACCACTTAACAAACTGTGGGACCCGGACCGTAGAAACTTGCAAGAGTTAAAGATGCCATTTGACAAGCGACCCCGGTTAGAGGCTGACACCCTCACCATGCTCTCCCTCGAAAGGCGACGAGGCTTTGAACGGCGAGAGATGAACCCCCTTTATGAGGAGTATCGCAGGCTTCCGGTGAGACTACCGGCGAAGCTGAGGGACGAGGAAATGAGGCGCGGTCCACTACCAGCACCACTGCCATTACCACTTGAGGGTCCATCTGGTCAAGTGATATCACTCATACCACCTTCCGGAGAGCGAAAGACAAGATTCCCAAGAACCAAACGCGTGATCCGAAAGAGAAGCCATGAAGATTACCTAGATGACTCGGAGCTACCCGAAGCAAAGTACCACTATCCCATCGACTCACCCGCCGTTTCAAGCTTCAGGTTCCCCGATGGTAGGCGCGTCTCCGACATTATGAAGCCAGGCCCATTGGATGAGCCGGGCCAGCTTCGTGGTAGCGAAGACGCCAAGATACACGGAAAATCTGTTGAGAAACAGGAAGTCCCTTTCAAGCGGCCGTACGCTTGGGAGGGCACGTCAGCGCCGCTGCCACCAGATTTCAAGCCTCCCGGGCATGACCGTAAGCTGACTGAAGACGAAAGAAAGGAGTGGGAAGCCGAGATCGAACGGGTCCGGGAAGAGGTGCGGGTAGCCTTGAATAAGACGGACCGAAAAACCGGGGACTATGGACTCGCTCTCCCAAGGTCGGGCAAGAGGTCATTGGAACATGTAGAGGAGCGGCCAGACAAGGTACGAGAGAATAACTCCGATGGTGCATTCTGGCATTATGAAGATATGAGTGACAGAGACTCACATGTACACCTCAATAAAAAGGTGAAAACACTAGGCAGCAACGCCAGAAGAGAACCGGCGCAGGAGTTTCCACCATCGTCCATTAGGGCTCATTGGCCGTTGCAACAGCCCGGCGTACCAGCCGCCGCTGACAAGGGCGATAAGGCTGGAGGAGACCATCCAGAAAAGAAGCGACCAGCACGAGAGCAGCCAAAACAGCAGGAGCCCGAGCAAAAGCGGCGTAGATTGAAGGGTTCCGAGCAGGGCGACTTTGACCGGGGTTCTTCGGAGCAAAAATCACAAGCGGAGAGCGAGTCCGAGCCTGAGTCAGAGCCGGAGAACAAGGAAGAATTAACGGAGCAAGAAATAGACCGTTACGTAAGTACCACGAACTCCACACACCACTCTTCCCCTCTTTCTCCCTCCTTTCCACCCTCATTTTTCTTCCTTCACCATGCCAATATCGTAGTGAGGAAAGACGGACTGACGCGCGAACGTTCAACAGAAGGCCTATAGTGCGTACAAGAAGGCGCTCATGCGGTTCCTCTATGCGCCAGAGAAGAGAGGGCGGGATTACGGGGACAAGCAGCGGAAGCTCAACGAGGCTGAGGCGAGGTTGAAGCGGTTCTGGATTAGGAACGGAGAGGAAATGCCAGAGGATATATGAAGAACTGCCTTTTTCCCGAATCGAATGGTGCCGAGGGTCTAAGTCCAGAAACCTATCCGGAACTTGAGTTGGCTGGAAACTGAATCAACACTGGGGCCGTGTCTGGACCAGCAGCGCTCATTCGGCTTAGGCTTTAGCAGCAGATCACGGCATGGAATCGTTTCGCTAAAGGGGAGCTTCATACGTATTAGAGATGATACTGCCGGCTCAGTCTCGTAATGACTGAGACTGTAATTACCTAGAGATGAAGTATGCTTACCTAGCTTATTACTACTGTGCAAAGTATGTCTAACGAATGACGCGAGGCCCGTTTTGTGTAATATTTGAACCTGGCTTCATATGCTTCCAGATGCTTTTGCGTCTTCATTTCCCCTGAGGAGGGGGAAGAAAGGGGTGACTGCGATGCCTTAACCAATGAATTGAAAGACACTTGGAACTGCGTGGATGAACTGGGTATTTCGTATCTGGATATCACTACTTTCATATGACTAGGATTCCCTTTGTAGGCCGACTCAATTGCTTCATCCATTTAACCCCTATCCCCTGCCCTATCGATAGGCTGTGCACCAATCAGCCACCCAACACCGGACGCCAGGGTACCAACTGCAGCTTCTCTCAACTGATCCCTTTTCCTGGCTCTTGGCTGACCCGATCTGTCACCCGACTCACCGCGGGCCTCATCTGACCTGGCATTTTCGCTGCGCTGAAGACTGGACAACGCCGTCAAGTTGCGCTGCGCTCTAGCCATACTCGCTCGAGATAAGTCGAAGAGGGACATGGGCGCCTCCTCGACGTGCCGCGAAGTCGTTGCTTTCGCACTTCTCACGACGCCGGCCGGCACGGTACTACTGAAAGCGCCGGGCATGACTTGCATGTCGCCCTGCTCGTCCCAAGCTGATTCTTGCTCCTCTTCAGCCTTCACAGCGGCATTGAGCTCCTCTTCGCACTTTCGAAAGACATTCAAAATCTCCTGAAGAGTTGCGGGCGGAGCGATGCGAAGTGCGGTTGCTAGGCATTCCATTCTTTGTTCGAGATGTCGAATCTCGAGATTGCCGCTAGCAGTCCCTATGTGCGTAGGTTTGAGGGTTCTTGATGTACGGCGGTACTTACCCGCCTGGAGCGCAGCTTTCCATGAGTAATCATCCGTCAGTATGGCTGGGCCAAGCCTCGAGCTACCTCCATTAGATATAAGCTCGCTGCCTGATTTCGCAGGAGGGCCGCGACTATCCGCTGCCAAACGGTTGACAACATACGAATATGCGGTCTCAAAGTCATCCTCGGTGAGAGCAGCGTCTACGCACATGGCCGTGATCCGTTTTTCAACAATCGACCGCTGCCATGATTGCTCCGCCATGGATTGCGACTGCTCGAGCTTGTCACGGGTCAATAGACCAGCGTCGACCATATTGGCCCCGATTTCCAGAAAATCTTGGATTCGGGTGTAACTTTTAGGGTTCTGCTCTAATACCTTCCCAATTATAGAGACCGGGTCTGTATGGACCCGAAGGACAACTGGCATGAACGGCTCTCCTTTCTTTAATATGAGGCGGTATTCGCTCAGGGCGTGTGTGGCCCTGAGCAGAGCCTCGATTCTTCTAGCTGCGGGATGAGTCTCCCCTAGGGTTTGGGGAAATGCGTGGATTCTAACACTGTTTAGAAGAAACCGTTATATTGTGGTCGGAGGAGTCTTACATGTCATCACACTTCAAAAGACCACCACGACCGCGATGAGGGTTGGATGCGTTGTCATAAGCGTTCATTGCTGAAGAAACAATGGTGTCTTGAAGAATGTCGCGATTGAGGGGCTTCTCAGGGGCATCTTCGTATATGGACCTTGCCAGAGAGTAGCCTGGGAGCTTTAGTATAAGAAATTTCAACAGGAACAGGATTGCAGGCCTTACGTGTGTTGCTTAGAAAGGCCTTGAGACATTCAACCTCCAGGAACTCCTTCTTTAACTGGCCGAAGACACCTTGGTTACGAACGTTAGAACCTTGGACCTCTTCTGCCCCCCAATCTCGAAGCCATAAAAGCTCATTTCTCATCCTAAGCCAGTACTTATCATCGCTCTTCGGCCCATTATTAGTCAGTGAATGGATAAATCTTGTGGCCTCTACTTTTTGTTCCCGTTCATCTTGCAGAAAAGCTAGTTCTCCCGCTCTTCGAACAGTACAAGGGACCCCAGCTTTGGCCAGAATGAAGGCACTGAGGGTTAGAATATGTAGAAGTCGTGTAGACGTTTCATTTGGCGCAGTGAGTGTATTTGACTCGGCCAGCAAATCGTTTCTCATATAAGTAGCATTCTTTCCACAGAGAAGCCGTTCTCCCTTTGGGTCGCTGTATGGTGGAAGCAAAGACGAAGCAACCTGTAGAGTAGGGCAAGGATCTTCATCTAATAGTGTCATGATCTTGGTAATGATGCTGTTGACGCCATTTAAAGCTTCGACTGAAGCCTCAGGGATCAGATACGCCGAGGCTAATGCAGCACGAGCATATCTTTGTTCCAGATATTCTTGTTCGCCGTCTTCTAACCACATGGAAGCGTAATCGCCTAAGTCGACGTCCCCTGGCCCGTCCCACTGATCTATAGCTCTTACCGCCACCCTCCACGACTTTGAAGCTTGTGTTGTGATCCACTCAAGGACATGCTCCCAGCCTGGACATAGGGTATGGGTCGTAGGTCGACCATCTTCCGACGGATGGCCGTTTTCATTGCCACGTGCCCACCTCTCGTCGTTGTACAGCCAGGGGCCTATCAAGCCACGAAGGTCTCTTCCAATATACGGGAAATCTTCTTGGCGAATACCAGTCTGTGAAAGTAGCAAATCTACGGCGGCTTGATCACTCAACTGTTCGAAGGCGGAGAGGGTCTGGGCGACAGGGTGATGTGGGTAATATTCGTGATTCCGGCGAAGCAGGGGGAGTAGAACCGAGACCATCCAAGTACGGATGGCTGGCGTATGGTCAAGGAACGGCACAATCAGATCAGGCAGTTGGGTAAGCAGACCGGCTTCCTCGTCGACGCGGCGCGCACGATGTATCAAAAAGAGGGATACTGGGTCCTGGGATTGATCCCTAGGAGCATTTTCCCATGCTAAGGGTAGCAACCGTAGCTTGCGAACTTTCCTCGCGGCCTCGTCGTCCGTAATGTCCTGAACCGAAGACCAATCGATCTCTCGTAGTTCCAAGTCCGTTTCTAAGCTTCCCGACGCGATACGCTGCACAAGCGACACATACTGGCTAGGCGGCAGGGTCTCGGGTAGACATGTCAAAAGTATGCGGAGTAGCAGATCCTGACGCAGGACCCTACTGTGCTGAGCGGCGAGCGCTGTCAAGCTCTCAATGTCGGATTTGGCAGCAAGGTGCGTTGCAAGGAGTACAATGCGCGACGCGGAAGGAAGCGGCATCATTTTCGTAGCACTATATGCATGGTATGAAGCTCTGATTTACCCGGTTCGACGATGTTAAGTGCTGAAAAGACTTGTCGTTGGTAAAGTCTTTGGTCGACAAAAAAAGCAAAATTGACTGGAGCGATGCGATATTCAAAAACGTGTTACCTAAGGTACATACCTAACCCAGGTAGCTCCTACCTAAGCTCAACATTGAAGATAGACTAGAGCCTAGGTATGTACCCTGTAGACAATTGGGCAAGCCACCATGTGGCTCACTTCGCAGGTTGATTGATGACGTAGCAGCCATAGTAAATTATGTAGTGTATGTAGAAGTCCATGCATTTTCTTCAGGCATTTCCCATTTCTATTCGACATGGATAATAAGCAGGCGGATAGGATAAAAATATGATTCAAAAGGTTCTTTTACTCAATCAAGCTGCTGAGCCGGTACAATTCTGGGATGGCTAACCTTAAGAGTCAAGTCAAGACAATGTCATACAGAAGTTGACTGCCGTATTTGCTGTTTGTTGTAAATGCCCCGAGGGAAGAGACGGTTTTGAACGGCTTTGGTACATACAAGTATGTACATAGTTGTGAGCACAAACAATATAGTATATTTAGATTTGACCTAACTCTATAAGGTTAGTCGGACCAAGCTTAAGGACTGCTGTTAGGTACATACTTACACTACAGTAATTCGTTAGAACTTTGGCTTACCTAATTCAACTTAGATTACAGCATCATTCGTCGAAACCGCTCGGGAACGAACTACACACCTGCATCTTCAAATCAGCAGCGCCCATTTGCGCCCATACTATCCTCCAGCCACCAAACGACGTCTGCACCCACGACTAGCTCGGCGTAATGGCATCTGGATACGGTCTCCATGGAGGTTTGTATACCTTGGAACCTCAATGGCTCTAAAGGGCTAACGCGGTCGGTCGAACAGGTCCGTCGCGGTGTTTTCCGTTCTGGCAAGAAGTTCTAGCTTGCTATGTAGTCAACACATCCGCCGAAGACGACTCGGGGAAGAAGAAGTGTGCGCCCGTGCTGGAGGACTACTACGAATGCCTCCACCACAAGAAAGAGGTGAGAATATGGGTTAATTTGCAGAATTACTGCGCCATCGAGGCAACTGACTCGAGTTCGTTGAACAGGCCGCGAGAGTAAAAGCCTTACAAGCTGCATATAGAAAGGCTGAGGCATCTTCAGCAAGGGAGAGCGCGCCGAGCGCCGGCCAGATAAGAAACCTGGGCTTGTTGGGCAAGGAGGATGATACCAAACAGGTCCTTAGTGGATGATCACGATACTCGAAAAGCCGATCCAACCGTGTACGTAATAGGTCCTCAGTGTATGAAATGAAGCACCAACACAACGAAGAACCGGATGCATATGAGACGGATTGGAACTAGGCATTAGGGTGACGTTGTAATCTACCTAGTTACGAAACCCGGCCAGCCTATTTAAATATAAACATATATGAAGTAGGGCAAGATGCACGGGGTTTACCAAATTGTCGCCTCCCGATCTGGTGGAATTCGCCAGCGAGTAGTAATGGACGAGGCTTGACTACTTCTGTCGAAGCACTCCGAATACACGTGTAATTGCTAAGACCAAGGTTTGCTTCCGGGCTGATTGAGTACCTAAGGTGTTTGATGCGGCCGGCTGCGGCTATATGACTTGGGTTCATGAGCTGGCAAGCTCATTAGTGACCTGTCATCCAGGAAAGATGAGCGGCAAGTGTAAGGGACACCATGCCTGGGCATGAAGACTCTGAATGAGAGATAGCTGACGGTGTCTATTCAAGAAGGGTGCATGTAGCTACTGCGTGCTCCTTGGTACCTAGGGTTTATCGTGTCCGTTCTTATCAAACGTGCACCTCGTATGTCTGTGTAGTCGCTATGGTCGCTATGGAGGGAAGTCGCTGCCAGCAATTTTCAACGACGCAGGTGCATTCTTGGGTACTCGTCAAATTGCTTCGTTGCTTCGTTGCTTCACTGCTTCACTGCTTCGTTGCCTCGTACCTTCTACAGTTTCACCACCCATTTTACATTCTTTTCGTGGACTTTGTCGCAGCAGCGTCTCTCTCACACTACACACATACATAGGTACATATGCACCTCATCCTCGTCATCATACCACAATGCCGTTCTTCCGTGGCATTGAGATATCCGTCGTGCCCAGCTCAGGCCTCAAGAAGCTGCCCGAATATCCTCACCCAGATGGATCGTCTGTGCGCCTTGCAACGGTCGAGACCGATCTCAACGACCAACGTAACGGGGGCCAAATCAGTCCACGGCCTTTCGCTCCCTTTAGCCACTCTAATACCAGCCTAACGCTCCAAAAGAAGACTAATCCTCGCATATCCGTCTACGTCCCTTCAATCCCCGGTAGCTGCTCATCTTCATGTTCTACTTGCTACATCCCATTAGTCTAACCGCTGCCTAGGTGATCAATTTCGGCTCAGATATCTGGTTAGCTCCTCATTGGCTCCGTCCAGGTTTCTCTTCTTCAAGATGTACATCAATGGCCATCATACTGTCTCCTGGGGCATCGACGCGAACAGTTCTTCGGCAGGGAGCGTATCGAGAAGCCTCTACGAGCCTGATGAGAAATTCAGGGATGAAAATGGCAACCCTGTTATGGGCATAGAGACGCGATACTTCCGTTTCAAGCATGGCCTCGGCAGAAGTTCACTAGCTGAAGATGGAGGTTTGATTGAGATTCAAGTTTTTCGCTGCCGAGGACGCAGGCGAATTGCGGTTGTTCTCGATCCCTACCCGCATCGCCGCGAAGAGCGTTATGGGATCGCGTAAGGCCATCTGGTTTCTCACCTACGTCTTAGCTCCGTTAGCTAACTTCCTGTAGCTCACCTAGCGGCGGCCTGGTGAACGACCCTCAAGACGCTACGTTCTATGAATATCACTTGGAGGACCCCCGAGATTCACCTTACGCAACCTTCTGTTTCCATTATAGGTCCACGGAGTCTCTTGAAGAGTTAGGTCTCATTCCCCAGAGTGAGGCCCGACACCGACGGGTGTCTGAGGACCTAAGTGACACATCAGCCCCTGATACTCAAGAGGAATATGTTCATGCAACTCCATCTCCGTCAACATCACGGCACAGCCGCGGTGTTGAGCCTCTCGATACGGAAGTGTTCGACAATATCGAAACCATCGGGATGGCTATTCCGGAACCACCTGAAGCGTCTACACTAGGAGGCTATTGCTTGACGGGTCCCCCACAACTATCGCCTGCTCATCTAGCCAGTCTTGCCGCTGGAGATAATGGACAGGCTCAAAGAGGTGAAAGCATGGCTGATATTCTGCAAAGGCCACTTCCAGAGCTCCCCCAAACAATTTCAAGGCTAGCATCAAAGGAATCAGTCCGGTCAAACTGTCCGTCCTTAACCCCGTCCTTAAAACAGTATGTAGACAGCGGAGAGTTCGAGAATGAGGGTGTAAGATTTAATACAGCACATCCAATCCTTCTAACATCAGCGTCAACGCAGGCAGTTCAATTGAGTGACACGAACGCACATGACCAGGGAGACAATTCATTTTCGAATTATACGGATTCGTCAGACTCTACGGAAGCATCAAATTCGCCAGCATTGCCGTCTCCAGAAGGCTATCTTCCAACTACCGGTAGCGTGCTCGAACGCCACCTGAATCGATTCGACTCTCCCATTGCTCAGTCGTCACCGAAGGCTAAGGCCAAATTCCCATTCTCTCAATCAGGAGGATCTTTGGTTGAGGATGTGAATGCTCCCGAAACAGAGCCGCTCAAATTCACCGAAGCGGAGTGGCTTAGGCAGAGCCCGTCACCTCTACGACGTAAGGGTAACCTGATAGAACGCTTGTGGAGTCCGCGACCAGAGAAACGCCCGGGACATTCTTCGATGGTGGAACTTTCTGCACGCGAAGGTGATACAACGGATTCCGACGGCTTTAGCAACAAGAACTCTATCCGAGATAGCCGTGCTGGAAATAGCATCGATGAAGGTCCCTCGGGGAACTGGATCTAGATAAGCAGTTGTATGTGTCGATGGAAGCACTCGAGCCACTGACGATCGGGTTTGCGCTGGAGGGGCTCAGCCTTTTATGTGTTCCATTGACTTCGGTAGTTAAAGTATCTAAGCTACGCGGAATGAGCTGTACGATAAGCAAAAAATGACTTCTTCTCAATAGTAGTTTGCACATCAAGTAGGTTTGTTGGGCTTACGTTGGCTAATATCTGTGGTTTCCAAGGTACTTGGTATGTGTGGCTTTTGGGGTGTATACAGTAGTAATCCGACCCCGCCGGCTTGTAACTGGGTCGATTCAAGCCTTAGCATACATGTATTCACTAACACCCTCCCTCCATCATCGCCACATATCTCAATCTCGCATCTAGTTCAAATCAAGAATCCTCCTCGACGTAATAGACCCCTCACATCGATATAGTCGTGACCCTTGCTCTGCTTCACTTATGAGACATACTACTACTCTTAGGCACTTCATATGTTCAACATGGCTGAAGCGAAGCCCGGCCATCTAGAGAGGACGGCTGCGGAGCCGCGAGACAAGGCATGGCAATATGAACTTTTCCCTTAAGCTAGAATGTTTATTGACTTGTGTAGTCCCTCCATACCGTCACGCTGGCCGAGATCACCCAGATCAACGACCAGATTCGGCTCTTCCGCCTGGAGCTCTCTGCTCCTCTTCGGGTATTTCCTCCTTCGCCTTACATCGACTTAGATCATTTTGGGTGGTTAGTTAATTCCCGTGTTGCCCGTGAAAGTAGTTCCTCCCCGGCCAATGGCTCGATGTCTACGTCCCAGGCGTCCCCAAGGCGGGCGGCTACACCATCACTTCGCTGCCATCGAAGGCGCGTCCGTCCAGAAGCGACTCTTCGTCTCCGGGATACGTGGAGCTCGCCGTCCAGAAATCACCCGATCCGCCCGCCGCCTGGCTGTGGCAGGACCCGGAATCCATCACGTACGCCGAGCTGCAGGTCCGCGTCGGCGGCAGCTTCGTGTGGCCGCCTCCCGGCGTCAACGTGTGGGCGCTGCGGAAGGTGGTCTTCGTCGCGGGCGGCGTGGGCGTCAACCCGCTGATGAGCATGGTTAGTAGTTTGGCTGAGAAGGGGGATGGCGGCGCCCCTTTCGAGGTGCACTTCTTGTACTCGCTGAAGGACGACCCAGCATCCCAGGGGCCTAGACGCGCAAGCCGGCTGCAGTTTGTCGAGAGGCTAGCCTCGATATTCGCGTCGGGCAAGGTGAAAGGCCGCTTCCAGCTGTTCCTCACAAGCGGGAATGGCGAAGGCAGGGGAGAAGAAGAAGGCGTTTTGGCTTGTAGGGATGAGGGAGGTGATGTGCCGTTTCGGGCGCGTAGGATGACGGTGGATGATGTCGCTGCGGCCGTGGGCGGTGCTTCAGAGAGGAGGTTTGCGGTGGTTTATGTCTGCGGAGTCCCTACGATGACGGACGACTTTGTCCAGAGGCTTACCGACCCCCAGCATGGGCTCGGGATGGAACCTCATCGGGTACTGTGTGAGAAGTGGTGGTAGACAGTGAGCAGCGAATGTACTGCGCGTTGGCATTGAGCCGACATGGAATACGAGTTCTCCTTCCGCTGGACTGTATGGCTGCATATTCGTTGCAACCGATGCGAACTGAACAGGGGTGCGCGTGTAAATAGGGTCTTCGAGTAGAGAAATAATTCCATGAGCCACGCCTAGATTTTCAATAAGTTTCCCTGTTAGCGAGAACTCATCTGTAGCCTCTGTCACATTGTCATCTATCATCATCATCCGGTATAAGATGTCACAATGCATGGCAAAGGCTTCTTCGATGAGCATACACTGCATTATGCTTCCTTGGTAGAAGGCATCAGGACTGCAATGAATGGATTTTCCAGTGTCGCAAGTCATCATTGTCCGCTTCTCATAAGTTGCTACTACTAAGTGGACAACACGCTACCATGACGCGCAGAAGATCTTTGCTACGAATATGTCATGATTTCCAAGCACGCGAAACGCCACTCTAGAAGCCTACATTCTTTTGGGCAGAGGAATGGTATGAGTATGATCAAGTCGCCTTTTAATTGTCCTTCTATCGCAGTTACGACGGTTCTGTCCATTTCACCTGATCCATCACTTGGCCCGCCGACGGGTGAGAGTAGCCAATTCTCAACATTAAGCGGAGAGGCTAATTACAGAGATTAGCAGAGTTATACAGAGTGTCTTTTCTAGAATACTTACCCCCTTGCTTCCCGTGATCCTCATCAGCTGAGTTGCTTCACCTCCAGGGGCTATGTCGGCATTGGAGATACTCATCAACTGGAGCTTCTGCGACTTCGGCACTGCGGCTTGTAAACCAACATTGGACAATTGAGTCCCAGACGAGTTCCGGAAACGGCTTAGAACCTGCACGGCCCCTTCAGCGTTACGCTGTAGCTGAAGCGTAACATTGAGGCCGTTGGCATTGTAGCACGGAAGACCGCTCGGCGGGGAAGCTAACGTGGGCTGCTGCGGTGGAGGAGAGCTTAGTCCCGAGAGGGCGTCGAGGCCGGAGCCAGCAGGAGCAGGACTTGGGGCCGAACCCTGAGAAAAGAGATCCATAATTGAAGCCGTGTTGCTCGCCTGAGGGGGGGGAGATGCCGCCGTTGGGGCTGGAGTTGTGCTGCCACCGAGAATGTCTGCTAACAAGTCGGCATTGCTCTGGGATCCATTCGTGGGCGATGCTAACGGTGCCGTGGTAGTGGTACTGTCTCCCATCAGATCAAGTAAATCCTGATCTGTTGCGGGTTTCGCAATAAGCTTCGACCTGCGATTAGCAGCCTTCTTAGTTTTCTTGGTCGCTTCGCCAAGCACCCGTGACTCCTCCTTGATTTGTGGGGGGGGCATCTTCTCAAGAACGCCACGGCGTATGTCGTCGTAGGAAAACAGGTTTCCGTACTCCACGGCCCGTTGTTGCACCTCAACATCCAAGCTGGTCTGATGGAATTGCAAAAGACGTTTAATACGCTCGATCTGGGATGGATCCGATAGACGCGTACTCAGTTTGACGAGGGCTGTAACGATGTATTCGGTGGTCACCTGTGTAGCATAACTGCTATTGAGTATAGTGGCGAAAAGGTCGATGATTTCATGTTCTTTGACCTCTTGCACTAATTCTTCCTCCTCGTACTGGCCGCCCCTGAGCAGGGAATCTCCATATTCGCCAATACACCACGCGCCTGCCTGGGTTAAGCTTTCCTGGGTGATGTCCTTTTTCAAGTTTGCGTATAGCTTCTGGACAGCATAAGTCTGGAGCTCTGGAGTCGTGGCCACGAGCCGGACGAAAGAGGCCATAATAGGTTCCTTCACATAGTTTCCGGCAAGTGTTAGTACTCGCAGCATGGTGTCGATATGCCAGCGCTTGTTGGGCGAGTATCGATCAGCCGCAATACCGATCTGACTAGTCATGCTGGGCTTGAACTCATTATCGGCGACCTCGAGGAACGCAAGTAATTCTCGGATAAGCACTCGTACGTTGCTCTCATTAATAAGAGTGAAGCTTAGGTCAAGAGCGCGCCTCCTAATGCTAATATCGGGATCTCGTAAACATTCGAGGATGGTATTCCGGTGTCGTTGGACAGCATTTGGTTCGATGGCGACAACTTTGATCAGAGTGTTCAGGGCAACATATCTTATGTTATTGTCTCTGTTAGAAAGAAACTTGCCGAGTATGTTCACACCAAGAACCCTCAGGCCCGAGTCCGCCTCAATGTCGAGTATGGTTCGAACAGCTTCGTAGAGGATAGAATTGCCAACGTTTTTTGAGGAGTCGGTGTTGGTGGCCACTTGAGCGAGAATGTCGTTAATTTGTTCAGTCCCTTCAGCGTCGCCGCGGACGAGAACGCGCAGCAGACGGAGTATCTTGACCTGCAAGAAAGGGTCTGTGATGCCTGTCACATCATGCTCAGGAGCGTAACCAGATGTAGCAAGACCCTTCAAGGTCCTCACTAGAACGGGCACGAACTGTTTGAACTTGTCGATGATCCCTTCATCGCCTCCTTCCTCCTCCTCCGCTTCACACATACTCGTAACCAATGTAAGCCCGCATAGAAGCACGCCGTGATTCCTGTCAGACAGTAACTGAGCGGCTTTTTCGACAAAATGCTCCTGCAGATCCGGGACTTTTCGACATATTCGCATGGCGCATAGGGCAGCTTTCCTACGGATATAAGGATTGGCAGTCGAGATCAACGTTTCGATTTCAGGGAATAGGTCTCGCGACATCTCTATCGAAGCGATATTACCCAGAGTGCAGAGGGCGAGGCCCACAACATATTGGTTAGAATGACCCAAGTCACTGTTTACAGAGGTTAGTTAGTGTCAGCCTGCTGTAAAAGAAGGAGTTATTAAAGGGGGTTGGCATACTTCTTCAACGAGTTCGTGACCAATGTGAGCACTTCTTGATTTTCATCTAGCAGCAGACTTGTAGCTAGGTGCCCAAGCCGCTTGTCGGCGAAGCGCGGGGATGCGAGGAGCTTTATGCATTCTATTTGACCAAAGTGCGTTCGCTCTCCCAAGGTGAATAAGTAGAGGAGCTTGGCAACATTATTGCGCCTATCAAATCAATGTCCGTCAGCAAGGCCTCGAGCCCTCCGGGGTTGACGTAGCTTCGTGCGCACCTGACGTTGTGGTCACCGCTCTCTTCCCGAAAACTGGCTCTGATGGCGGCGCTCTCCTTCTGGATGACAGCTCGTTCGTCGGCAATGGTCTTCGCTGCACGCACATTGCGGATAAACTGCTTAACTACGAGAGCACATTGCAGTAAGTAGCATATCCCGTATAGGATTGATTGGAGAGAGACTGGCCAAGAAGATGCTCCGTTTGTATCAGAACTTACGGGAACTCATGGTGAAGCTTCGCGGGCCCTGAAAGGGCCTATTAAAGTAGACTGGCCAGCTTAGGCAGGAGTGGGAGCCGTGGATTACAAATACTCAATATTGTAGAATGCGTTTTGACGGAATTTTTCGTTGTGTCGTATGCTGACTGCCGTCGATTCGTTTGGTATTGTGTATATCTGTGCTCGTTGTAAGGCCAGTGGCAGCAACGTTCTCCAGAGTCTCAAAGGCCATTGTGGCAGCCCCAGCCTTTGTGGGGCTCCAGCTGTTTTAGCAATACATAGGTAATGTACCTAAGCACCCATTTTTGAGTGGAAGAATAGGATATCGGAGCTATTTTATCCGAAATACACTAGCGTAGGTACCTACATGTAGGTACAATGTAGACGGTGGACCCGGGTGGATTAGGTAGACCCGCTGTTAAGCATGCAACATTCATGATCGCAGTCTCTATGTACATAGTGCATGTATATCCCATTTGGCATGGTGCGGTCACATATGTGCATGTTTTCAACTATGCAATGCGCGTGCCTCTCTCCATACAACAGGGTTATTCGACTTATGACTTAAATGTTCCCCTAATTGTCTCCGAAGTGTCTCGCCCGGGGACTTTCCAACGTTACGAATTATCGACGGCGTAAAACGTCCTCCGACTATCTCGGCATTCGGGTAGATGGTCTTGCCGCAAACCCCAATACCTAGGTGGTTAACACGACTAGCTGTCCACTACACTAGAAGCTTCACGATCTGCCTAACAGATGCCTCTGGATGCTGGGGAAAAGACCAGGTTCGTTAGAAGACAGCCTCGAGGCATATCTCTACCTAGGGCATGGCATATTCTTACCTTTATTCCTACAATGTAGTTATAATTTGTAAGCTGATCGTCGCCTTGTTTCGGGCGTGGGCCAATTCCAAGTGCCATTTCGCCGCTTTGGTAGTCTGTACGGGATAGGATCATAGAGTAGCAGTAGTAGGCTGAATCTCCATAATAAGGGGCTGAAGAAAGTTCCATCCCCATCCGTAGTGTCATCACCCATGATATAAAAACTCCCTCAATTCTTTCTGCGAGTCTCGACAGCTCTAAATCCCAGACAGACCAGAAATACTCCTCTATTATCGACAATTGCAACATCAAGCACATCCACTATGGTTTCCTACGCGCTTCAAGTTCCAAGCGAGTACGGGTAAGTAGGGCTTTTGTTTCCTACCTAGTTTACATGTATGGATGTGCTGGAAGTATTGCAAACGGCCAGCACGCCATTTTTCTCCCATCCGATTGGCACACCCGCGTCACCGGAACCAACAGAAGTAGGATCAAAGCTAATTGCGTCATGTTGTAGCTACGTTCTAACCGTTGCTGCCTCGTCGCTTTTCGTCAATACCTTGCACTTCTTCCTGACGGCTAAGGCGCGCAAGGCGAGCGGCCTCGCATATCCCATCCCTTACGCAAGCCAAGAGCAAGCCGAAAAGGACCCAAAGGCGTACGCCTTCAACTGCGCGCAGCGCGCCCACGCAAACTACACCGAGAATTTGACGCCTTTCTTGGGCGCCCTCCTCATCTCCGGCCTCCGCTTCCCGACAGCAACTGCCGCTCTCGGCGCTACCTGGGTTTTCGGTCGCTTTTGGTATGCTCTCGGTTATACGTCGAGCGGACCACAAGGAAGGCTTAAGGGTTTCACTTTGAGTATCCTCTCCGATCTCTCCTTGAAAGTCATGGCTGTCATTGCTTGTGTCAAGCTCCTCCCAAGCGCGTAGAGATATGTAATAACGAGGTCGATGGGAGGTAGAGGGGACAAGATATTACAAAATAAGCAATAGAAGATATCTTATAAAATATATTCTTCATCGTACATGTGTGACAATCCTGAAGCACCTTGCCAGTGCGGTGCCCCGAACCCCAGCCCCGCAACCTGATTCGGCCGAATGTATGACGGTTCAGAACATACATGGCTGGCAGTCGATTACTCCCTTAGCTGCGCCTCGGCTAATAAGGGAAACAGGTAGCAAAGTACTGGTTGATGAGCAAGCAACTTGACGGATAGTATGGGATGCCAGGATTGCATGCAGATATATATATATATAAATAAGGTAGCTAGCCAAATATTCCCTATAACCAACGGCTTGAGATGGATTATAACCCGGCGCCAATATTCAAGACAACCACAACGCCAACCGCTAGGTAAGATAAATGGGAGTAATATTCTTAGCGTCAATACTCGTGTCCTATGTGCAGTCAATGCATCTCTTCCTCCGCCGCCTTCGCAGTTCCACGACATGTTCCTCTTCGGGGATTAGGTTCGCCTGGTCAGATCGATCCTCTTCAAGAACGGGGTCTCCCCATGACTCGTGGCCGTTATTACCAAGAAGATAGTCACCAAGATATTTCATTGCCTGATGCATCTCTTCGCCAGTAGGAATGATGTATTCGCTTGGAAGCAAAAAGCCATAGCTTCCGGTGTCTCGTAGCTTGATCTGATAGCTGTAACGAGCCCCGAACTCGTGAAAGATATAATCCATAGCAGAACCACCACCAGCCTCGACTCGGACCCTTTGCGTATCCGTTACATCATCCGCCGAGAGCTCACGTGCTACGGCGCCTTCGCAAGCTGATGTCGTGGTGTAAACTTCGCCGTTAGATAGCCTCATATGCTTAGCCAAATTCATAGCTACCTCTTTTAGATTCTCTATGTTGGGCGGATGGACGGTGCAGGAGTATGCGTACGGATACAAGACCTGCTGCGAATACGAGTGGAGGTCTAAATAAGCCACAAACTTGACACCGTTTTCTGTCTCATTTCTGGCCCAATCCGCTAGCTGTGCAGCTTCAACTGCCTGGAACGGTTGGTCGCCACCATAACTTTCGGAGCAAGGTTCGTTCTGATGCTGAACACCATCCCACCGGTAGCCGAAAGCGTGGTTCAGATCGAACCCGGGACAGTACTGCATCTTGGTACGTTGCCGGGACTTGCGCCACAAACGGTCGACTTCCCAAGTGTACTCGTATCCATCGGGGTTCAGGACAGGGATAAAGACAATGTCAAAATGCTCAAGGATCTTGACCACCATTGGGTCTTCGTCAATAGACCTGATGAAAGACCACGCGACATAATTCACCGTGCTCGTGGATATCCACTCCCTTGCGTGAAGACCGCCAGTAACAAGGATGGTGTCCTTACGAAGCCCAGCGTCACTAGTTGGTACGCCGACCCTGAGTGCCGGTATATCGCGACCTTCGTATGATTTTCCAACGCTGATCATCCGAACAAGGCCACGATTTCTAAACATAGAGTCAAGCAACTTCATCCACGTATGAATAACAGAGAGCGGTTGATAGTCATGGAAAAAGATATCGTCAACACCCCGCTTTTTAGGCGAGGGGATATCGTTCGCGGGGGTGATGCCCCGGTCCTTCGAGAGAGACTGAGCGACTGAGTGGGCGGGAGCATTGGACGGATAGGAAGCCGCGACGGCACGGGCTAGATCGGGAATCAATATTGTATGGTTGTGTTGTAGAGAGGCCGGCAGGATACCCATCAATGGCCGAATGCGACGGGTCTCAATTCGTATATCAGTGTAGTTATCAGTAAAGTCCCAGACGTCGAGCAACATCTGGTCAATCGCCTTTCTCAAAGCTGCCTCGTGTGCGTTTGTCGACACATTGAACCGTATCACAACCTCGTTTTCATATCTTCGCAGATTACCGAGGAGCTTCGGATGGGTATCAAGCCATCGATTCAGACCATTTCCAGACCTTTTCGAAGTCCACACGAAAGAAAGGTCAAGGAGCCGGCTGAAATACGAACGACCATCATGGGCTTGGGACCGGGCAACTAGCGGAAGGCTGGTAGCGGCAGAGGGGATGGATATCGCAAGGATGAGGAGGAAGGCGGATATAAAAGATTGGCGAAGAAGTGAAATGGAGCGCATTATGACGAAGGACCTGCGACGGAGTGCTCGAGTTGATGTGTGGCGTGGTAGAACATTGAGAAGAAGCAGCTAAGTTGACGTCCAACGCCGCACCCGGCTCGAATACTTCGGCATCGATTGAAATTCTACAAAAAAACAGTTGCCTGAAGAGGAGGCTATGTTAGCGTAAAAGTAGCCGTTCCAAGGTTATGTCATCACTACCTACCTAAGGTACCCAAGGCAGGTAACTTCCAACGGAATCCAATTGACTTTGGTCCAAGTCTCGAGCCGTTAGGTCTGACCTGGAACGTTCAAAGTTGGCCGGCCGGGCCGTTAAAAGAGTGGAGGAGGGGAGGGGCGGATAACAACTACATACCTACATGTACCTTATGTACCTAATGCACCTCTCTGGCTACCGAACTACAATATACATGTATGTAGCTACATCAAGCCTATATAACATACATAGGTACATACACCTACAACGGTCATCTTCCTCAACAGCTCAAGTCTTTGATTATAAGTATACATTTTTGATCTTCTTGATCTTTACTCTCCTGCTTCGGCCATTGCGACTTATAGCGAATCAAGAAGGAAGGGCCTCTTCTAGAAGTTATATCCATATGCTGCTTATCGGTAGCGTGTGTGAATACCTACATGTAGGTTAAGAAGGTCGCTACGATATCTTTATCCAATTTGTCGGGTCTTCTCTTTAATCTCTACGAGGTAAGGTGCCTCCACTAGCATTGAACGTTAGCCACGAAGCAAAACATTGTACATTTATGTTTATTTGTATACATATAGGTACAGATGGATGTACACATAATGTAATGTACACTACGCACATACGGGCTACCAATACACTATGTACCTACACTAGCCTATGTAGCTGCCCGGCCTCACCATTTTGGGTAGAACTTGGGGCTCTCGGCGGGGAGGGAAGGGGGCCCAGGTAGGAGGAACCTGGAAGGCCCCAAGGGGTCCTAACAACTTTTAATTGCTTCTACAGAAATAGCAACTGACTTATTACACCAACCAAGTACCGGCAATCCAAACACTACACACACAGATGTATACGGTCTCGATGGCATCCCATTGATTGATTGACTGTCCACTGATAGATCAATTCATCCCAATCTGATACAGTGACCATAATAGCCAGCCATACAGCCGAATTTTGCCAACTACTAACTTGCTTTCGTCGCTTGCTGACTTCATCTGCCAGCTAGTTTCTCAGTCTGACAGCTCCGGCGAACAAGTACCTGTCAACAGATTATTCTACTGGAATTCAACGCCATCTAACCAATCCACGGTCTTCGCCCTTCGCAAACTTACCTCAAGACAATGGGTCTTCATTATTGGAACTCTTGACGTGCTGACCATCGGCCACTGCTGCCACTTGCACCATTTGCGAGCCGGACGCACAGCCAGTCTCATTCTCAGGCGAACACCACGCCATTTCTTATCAAGATGCCCTTCCTACGCCGTCGCGGCGTCATGGCCAGCGACACCGACATGAGACGACACACCATACTAGTTGAGCAAACGCCTGTCACCCCTAAGCCGCTTTCGCGTAAGCTTCAGCAAGAAGCTCTACTGAGTCCCGACGCTACCGCGAGGAACGGAGAAGGGACGAGGGACAGCGTCTCGGCCGGGAATGGTGAGGGTAGCAAGTCTTCGGTCGAGACGGTCGCCACATCTGCTTCGGTTTCCATGTTCCCGGGCAGGGATAGCGAAGATCCATACAACCGCCCGGAGTCGCCGCCGGTTCAAGACGAATCACCGAAGCATCGCAGGTTCAGCATGTTGAGATTTCGCAATGCCTCCGATTCTCAGTTATCAGCTCGATTAAAACAACAGCAGCAAGCTGAAAAGCTGCCCCCTATGCCACAACGTAAGTCCTTCTAATGCCTTTCGAACCTCTGCCCAGGCTTCGAAGCTTTGAGCTTAGATTCGCCCGCTCACATTGACATCCTGTCTAGCTCCTGCCATTATCACAACTGCGCCTACAATGGATATGGAATTGCAACCTAAGAAGCAACCTCGGATGAGAATTCCTCTTCGAATACGCCGGTCTAGCGACTTCCCTAGAGGCGACCAAGAACCCACGCCAAAACCTATGCATACGTCGACTGCTAGGAGAGAGAAGAGAAGGGCTATGAACGAGCGAACGATATCCTCGACCAGTAAACAAACAGTGACCTTCGAAGAGCCCAGTAGGCTGGAAACACTTACCACAACGCAGTCTAATGCATCAGATCAAAGCACTTCCTTGGCCCCCCAGATGCATCGCCTGTCCGAATCGTCTAGATCAGAAAGTAACCTGAACGAGCGCGCAACTTCTCCGGCACAGTCCGGGTCGAATCCAACTGGCTTCTTCCGTCTTCGTCGCAAACAGAAACAACCCGAACCACTCTTTCCTTTGGGGCATCTACCTCAGAGGTCTAAGACACCCGCGTTGCCTGGGACGACTTCTTCAGTCTCACGTGCCTCGACCTCCTCCCGGCCTTCTAATGCCACAACCGGCCCGTCTCGGCCGTCCACAGGACACGATGGGTCAACACCTTTAGCATCTCCCTCCCATACTGGAGGCTATTCTGTAAAGCCTTCAGGGTCGCCGGCCACGGCGTTGTTCAGACCGACGTCTCGAAACTCCGGACAGTCGTCCCCAACAAGAGCCCATCTCAACCTTAGGGGCCGCTCTTCCACGATGAGTTCTCTCGGCGAGAGTTTCGTCGACGACCGCCAGCATCCAGGAACTACACGGACCTCTTCTTCTACTGGCCGTAAGAGTTTTGGCGATCTATTAGGTCTCAGCCGTATGCGGCAGAATCCCGATAGCTTACGACATGGGAGCTTAACACCGGCGACGCCAGGCTCTAGCACTTCAAAGAACAATTCGCTACAGATCAATCGGGAACCTATTGTACTACCCGAGCGTCGAGAAGACGATACTCCGGCCAAGTATCTAGCGCGTGTAGAGGAAGTGCTGAGTCATGGTGTTATTGCTAGCGCACTGTCTAAGGAGAACGACGCGTTCTCAGCTGCTGTCCTACGAAGTTACATGCGAACCTTCAGTTTCTTCGAGGAGCCTATGGACATGGCCATTCGGAAGCTCCTGATGGAGGCTGAACTCCCTAAGGAGACACAACAGATCGACCGTTGCCTGCAAGCTTTCGCCAATCGCTACCACGAATGCAATCCTGGAATATACTCTACTCCGGATCAGGCTTATTTCATAGCTTTCTCTCTTCTCATATTGCACACGGACGTGTTCAACAAGAACAACAAGTATAAGATGCAAAAGGCCGACTATCTGAAGAACACTCATGGTGAAGGTATTTTTGATGATATACTTGAGTGCTTCTATGACAACATCAGCTATACGCCGTTTATTCATGTAGAGGACGACCTTAGCGTAAACGGCGACCGAAGCGGCAGCTTAAGATCAAAGAAAAAGACCATTTTCCCAAACACTACGACTGAGACGTTACGGAGATCGAAGGATCCAATCGACCCCTATACATTGATCATAGACGGCCGGCTAGACACGCTCCGACCGCCACTCAAGGACCAGATTCCACTAGAGGAGCACTACAGCTATCTGGGCACTGCTGATAGTCTTAACTTGAAAGAGCTGCAGAAGACATTTTTCAAGACCGGGGTTCTGCAAATCGTGTCGGCGCGTTCGCGTCCAGATGCCTTCATGACGGAGAAGACGGCGAACAATCCAGAGGAAGCGCATCCAGGCATTGTGGATATCAAGGTCACCAAAGTCGGGTTGCTTTGGCGCAAAGATCCCAAGAAAAAGAAGACGCGCTCCCCTTGGCAGGAATGGGGAGCAATTTTAACGGGGGCCCAGCTATATTTCTTTCGCAACACGCAATGGATCAAGAACCTGATGCATCAATACGAGTCGCATATTAAGTCTGGACATGACGGGATCCCGCTCATTTTTAATCCACCTATTGAGCAATTCAAGCCCGACGCCCTAATGTCAACGCACGGCGCAGTTGCTCTCTGGGACGCCAATTACAAGAAACACAAGAACTCTTTTGTTTACATTAGACACGGTGGGCTAGAGGAGGTGTTACTTGCTCAGAACGAGGAGGACCGGAATGACTGGCTCGCCAAATTGAATTACGCCGCCGCATTCAAGACGTCCGGTGTGCGCATGCGAGGTGTAGTTGGTGGTAGCTACGAAGGTCAAAGTCGACGTGCCATCAGGAGATTAGACGACGGCGACGCAACTCAGCTGGTTCAGACGCCAAGCGGAGAAGTCAGCATCAACCGGAGTCGTATCGATCACCAGATGGCTCGAGACATCCTGATTGCTCGCCGTGAAATAATCCGCCAAAAAATAGAGGAAGCTGATGAGAAACTCCAGCATGCGCAGAAGATTCTTGATACGCAGTTGAGGAATGCTAGGCACCTCCTGATCTTGGCACCAATTCAGGACAAGACCCGTGACCAAGTTCGGGGAGGTGCTGCCAAGATCATTGCGCAATTGAAGTGGTCTCGAACTGAGATCTGGAGATTGAAGTGCCACCGCGATATCCTTGCTTTAGATCTCGAAGAGGAGAAGGATGTCAATGGCGAATTAGAGGAGGCGAGAATTGGAACTAGTTCGTCCACTGACAAGCCATTCGTTGCGGAAGACGCTTCCCAAAAGGCACAGCAACAGAGTCCGCGATCCCCAGCTCCCGTGTCGTTATCTCAGCCGGCCGAATCCATGAAGCAGGTGGACGGAGACTCGCCAGTGGCAGAAGATTTCCAAACTCCCCCGACCAGTGCTACGGATCCGACATTCCATAATATCCAGCTTTCGAGAGACTTATCTATCGCAGCCTCCGACCACCGTGGCCTCAGGAAAACATCAGTCTCAAGCGCGGCCTCGTCGAAACAAGCTGCCGCGACTACACCACCTCGAAAAGCGTCAAGTCCGGTAGCTGGCCAGGACAGAGGCGCGATTGACGAGCAAGCTGAGGATGAAGGCGAACGTCAAGTTCTCGAACAGGCTGGCCTTCTTGAGATGGAATCTGCTCGCACATCAGGCCACAAGCGCTCTCCCTCCGGCAAGGGTCACGACGACAGTCCCGATCGACCTAAGCGCGTAAGCGTCCCCGGAGCCGACAAAGATGGGCTCGAACGGAACAAGATGCGTCGTAGCCTTCAGCGTACGCTTAGGGATGGTGCGGGACACCTCTCACATCACCGCAGCAGGAAGGGCAAAGACTCCGCATCAAGTGGTGGCATGTCAGACGAGACGGTTCGGGAGAACGATGTTCTCACTCGCGGTACCGGCAGCTTTACCGTGCACGGTAAGAAGGCATCCGTCATTAACTTCGGCAGCGAACTCCAGAGCCTGTCCGCAGACGAGCGTATCAGGCAACGTAAACAATCGTACCAGAGTGATGAACATGGCTTTGGTTCTCCGGCCAGTATTGATGATTTCCACTCGGTTCTTGGCGACCCTCCAGAACGAACTGATCGTCGCGGATCAGGTGCGAGCGCCAGCACAGCAACGGCTCGGTCCTTCCGCGAGCTACACCGGAAATATTCATCGTCGAGGGCTCACCGCCTTGCCTCAGGAGGCCTGACAGTCCCATCGGACGAGGATAGCGACGCAGCCATCAGCTTCTCGGAGGGTCGCAGGTCACCACTGCCGCCTTTGGATGACGAAGATGAAACTCTAGGGGTCGATCCTCCAGCGCAAACCCGTTTCTATACGCCAGAGCCGCCTAGCTCCCCTACTCAACAGATTACCTTAGAAGCGGGTGAAGGAAGTGACGACGAGGTTACCCAGGAGATAGAGCGGCTGCCCAGTCCTGTCATAAAATCAGTCAGGGCGTAGTATAGTGTTTGCCGCAGGTCACAGACCAGGGATGTTGTGGCAACTGCTTCGGTTTCGAGGCTAAGGGGTTTTGTAACAATTGCGTAGGAGTTTTTAGAGGTCGGATCAGCTTAGGCACACTGGAAACGTTACTCGAATTGCAAGCATTCAAAAGGAGATGACATAACATAATATATGTACTGGTACTGGTAGAAAAGGACGCCAAGGCTTGAAATGGAAGAAAAACTTGAAAATAGCCTGCTGGTATTTTTTGGTGCTTCATTGGGGAAATGGTTCCACCGCTGTAGTAATGCTGTATACCTATGCATGGGGATTCCTAACGGCATTCTTCTTTTACATCTAAATCCTAATTCGGACAGGTGTCTCACTTTCGTGCTATTGTGACGCGATGATCCGGACTGCCTTGGAATGGATGTATCATTCTCATACTTGAACGATAATCTAGAATGCCTAGAGCGACACTCAGTATCAGTCATATCTTTACCCATTTTCTCATCTATTCCTCTTGACTATGTGTCATCTTCTTACTTCTTGCCTTTCTTCTTCTTCTTTGCTCCCTGGACGCCAGGCGCTTTCTCTACTTTGACAGCACCAGCACCACCGACCAGTTCCAGAGTCTCTTCTTCCCTGACGATGCCGCCCTGGGTGATCTCCTGCGCCCGCTTTCTGCTCTTCTTCCCCTTGGGTCGGTACGTGGTACGGTCGCGGAGTGGCAGCCACCGCTCTGGATCGGGCTGCTTGCCCTCTTCGTAGTTCTTTGGGAGTCGCGTCTTCCGACGGCGCTTCACCGCCTTTTCCAGTTCTCGTCCTGCGGGTCTCTTGTTTCCTACGGACGTGGATGCCGGTGCCGAAGCGGCACCTGCGTTGACGAGTTCCTGGACGTCGATTCCCGCTATAAGCCTCTCCACGGGCGTGAGGTTCTGTAGATACGGTTTGATCTTGGAATAGTCATCGTTCGCGAAGGAGGCCACGAGCCCTGCAACCGCAACTAAGTCATGTTCGGACTTAGCCACCAAGGTTTCAAAGGTTTCTCCAGCCGATGCGATGTCCTCTTTGTCAGAGGACCTGAGGAGTTCCACACCGGCTTCTCTTAGGAGTGAGGTAGACGACTCTTTCGCTCTGGAGCGCCAATAAGTGGAAGCTTTGGCCAGTTCGGCGCGAATGGAATTTTGCCGTCCCTGGAGTCGATATAGCGCCACGGCTACGGCAACGAGGCCAGGCGCGTACCGGACGTCCTCGTAGTCGGGGGTTGACGCTGTCTCCAGGCGCTTTAGGAAAGCGTCTAGAAGGCTCAATGCCGGTCTGGGGTTATTCAACTGAATGTAGAGTTGAACGATAGTGAACAGAAGCCCAACATCCATCGGGCGCTTTTCAAGAAGAGGTAAGATTTCCTTGAGGGCTTTTGCACCAGTCTGCAAGTGCGTATGGGCTGCAGCATTGACAACCCCAAGGCCTGCGACTTCCACGGAAGCCGTAGGAGATGGGCTCTGCAAAAGGAGTTTTGAAGTGGAAGACTCCAGGCCGTCGAACTTCTGTATTCGGAGGGCGATAGCGTATTTGTTGCGTCTCAGTATAGACGCCTGGTACTCGAAAAGTCTGTCGCTGTTGGATAATTTTGTAGACTTCTCGAGGAGACGGTCCGTAAGGTAAGGATTTCTTCCAGCAACACCGATCGCAACCTGGTTGTTCTGCGCAACGGCCCTAGTTGGTGCTTCTGGGACCCTGGACCTGTCAGGATATATAGGCATGGAGCGAATATAATGACTTTACTCACTCGGATGTGACTATGGACTTGTGCAAAGCCACAGCTTCCGCCTCCTTACCTAGCCTTGTGAGAACGTAGGCACGTTGTACCATAATTGGTAAAAGCTCGCCCTTCTTCTCCTCCGCAGATAGGTCCTCGCTAGCTTCGCAGAGGTCCTGTGCACGCTTGAGGAATACAGACGCCCGCGTGAAGTCCCCCCTAGCAATACACGTGCACGCGGCATTGTACGCAGTTTCGAAGGCTTCTAGATAGTCACGCGACGGTTGCCTTTCTTGCTCTTTCAAGAGGTATCCTAGGCCATTCCATTCAAGCTGAGCACTTGTGGCTATGCGATTAATCTTCAGGTCGTTCTCTTCTCCAAGCAAGCCGCCCTGTTCCTGGGAGAGTAGGCGATATGCGTCGGCGGCGTCTGAGAACTTCTCGGCGCGATAAGCGATCTGGGCGGCAAGATGGCGGAAGGCACGAGACGACCTGGAAGAGCTCGAGGCGGTTTCGAGAGTCTTCTCGGCAGCTTCCAGCCGGCCAGACTTATAAAGCGCATACGATTTCTCGAATACGCACTCCTTCTCTAGGTTATCCCCGCCTTCGGCTATAGCTCGAAGGGCGTCGTCGAAGCGGTCTAATTTTAGGAGGGCAATGACGCGAATGCGATGGGTGTTGGTATCCCGTTTAGAGGCCTTGATGGAGGCGTTGGCAGCTTTCAGAATTTCGTCGTGGTCCTGGATGGTTGATGCCCGCAGGAGTGATGTGAGAGCAGCGGCGGGATTCGCCATGACTAAGGTTAGCAGGCTGAGCCTATAATACTCGTAATGGGAGGTCCGACCATGTGGGAGCAAGGCCCAATATCCCTAGCCCGCGAAAAAGGAGTAGAAGAAATGAGATGTGCGTAGGTAACAATTGGTGTCGTTGGGATGTGAAGTTTTGGTGGTTGATGGTGGTGGTGGGGTTATCGAATTGTCTACGACCGTGCTAAGAACCATGGTACCTACCGTAGCGGCAAAGTGTGGTTTTAGCAAATGATTTTTTTACCCCAAAAAGGATAGTTGCATAGGAAATAATTATTGCTACGCAAATGATTTTTGCAATTGGCTATATTTAATTAATTAAGTGGAGCAAAAGAAAATTAAGGTTATAATGCGGTTAAACCCCACTAATTTAAACGGCATTAATAAACTAGCCACCCATTAAAGCGGTTAGCTTAATTGTAATATATGCATCCTTAACGTATTACATTAGCTTAGCGCATTATAATAACGCTTTAAGGCTAAAGTTTAATTTTTAAACCTTTTAAAATTTTAGCGTTTTTGCAACGCACGTGACAGCACGTAACAGCTAAACCGTTTCGTTTTAAAATTTCAACTAATTAAAGCCTTAAAATTTAAGATTTAAAAATTTATTTACGTAGCAATAATTATTTATTCCTAACTAAAAAATTATTATGGCATTTTTCATTATTTACGTAATAATTATTATTCTTAGCTTATTACTTTTACTACAATATATACCTTATGTATATTATGCATTATAAGTGCCTTTTTAACGCTTTATGTAAGTAAAACCGTTCGTTATATATATAAGTATTTACCTATATAAGTAATTAATGTAAGCACCTTAAGGTTTTATAAAATAATCTTTAGTATTATTTTATATTATTAAAATAATTTATAATTTATATTTTTTAAACTACCATTTTATAATAAAACCTTTATTTAAGTAAATAATGTTTTTTAGCGATAAAATAATTTATAAATGTATATAGTTTTAATAATAAAGTTATTTTATTTAAAAATTAATTTATGTTAAAATGATTTTAAAAATTTAATATAATTTTAAATCTAATAATATTATTTTAATAAAAAGTAATTATAAAATAACAATTATGTTTATATTAAAGGTTATTTATACTAAAAAATTATATTATTAAATAGTGGTAATTTTTAGTGTAAAATAATAATTATTTTAAATTTATTTTAATATAATGTTTATGTTATGTTAAAAATGCTTACTTATTTTAAAAGTCTTATATAAGCATAGTGTTTTTTTTAATATATAATTATTATATTATAAAAATTAACACTATTATAAAAGCCTTTGCTTTTTTTTAATAATGTTTATAATTAAATATAACCTTTACTTAATAATAATTATAATTTAGCTATTTAGCTTTATTATAAAATCATTATTTAATAAAATAATAATTATAGCTTTAATATAGTTTTATAATAATAATAGTTTTATAGTAATAAATTTATTTTTACTAAGAAAAAATGGTTTTATATAAAAAACAAATCGGTTATAATAATAATTCTATAAATAACATTATTATATAATGAATATTATTTTTATTTTATAATAAGTTACGTATTAATTATTATTACTATTTATAATACTAATATATTAAAATAAAAATCACTAAAAATATAATTATATTTATAGTTGCATATACTTTTAGTTATTACTAAAAACTAACCTAAAGCCTTACTTACTATTAGTTTTCTTAATATATTATAGTTTAATTTCTTAATAACTTTATAGTTACGATTATATTTTTATAAATAGCCTGCTTTATTAACTGCATGTGTATTATAATCGTTCGAACCGTTAAAATTAAAATAAGTAACATTAAATATAATTAATGCCTTTATTTACTTCTTAAAAATTTAGTAAAATAATGTTATTAATATATGGTAATTTACGAGAAAATGTATGTATTTAGTATAAGCGGTGGGTTTATATAAACTGTAAAATAGTAAAATTATTATTATTATTATTATTAATCTTACATTAATTACCCTTGTTGCTTGTTCTAAAAGGCGGGGTGTATAAAGCTGTTATTTAGTAAATGTTTAAATAAAAACTATAATTTAAAGAAAACCTATATTGCTTTAATAATATTTTGTTTATGTTGTGTAACTATATTATTTATAGCTTTTTATTTATAGAAGCTTACCCTTTTAATAAAAATAAGTAAAAAAGAAAAAAAAAATTAATATAATATGTTAGTATGGATAAGCCCTTTTTTCTTACAGGTTTTAAGGCCTATTATCCTTTTTATAATGTTATGGTAGTTTATTTTTTGTTTATTAATGTAATGATAGTTATTCTTAGTAATGGCTTTAATATTTTTACTTAATATTAGCTTAAGTATTTATTAATAATATGTTTAAAAATATACTTTTTAAAGTGCTATTTAAGGTCTTTACTACTAATATTTATTTATTGTTATTATAAATCTTAGTAAATTAATAATCTTTTTTTATAATCTTTTTAACCTTTTCTTATAACCATTTTATAACTTTATTGTTATTACTATATTTAATATTAAGTTTACTATATCTCTTTAAGAAAAGTTATACTTTATTAATATTTTATATATAAAGTGTTTTTAACATATTGTTAATAAGTATAATATAAAGAATAAGCTTTTAATTAAGTTTTTCTATTATTTTATCTTGCCTGGTATAATTATTTATAAGCTTTATAAGGGTTATAAGATGATTTATTATACTATAGATAATCTAGCTGCTTTTTGCTACCTTTTTATCCTTACTGACTTAATTTACCCTAGGTTACTTCTAAGATATATAATAACTTCTTTACCCTATCTTCTTTTATTAAGTAAACTATACCTCTTTTTACTAACGCTAATTTTACAGATAATAAGCTATTTCTTATAAATACTTATTAATTTCTAAAAGAATTAAAAGTAAAAATAACTAACATAATAAACTATTTATGTTATAGCTTTAAAGCAATAAAAGGATAATATTATTTCTCCTTTTACCCTTTCTTCGTTACTAAAGCTATAAACTTTATTACCTATATTACTTAGATATAATAGCAGTAAAATTATTTATAAGTTTAATATTTTTAAGATATTTATCTTAATATAAATACTTTACTTATTTTCCAATAGTTTTTTATTAATGTTTCATAAACTCTTAAAGGGTAACAATTTTTTATAAAGGCGTGGTATTATTATCTTTTATTTAATAATATTGGGTTTAATTACTAAACAATTATTAAGGTTACCTATAAAATGAAGGTGAAGTAAGCTATTATAGCTTATTTAGGTTATTAGGAAGGGATTATTTTTATGGTTAATTTCTTTTTTTTTTAAGTAATAAGTTATAAATAAAATTATATCGTTTTAATAGTATTATATTACTTTATTTATAATTATATTATATTATATTATATTTATTTAATAAATATCCTATTCCCTTTTTTAGGTATTTATGTTTAAGCTTTTTATATTACCTTACCCTTTTTAAACTATATAGCTTTTATTATCTTATCTTTATTTATTTAGCCTTTTTAATTATTTTATTATTATTTTATTACTAGTTTGTTAATATATTAATATACTATAAGTTATATTTTTTTATTATAAATTAACCCCTATTATTTAAAAGTCTTTTGTATAATTTACCTAAAAAGCTATTATAAAAACTTTAGCACTTTCTTTAATAATAAGCTTAGTTTTAATTATATTTTCCTTCACCCATTAATTTCTATATATTCTTTATACATTTATTATAGAAAGCTATATAATTTTATAAATGTTTTAATATTATTCCATTATCTTTATACTAAAGTTTAGGTTAATAGTTTTATTCTAGTTTATCCTTAATATAAATAATAATATTTTTGCTTTATTTATTCTCCTTAAATAGGTAAAACCTTTTTTCATTATTCTCCTTATTAATAAAGATAATAATAACTACCCCTATTTACCCTTAACTAACCTTTACTATTTTTAAAAAGAGTTTCAAATCAAAATTGTTTAAATAATAAATAACCTACTCTTTAATTTTCTTACTATTAAGGGTTTATATTAATCTTCCTTTTATTTTATTATTGTTAATATTGTAATTTCCTCTACTAATTACTCTTAATAGTTTTAACATTAAAGAGGGTATTTACTATCCCTTTATTTTAAAAATATATATTTAAATATAAATATTTTATTACCTTTTTATTACCTTTTTATTAATAAGTATAGACTGATTTAAAATAATATTATTTTGAAAAGGTAATAGTATATTATCTATTACCTAGGGATATTAAATTTAATTACTAAAGATATATTAAGGAGTCTTTTTAGGTAAAGATTAATTTTATTATATTTGCTAAGTTAGATTTTTAAAAGGGCTATATTTTTATAACTAATTATCCTTTCTTTCCTAGGGAAGAATTGTAAGTGTTTTAATACCTTTATAATATTTTTATTATAGTTTAATTATTATAATAATATATTTATTTAATCTTATTCTTTGTTATTTATATATTAATATATTATTACTTTTATATTATACCTATTATATTGCTTTTTTATATATTAACTTTAATGTTATCTTATATATAGGTAGTAGTTTTTATTTTAGGAATTATTTTATAATTATTTTAGCTTTATTTAAATCTATTATTGCTTTTATATAATTCCTCCATATTATTAAAATATTTAAAGCTAAATAATAATATAACACTATTTATACAATATTATATTAATAACATTTTATTATAATATAGTAAATAGTTTTTTTATCTCCATACTTATACCTAAAAGTTATAACTCCTAAAACCTTCCTTTTAAAAAAGAAAATTTTTAGTTTTATCTTTTTAATATATATTTATATTAGTGTTAATACTTTATATTTCCTAAGTTTATAGTACCATTTCTTAATATTAATTTTACTTAAAGGCTTTATTACTATAAAGGTATTATATTAATATTTCATTTTTTCCTAAGCTTTTTGTTATTTTTTTAGTATAATATCTTAAAAGCTATTATTCTTAGTCTAACCTTTAAGTTAGTTATTTTACATTTTACTATCATATTTATGCCGTTTTAATGGTGCTTTATTTACATAACTATTACTCCTTCTCCTTTTCCTACTTCTATTATTCTTTACTTTAATTACCCACCTAATTATCTTATATTTAACATCCCTTATTACCTAATTAAAGTTGGTAAACTCTACCTTATTCTTAAATTTAGTTATCTTTATATTAAGATATAAGTTAATTAATAAGTATCTTATTTTACTTTCCAGCTTTAATATTAATATAACCTTATATACTCCACTTACTTTTTGTAAATATTCCAACTATATGGCTTTAAATTTTATAGCAATCCCTTTTACCTTTTCCTTAAAGCTAGGAATATATTATACTACTACTCTATATACTATAACACTTTTAATTACTTTAATATATATCTCCTTAGCCCTTAAAACATTATACCCCTATATAAAAGTTACTAGCTTTAAGAGTATATATTTTTGCCTCTTTATCTTTACTTTTATTACTTTTAAATATCTTTTCCACCTAAGCTTTCTATTTAAATAAATACTAAGGAATTATATACTCTCCACTAATATCATAATAATATTACTAAACATAATTATTTTAATTTTAGGTTTATAAACTTTAATAAAATATATTAATTTATTTTTTCTTAAGGTAAAGGTTATACCATACTAAGCCACCCACTTTTTATAGGTTTTATATACTTCTTTTAATTTTTTATAATTCTCCTTTATATCTTTTAATACTATGAGTAGGTTAATATTATTTATAAATTTAATTACTAGGATTTTTTCTCCCTTTAGCTTTTTATAAAAGGTTATAATATATAAAATAAAAAGAATAGGAGATAATGAAAAGCCTTATAAGATACTAGTTAATAGTTATTATTTTATTAATACATCTTTATTAAAAATTAATTTTACTACCCTTTCCCTTATAAAGTTTTAGATTTATTTAATTAGTTATAATAAATATCCTTTAATATAAAGCATATATACCATTCTCTTTAAGATAATATTATCAAAAGCTCCTAATATATCTAGTTACAATAACAACACCATCACCCCATATTTTCATATTAAATATACCCCCTTAATAACCATATATACTATTACCTTTATTAACCTATAAGCTTTATTTCCCATTTATTCATCAAAAAATAAATGATTCACCTTTGTTACATTAGTAATATATTATATAATTACTTTCTTAATCATTTTATTCATCATGCTTAATAAAGCTATTAATCTATATACATTAAGAAATATTTTCTCCTCCATAGATTTCTTTAGTTTAGGAAGTATTATAATTATTACTCTTTTAAAAGCTTTTAAATAATATTTAAATATAAAGCTTTAAATCACTATAACAACAATAGCTTAAAATATTAGCTTTTTATAGGCTTTTAAAAACCCTATTAGTAATAGATCTTCTCCAGATACTTTCCATTATTTTATTTCTTTAATAATACTCTTTACCTCCTTTTATTTTATTTTTTTTAAGATAGTAAAGCTATATTCTTTATATAGTTTATTATACATCTAACCTACTAATATATTTATTAGGTTTATTTACAGCTTTAAGAAAAATTATTTCAATAATAGTTTACTTTTTTTATAATATATATTCACTTATGGTTCTTTAACTAGGTTTTTTTAAAGGTATAATATTTAAATATTTTGTTTTAATTCCCAGCTTCTAAGCCTTACTTATTTTTTTAGGTCTTATAGTAGTTTATTATTTTTAAAGGCCTTTACTAATATTTTCTTTTAATAGTTTTTTTTTAACATAGCTACTATTTTTTTATATTTTTTATTAGTATTTTTTAAAGCGTTTTACTAGTATTCCATCCATTATATGTTCCATTTTTATTATTATTTTATTATCCCTTTCTTAGCCTTATTAATTTCCTTATATTATTATTAGGTTGCTTAGTTATTAGTAACTTTTTTCTCTAATGTTATTATATTAGTAATTTATTAAAGTTTTATTATTAAATATTTTATATATTTATCCATATTTTTTTTAGTATTAAAACCTTTTAAGATTTATAGCTTTTTAGCCTTTACTACTATTATATTTTTATTTAATTCTTTTTATACTCTTTTAATGGAAAACCATCTTTCCATTATTGGTACCTTATTAAAAAAAACTTTAATCTTTTGTGTGATATGGTTTAAACTTTTTTAATCTAATAGTTTGGGCTTGTTATATTTTAGCTTTTTATTTATTTATACTAAATTTATAGTAAAATCTTACTATTTTTATTATTATTTTATTATGGTTCCTTTTTTAGTAGTAAGGGTTAGTTATTACTATACTATTAATATTAAAGCTTCTTTAGGCTATTCTTAATTTTGTTTTTCTTTATTTTATAAGAGGTAATATATATTAAAGTCTTTTATTACCACATTTTTTCCTTATATTTTCTTCCAAAGTAGTTCTAAAATTAGGTTTTGCCGGGATTAGCCTACTAGCTTTACATATATTAACCATATTATTAGTGCTTTATTATTATATTAGAGTTATATTAATATTTAATTATAGCTAGTTTTTTTTTCCTAGCTTTTCCTTTCAATCTTATTATTTATATATATAACCGTTTTACTTAAATTTTTTTAAATTATTTGATAATTACCTATTTTAGGGTAAAGTAATTTGTTATTTAAGAATTATAATTCTTATATTATAATTATATTACTATTATATTAACTATAAAATGTTTGGTTTATAATGTGTTATCCTTATGCTACATTTTAATATGCTATTTTAAGTTTTTTTATTAAATATTAGGGAACGATCCTAACTATATTTACTGTTATAATTTTGGTGGTTTGAAATTAGTCCTAAAGGGTCCCATTGTTAATACTAAAAGGCTAAAGAAATATGTTTAAATCTTCTTTAAATTATTATTTATCCTAACTTTAGATTTTAATCTAAGTCTCCTTTTCCTTAACATTTGTTGTTATTCTTAACCTATTGTTTTTATTAAGTTTATAGTTAGGTTTATTTATTTCATTTATATAGTGTTAGTTTTTTACCTTTGTTTCATTAACAAATTAACTTTATTAAGTTATATACCTTTAAATATATATTATATTTATAGTTTTCTTAGCTTTATTAAACTAGTATTTTACTTTTTAAATTATCTTAGTTACTAAATATATACTTTTTTAGCTTTTTCCCTTACTTTTTACATATATTTATATCTAAATTTTTAGGTTATATACTTTCCTCTATAGTTTTAACACTTTAATAATCCCTTATAGCTTTTATCTCTTTTTTTATATGTTAGGTTGGTATATTTACTATACTTAGCTTTTTTTTTACAATATTTTATTATATATTCAAATTTATAGCATTTAAAGCACTATTTAGCCCTTACTTTTTTTATAAAAGGTTTATATTAAAAGATCTTTACTTTTTATATTATTTTATTAATATAAAGCTATTAGGCTACTATAAGATTTATAACTTTTATAATTATTAAAGTAAATTTTATTTTTAAGTTTTTTTGGTATATTAGTTTAATTTAATTAATAGTTTATATATTTTACTTTTACAGTTTTTTTTTTAGCTTCTTAAGTAATATATAAGCATTTTGTAGCTTATTCACCTTAAGACTTTTTACCATTATCATAAAGATATATCTTAAGCTAATTACTTAAAAACTAAAGGCCTTTTATATCTATCTTTAGTTTATTTTATACTTAATTATATCTTATTAAAACATTATTATTATATTACTACTTTATAATTATTAAGCTATTATTACTTTATTTTTTCTAAAAGCTATATTAATTGCCTTTACCACCTTTTTTATATTATAAATTACTAATTTAAGGTTTACTTATTCTCCTTTTATTATAAGCTTTCTAAGCCCCCTTAATGAGACTACTAGGGTAGGTGCTTAATTTACATTCATGTTTATGGTAATTATGTTTACCTATATCTATTTCACTAACTAATTAACATTATTTTACTTTAGGTTTATTATAAATATTTTGTTTTTAAGCATCTTTAAGATATTAGTCTTTATTATATTAAACAATAATTTAATGTTTATATTTATAATGGTCTTAATATACCATCATTTTCCTTTTAGTTTATTGCTACTTTATTTTAGTTAAATTTATTTTATTATTTTTTTTATATCTTTTTTACCTTTTTTTTCATATTCTTTTTTACCATTCCCATTAGTCTATTAAATAATGCTTTAATTATATTAATTCAGCTTTTATTATATAGCTACTTTTGTTTATTTTAATTTATGCTAATGATACGTTGGTGATTAACATGTGTTTTGTTATTTTCACAAATACCTCCCATTTGTAAATCTTTCATAACAGCGTTTTGTGTTTGTATGTTGGCGGTGATGTATGCACATAGTGTTATTTTTGTATCTATAATTAATTATTTAGTTTAAGTTTTGAATGAATTAATAAGCTTTTCGGCTTATTAATTTAATTTAAAAGTCCTTTTTTAAAATATTTCTTAGGTTATTATTATTAAAAAAAAAAAAAAAATAATAAAATTAATTAATTATATAAGAAGTTTTAAAAGACATAAATATAAATTAATATAGTGAAAAAAAGGCATAAAAGCTTATAAGCTTTTATTTAATTTATTAATATGCTTATTTAATAATAAAAATTCTTAAAAAAAATTTATATAACTTATAATAGCTATAATAAATTAGTTTTAAAAATGAAAATATTATTATTATTATTATTATTATTATTAATTTTATATTAATTACCCTTATTACCTATTCTAAAAGGCAAGGTATATAAAGCTATTGCTTGATAAATGTTTAGATAGGAACTATGATTTAGAGAAAACTTATATTGCTTTAATAATATTTTATTTATGTTATATAACCGTATTATTTATAGCTTTTTATCTATAGAAACTTACCTTCCTAATAAAAATAAATAAAAAAGAAAAAAAAATTAATGTAATATATTAATACAAATAAGCCCCTTCTCCTTATAGGTTTTAAGGCTTATTATTCTTTTTGTAATATTATAATGGTTTGTTTCTTATTTGTTGGTATAGTGATAACTATTCTTAATGATAGCTTTAATACCTTTGCTTAATATTAGCTTAAATATTTATTAATAACATGTTTAAAAATGCACTTTTTAAAATGTTATTTAAAGCCCCTGCTATTAATATTTATTTGTTATTGCTATGAATCTTAGTAAATCGATAATTTCTTCCTTATAATCTCTTTAACCTTTTTTTGCAACTGTTTTGTAACCTTATTGTTATTATTATATTTAATATTAAGCTTGCTATATTTCCTTGAGAGAAACTATATTTTGCTAATGTTTTATGCATGGAATGTTTTTAACATATTATTAGTAAGTATAATATAAAGGATAAGCTTTCAATTAAGTTTTTTTATTATTTTATCTTGCTTAATGTAATTATTTATAAGCTTTGTAAAGGTTATAGAATAATCTGTTATATTGTAGGTAATTTGGTTACTCCTTGTTACCTTTTTATCCTTATTAACTTAATTTATTCTAAGTTATTTTTAGGATATATAATAACTTCCTTGCCCTATTTGCTCTTATTAAATAAACCATGCTTCTTTTTACTAACACTAATTTTATGAATAACAAGCCACTTCTTATAAATACCTATTAATTCCTAAGGAAATTAAGAGTAAAAATAGCTAACGTAGTAAACTGTTTATATTATAGCTTTAAAGCAGTAAAAGAACAACACCGCTCCTTTTTTTACCCCTTCTTCGCCACTAAAGCTATAAACTTCGCTACTTATACCGCTTAAATGTAATAATAACAAAACTACTTATAGGTCTAACATTTTTAGGACATTTATTTTAATATAAATATTTCACTTACTTTCTAATGGCTTTTTATTAATATTTTATAAACTTCTAAAGGGTGGTAATTTTTTATAAAGGTATAGCATTATTATCTTTTATTTAGTAATATTAAGTTTAATTATTAAACAATTATTAAGGCTGCTTATAAGGCAGAGATAAAGCAAGCTATTATAGCTTATTTAAGCTATTAAAAAGGGACTATTTTTATAGCTAATTTCTTTTTCCTTTTAAATAATAAGCTATAAATAAGGCTATATTATTTCAATAATATTATATTATTTTATTTATAATTATATTATATTATATTATATTTATTTAATAAACATCTTGTTCCCTTTTTTAGGTATTTATATTCAAGCCCTTTATATTGCCTCACCCCTTTTAGGCTATATAGCTTCTATCATCCTATCTTTATCTACTTAACTTTTTTAACTATTTCACTATTATTTTATCACTAATCTATTAATATACCAATCTACTATAGATTATACCTCTTTATTATAAGTTAATCCCTATTATCTAAAGATTCTTTATATAACTTACTTAAAAAGCTATTATAAAAACTTTAACACTTTCTTTAGTAATAAGCTTAGCTTTAATTATATTTTCCTCTGCCTATTAATTTTTATATATTCTTTATATACTCATCATAAAAAGCTATATAATTTTATAAATATTTTAATATTACTTTATTATTTTTACGCTAAAGTTTAAATTAATAGTTTTATTTTAACCTACCCCTAGTATAAATAATAACATTTTCACTTTATTTACTTTCCTTAAATAAGTAAAACCCTTTTTTATTATTCTTTTTATTAATAAAAATAATAATGATTACCTCCATTTACCCTTAACTAACCTTTACCATTTTTAAAAGAAGTTTTAAATCAAGGTTACTTAAGCAATAAATAGCCTACTCTTTAGTTTTTTTACTATTAAAGGTTTATATTAATCTTCCTTTTATTCCATTACTATTAATATTATAATTTCCTTTACTAATTACTTTTAATAGCTTTAGCATTAAAGGGGATATTTATTATCCTTTTATCCTAAAGATATATATTTAAATATAAATATTTTATTACTTTTTTATTACCTCCCCATTAATAGGTATAAACTAATTTAAAATAATATTATTTTAAGAAGGCAATAATATATTATTTATTACCTAAAGATATTAAGTTTAATCACTAGGAGCATATTAAGAAATCTTTTTAAGCGAAAATCAATCTTACTATATCTACTAAGTTAAACTTTTAAAAAGGCTTTTAAAAAGGCTATATTTTTATAGCTAACTATTCCTTCCTTTTTGGGGAAAAACTATAAATGTTTTAATACTTTTATAGTATTTTTATTATAATCTAACCATTATAATAATATATTTATTTAATCCTATTTCTTATCATTTATATATTAATATATTATTATTTTTATATTATACCTATTATATTACTTCTTTATATGTTAACTCTAATATTATTTTATATATAGGTAGTAGTTTTTATCTTAAAAACCATTTTATAATTATCTTAACTTTATTTAGGTTTATTATTACTCTTATATAATCCCTTTATATTATTAAAGCATTTAAGGCTAAATAATAGTATAATATTATCCATATAATGTTATATTAATGGTATTTTATTATAATATAATAAATAATCTCTTTATTTTTATACCCATATTTAAAGGTTATAACTTTTAAAACCTTTCTTTTAAAAAAAAAGGCTTTTAATTTTATTTTTTTAATGTATACTTATATTAATACTAATATTTTATATTTCCTAAGTTTATAATATTATTTCTTAATATTAATTTTACTTAAAAGCTTTATTGTTATAAAGATATTATATTAATATTCCACTCTTTCTTAAGCCTTTTATTATTCTTCCAATATAATATCTTAAAAGCTATTATTCCTAGTTTAACCTTTAAGCTAACTACTCCATATTTTATTATTATATTTATGTTATTTTAATAATACTTTATTTATATAGCTATTATTTCTTTTTTTTTTCTATTTCTATTATTCTTTATTCTAGTTATTTACCTAGTTATTTTATATTTAGTATCCTTTATTACCTAATTAAAGCTAATAAATTTTATTTTATTTTTAAATTTAACTATCTTTATATTAAAATATAAATTAATTAATGGATATCCTATTTTACTTTTTAACTTTAATATTAATATAGCCTTATATATTTTATATACTTTTTATAAATATCCTAACTATATAACTTTAAATTTTATAATAATCTTTCTTACCTTTTCCTTAAAGCTAAAGATATGTTATATTATTATTCCATATACTATAACATTTTTAATCACTTTAATATATATTTCTTTAGCCTTTAAAGCACTACACCCCCATATAAAAGCCATTAACTTCAAAAATATATATTTTTATCTCTTTATTTTTGCTTTTATTACTTTTAAATATTTTTTCCACTTAAGCTTTTTATCCAAATAAATATTAAAAAACCATACGCTTTTTACTAATATTATAACAATATTATCAAATATAATTATTCTAATTTTAAGTTTATAAGCTTTAATAAAGTACATTAATTTACTTTTTCTTAAAGTAAAGGTTATATTATATTAAGTTATTCACTCTTTATAAGTTTTATATACTTCTTCCAATTTCTTATAATTCTTTTCTATATCTTTTAATACTATAAATAAGTTAATATTATCTACAAATTTAATTATTAAAATCCCTTCTTCTTTCAGCTTTTTATAAAAGGTTATAATATATAGGATAAAAAGAATAAAGGATAGTAAAAAGCTTTATAAAATACCAGCTAATAGCTATTATTTTATTAACATATTTTCATTAAAAATTAACTTTACTACCCTTTCCTTTATAAAGCTTTAAATCCATTTAATTAATTATAGTAAATATCCTTTAATATAAAGTATATATACCATCCTCTTTAGGATAATATTATTAAAAATTTTTAATATATTTAGTTATAATAGTAATATTATTACCTTATATTTTTATACTAAATATACCCCCTTAATAACTATACATATTATTATTTTTATTAACCTATAAGCTTTATTTCTTATTTATTTATTAAGGAATAAATAATTTACCTCTACTATATTAATAATATATTATATAATTGCTTTTTTAATTACTTTACCCATTATACTTAATAAAGTTATTAGTTTATATATATTAAAAAGTATTTTTTTCTCTATAAACTTCCCTAATTTAAAAAACACCATAACTATCACTTTTTTAAAAGCTTTTAAATAATATTTAAATATAAAGCTTTAAATTACTATAATAATAATAGCTTAAAACATTAACTTTCCATAAGCTTTTAAAAACCCTATTAGTAATAAATCTTCTTTAAATACTTTTTATTATTTCATTTTTTTAATAATATTTTTTACCTCCTCTTATTCTATCTTTTTTAAAATAATAAAGTTATATTTTTTATATAATTTATTATACATCTAACCTACCAATATATTTATTAGATTTACTTATAGCTTTAAAAAAAATTATTCCAATAGCAGCTTACTCTTTTTATAATATATATCCACCTATAATTCTTTAGCTAGGTTTTTTTAAAGGTATAATATTTAAATATCTTATTTTAGTTCCTAGCTTCTAAGCCTTACCCATCTTTCCAAGTTTTATAATAGCTTATTATTTTTAAAAACCTTTACTAATATTTTCCTTTAGTAATTTCTTTTTAATATAGCTACTATCCTTTTATATTTCTTATTAACATTTTTTAAAATATTCCATTAACATTCCATCTACTATACATTCCATCTTTATTATTATCTTATCATCCCTCTTCTAGCTTTATTAACTTCCTTATATTACTACCAAGTTACTTAATTATTAATAGCTTTTTTTTTTAATACTACTACATTAATAATTTATTAAAGTTCTATTATTAAATATTTTATATACTCATCCATATCTTTTTTAATATTAAAACCTTTTAAAATTTATAGCTTTTTAGCCTCCACTACTATTATATCCTTATCCAATTCTTTCTATACTCTTTTAATAAAAAGCTATCTTTTTATTATTAATACTTTATTAAAAAAAACTTTAATTTTTTATATAATATAATCTAAACCTCCCCAGTCTAATAATTTAAACTTATTATATTTTAACCTTTTATCTATCTATACTAGGTTTATAATAAAATTTTACTATCTTTATTATTATCTTATTATAGTTCTTTTCTTAATAATAAAAATTAACCATTACTATATTATTAATATTAAAGCTTCTTTAAGTTATCCTTAATTTTATTCTTTTTTATCTTATAAAAAATAATATATATTAAAATTCCTTATTACCACATTCTTCCCTTATATTCTTTTTTAAAATAGTTCCAAAATTAAGCTTTATTAAAACTAGCTTACTAGCTCCACATATATTAATTATATTATTAGCATTTTATTATTATATTAAAGCTATACTAATACTTAATTATAACTAGCTTCCCCTTTCCAGTTTTTCCTTTTAATCCTATTATTCATATATATAACTACTTTACCTAAACCTCCCTAAACTATTTAATAATTATTTATTTTAAAATAAAATAATCTATTATTTAAAAACTATAATTCTTATATTATAATTATATTATTATTATATTAACTATAAAATACTTAATCTATAATATATTATCCTTATACTATATTTTAATATACTATTCTAAGTTTTTTTATTAAATGCTAAAAAATAATCCTAACTACATTTACTATTATAATTTTAATAATTTAAAGCCAATCCTAAAAAGTCCTATTATTAATACTAAAAAGCTAAAAAAATATATTTAAATCTTCTCCAAATCATTATTTATCCTAACTCTAAATCTTAATCTAAATCTTCCTTTTCTTAGTATTTATTATTATTTTTAGCCTATTATTCCCATTAAATTTATAATTAAATCTATTTATCTTATTCACATAACACTAACTTTCTACCCTTATTTTATTAATAAGTTAACTTTATTAAACTATATACCTTTAAATATATATTACATTCATAATTCCCTTAGCTTTACTAAACTAACATTTCACTTTTTAAATTATCTTAATCACTAAACATATACCTTTTTAACTTTTTCCCTTACTTCTTACACATATTTACATCTAAATTCCTAAGCCATATACTTTTTTCCATAATTTCAACACTTTAACAATCCCTCACAGCTCTTATCCCCTCCTTCATATACTAAACTAATACACCTACCACACCTAACTTTTTCTTCATAATATTTTAATATATATTTAAATTTATAGCATTTAAAGCACTATTTAACCCTTACTTCCCTTATAAAAAGTTTGCACTAAAAAATCTTTACTTTCCATATCATTCCATTAACATAAAGCTATTAAACTATTATAAAATCTATAACTTTTATAATCATTAAAACAAATTTTACTTCTAGGTTTTTTCAATATACTAACTTAATCCAATCAATAGCTTATATATTCTACCTCTACAATTCCCTCTTCAGCTCCTTAAATAATACATAAATATCTTATAGCTTATCCACCTTAAAACTTTTTACTATTATTATAAAAATACATTCTAAGCCAACTATTTAAAAGCTAAAGGCTTTTTATACCCATCTCTAGTTTATTTTATACTTAATTACATCTTATTAAAATATTATTATTATATCACCACTCCATAACTATTAAGCTACTATCGCTTTATCTTTTCTAAAAGCTATATTAATTACCTTTACCACCTTTTCCATATTATAAATCACTAATTTAAAGTTTACTTATTCTCCTTTTATTATAAGCTTTCTAAGCCTTCTTAATAAAACTACCAAAATAAATACCTAATTCACATTCATATTTATAATAACTACATTCACCTATATCCATTCCACCAGCTAATCAACATTATTTTACTTTAAATTCACTATAAACATTTCATTTTTAAATATCTTTAAAATATCAATCTTCATTATATCAAACAATAATTTAATATCTACATTCATAATAATCTCAATACACCACCATTTTCCTTTTAATTCATTACTACTCTATTTTAATTAAATCTATTTCATTATTTTTTTCTACACCTCTCTTATCTCTCCTTCTATATTCTTTTTTACCATTCCCATCAATCTATTAAATAATACTTTAATCATATTAATTTAACTTTCATCATATAACTACTTTCATTTATTTTAATTTACACTAATAACACATTAATAATTAATACATGTTCCACCATCTTCACAAATATCTCCCATTTATAAATCTTTTACAACAACACTCTACGCCTACATACCAACAATAATACACACACATAACATTATTCTTATATCTATAATTAATTATTTAGCTTAAGTTTTAAATAAATTAATAAGCTTTTTAGCTTATTAATTCAATTTAAAAGTTTTTTCCTATATACAAAAGTTTTTTCCTATTCTAAAAATATTATAAAAAAAAAAAAAAAAAAAAAAGCATATATATATTAAATATTAAAATTCTTAAAATAATATCTCCTATTATATAAATAATAACTATAGAAAATTATTAAGTATTTTAAGCATATATATAATAATATTAAAAATATAATATTATATATTTTATAATATAATTAAAATTATACTAAAAGGGAAAATAGTTTATAATAAATATATATATATATATATAAAGGATATAACTAATAACATAAAAACACCATACCATAAAACTAATTATTAGGTATATTTAATTAAGCATTAATAATGAAAAAAGTCCTAACTAACTAAAGGTATTAAAAAACATAAAATTTTATGCTTATAAAGTAAATCTATAGAATTTTCACATTAGATAATTATTATTTTATAATAATTAAATAAATAATTATAAAGTATAAAAGGGTTAATATATTATAAAATAACTTTATATAATAAAGTAAATTATTATTAAGGTTTATTAATAATAAAAAATAAGTAAATATTAGCTTAATGGTAAATAATATTATAATGTTTAATTATTTAATTATAGCATTTTAATAATTCGCCGTGAAATATATATAAAATATGCTATTAATAGAATTAAATAGTTAGGAATAATAAATAATAAGTAAGGAAATATAGGTAGTTTATAAAGTAAGGTTTAAAGTTATATATATATAAATAAAATAAGCTAATGTTTTTACTGGAAAAAAATCAGTTCGGCTTAATTTATTCCTTTATGGTTATATAGGTTATATTACTTCTTTTGTTTTTTTAAGCTTGTTTAATAAACCTTTAATAATATTACTAGGAAAAGAAATTAAAATTATAAATTAAAGTTATAATAATTAAAAAAATATAGTTAATGTTATTTATAAAGTTGTTAAAGGTATTTAATTCCTATTTATGTAAAAATGTTAATATTAATTAATGCTATATTTTATTAAATAAGCTTATCCTAAAATAATAATTAGTTAACATAAACTATATATTAATATAAGCCTTATATAAAATATTTAACCCTTTATATAAAGTATATATTATAATTAATTAATATTATTATGTTATTAAAAGTTAATATTACTTAAATCTTATTTAATTTAACCTATAAAAGCTTTAATATTATTTTCTTTATTGTTATTTTATATATTAAGTATTTTAAAAAATAATTTGTTGTATTATTATAAGTTTGCTTTTTAATAAATGTCACAATATAAAAAAGCTATAAAGTTAAGGCATGCTGGTAAATGAATATATTATTTAATTAAGCCATTGTAAAATTATATTAAAAGGTGGTGGTAAGTTATATAAAATTATTAATTATAAAGCAAACTTATTATTTATGTTAATTAAGGTATTATTAGTAAATTTTATTGATTTGTAAATTATATAGCATAAAATTATTAACTTATTTATAAAACTTAGCTTTTTTAACTATTTAAGGTTTTTAATGCTAAGCTTAATTATGGCATTATTATAATTTATTTAGTAAGCCTTTTTTAATAGTTTTATAAACTTAAAATAAAAAGGTAAGTTTTTTAATTTAACTTAATTTAAGTGATTTTTTACTTTTACCTTTATAATATACAATGAAATATTATAAAGTGTAAATAATAACTAATGATTTATATTTAACTTTATAGCAATTGCTAATATATTATTATCGCTTATATTATAATTAAATTTAAATATAAGATTAATTGCCTTTACAAATAAAGGATACTTATATTGTATTTACTGAAATAAAAAATGTAGCTTAAGTGTTTAGTTTTAAAAGCAACTAGCGAAAAGGAATAAAAAAGTTTATTAAAAATTTTTAATTTTAGTTAAGGTAATGGTAACATTTTAATGGTTAATAATATAAATATTTAATTTAAGGTTATTATTATACTTAGTTAGCATAACCTTACTATAAAATATATTATGAATTTATATATATTTATTCTTTCTTTATAAAGTAAAATATAAATAAGTTAAGCCATACTTTTTTACTACCTTAGCTAAGTAAAGGCTTATATAAATATTTAAAAGTTTAGCTATATTTAAAAAATTATTTACCTTAACTTCTAAGTCCTTTTTATGTTTTTTTATAGTGATAATAATCTTTAATACTATGGTTATTTCTTTTATAACATTATTTTTCATTTTATTTCTAAGTTAACTTTTTTAAATTAAAGCAGCTTAAGTTAGTAAAAACTAACCTAAAGTTACATCTTTAAGTTTATTATTTAATCTATTATTTAATTTAGTATTTTCTTTTTTTTTAAATAAAGCTGCCTATGCTATTGCCTATTGCTTATTAATTTTTACATTAATTATATAAAAAAACTAAATGGTTTTTTACCTAATAATAATAATCTTAAAAAGTTAATTTTAAATATTAGCAGTATGGTTTTTACTATATGTTACTATTATAAACTTTACGAATATCTAGTAAGTTAAAATAACCTAGTTATTTAAACGAAAGCGGTTAATATTAATATTAATTTCATTTATGCTAATGAATTTTTTAGCTAAGTAAAGAATATAAAAATGCTTATTCGCTTTAATATAATATTTCTTAAGCTAAACATAAAAGAAGATAAAAAGTATAATAGCTTTACGGCTTAATTTTTATATTTGTTAATTATTAATATATCTTTAAGGGGACTAAAGTTTAGCCTAACCTAAAGATATTAGAAAAAATTAATATACTTTAAAAGCTTTAAAACTTACTTTTAATATAAGGACCAACATTTCTACTTTAAATATAAAATAATAAATTACATAATAAAAACCTTTATATTTTTTATATATAATATTAATTAGCTAGGAATAAAGAATATTAAGGGCTAAAAAAAAGAAAAAAAGGATGTTAATAAGATTTATATTATTAATAAGTCCCATTTGTTTAAGTTTTTTATATTGATTTATTTTATTTCTTACTATTTATTTAACCTAAGTATAATAGGCTTAAGTTTAATAATAATAGCAACCATTATTAATAATATTATAATCTAGATAAGATTTTTTTAAACTTAGTATAAAATAATATTAATAAAATATATTAGTTATATATAATAAACAGCTTAATATTTTTTATTATAACATTATATTACCTTTAATAAATAGTATAAATATATATATAAAATATTTTTTATCCTTAATTTTTAGCATTTTACTTTAATTAAGTTTTTTAAAGTAATAAATACCCTTAAAAATATCTATATCCTTAAAGGCATAAAGTCTTAACATAACTATCATTATTATAGTTTTATTATTACGCTAAGGTTTTATAAAAAAAATTAAAAAATAGATAAAATTTAATAAGGCTATAATATATTATATAATAAAATATAAAACTATTAACATATAGTGGTATTAATAATAATAAAATATCTTTATAAATAAAGTTTATAATAAAATATTATTTTTTATAAGCATTTAATTTTAACTTAGCTTTATATAATAATAATAACTAAATAGCTTAATATATTTAATAACTTTTATTAAACATATATTAAATAGTATTTAGTAATAGTAAAAGGCCTAAGAGGTTATTGTTAGTAAAGTTAAAAAAATAATCTATTTTTATATAATAAAGTTTAATAATAATTATATCTAAGCTTTATAAAATTATACCATTTTTTATTAAAATTGATTTATTATAGCCTAAAGTTTACTAAAAAAACATATTATTAATATATAAAACAACCATATTAAAAAATAAATTATTTTAATAAAAAACCTTTTATATAATAATAATTAGTTTTTTAATATTATTAGTTTTATAAGCTTTAATACTATAATTTAATCCATAATAATTAACTTTTTTAAGATGAACTTTTTTGTAATAAGTTTTAGTTAAAAAGCAAAAATTAGGTACATATTTTTATTTTATAAAATTAAAAGGAAAAATAAGCATTTTATTAAAGTAATAATAAAAATTTCTAAATATATTATATATAAATTACCCCTACCATAATACTTCTTAAGAATTATTAATTAGGCTATTAATATAATACATAAACCTAATATATATTATTTTAAAGTTTAAATTAAAAAAAAGTATAATTAAAACTATATCCTTAAAATTAAATACTAATATATCATTCTTTAGTTTTATATAAGTAAGGAAAAGCTTATTATTTAATTTTATAGTAGTTTTCTTAAGTTTCTTTAATGGTATAGTATTAATTAAGTATTTTATAAGGATATCCTTTTTTAATAAAATAATCTTTAACTTTTTAATAAATTTTATAAATTAAAGAATTTCCATTAATTATTAGTATATTAATTAAAATATTTAATAATACTATTTCCATATAGCTAATATAGTGTGAAAATCTAATAAACTATAATTATTAAAACAATAAATAATTTCTTTAAAATTATTAAATAATAGAAAAGTTACAATAGAAATAATATATAATTATATTTTATTTTTAGGAATATTTCTATTATTAAACCTTACATTTTCTTTTATAAGGTTTTATACATTTTTTAATAACTTAGTTACATTTAAGTTAATTTTTGCTTATTTATTAATCCTTAAATATTTAATATATAGCTTTAAAAAAAAGTATTAATAATTTTATTAACAATTTTAAAAGTATTTTATTTAAATAAACCATTTATGTTTACCTTATTAGGGTTAATTAAGATATTTAAATCTTATAAAATATTATTATTTAGGAGTATAAGTGGTTAATTAATTTACCTTTTTATAGTTTTAACCTTATTTAGCTATACATTTATAATATTTTTAATCTTAATATTTACTTATTAGCTATTTTTAAAAAGCATATTATATAAATCAATTTTATAGTGTAAGTTTAAAAATAAAAACTTAAAAAGATTTAAATTTATATAAGGTAAACTAGGAAATAAATAATTTATTTATAGCCTTTTCCATAACTAAGGTTACACAACATTTAAAGGTATTATAAAAAGTATTTTAAGCGTGTTATTTTAAAATAATATAAAATTTAAAACAACTGTGAAATATGGATAGCTTTTACCTTTTAGTTAATAATATTAGTATTATTATAGGTTAAGGATTTAGTGAATAGTAGTGGTAAAATAGGTATAAAAATATTACCCCTATACCTTTGCTTTTACCCCTATTATAAGGTTTAAGGTTAATATTAAATACTATGTAAACTTTATTACTAATTATTTTAACATTAAACTTCACTTCTAATTTTTATTTAAATTTTTTTAACTTTAACTTTTACTAAACTTCACTTAATAAACTATTATAATAATTAATGGTTATTGTTTAAGTGAAAGTAATACCATTTATGCTAAGCCTATGTTATATTACTATAGCTAATAGTTAAAACCCTTTTAAGATAAAACTGGAAATAGTATTAACCGAATATGTTAATACTTTTATATAAAATAATGGTTAATTAAAAAAGATTATTAATGTAATCCACCAAAAGGTAAATAAGTTTTTTAACGATTAAATAATATATATTTATGTATGCTTATTTCATTAGCTATTTCTTTACCTTAATTTTTACTTTTTTTATAAGCTAAGCTTAATTATTATATATTTCTGGATAAAACAATTTTGTTTAAGGGTTTTTTAAAAAAGTAATTATATATAAAGTAAGATTTATACTATAATATTAATGCTAATTTATATTAGTAAATATTACTTATTTAAGTAAAGGTTTTATTCTTTTTATATCTTAATAATTCTTAAGTAAATTTTATAATAAAATAGGCGTTTTAGAATTTCCTAGCCCTTTTATATAAAATTAAATTATAATTTAAAAAGGAAGGCTATAAATGCTTTAAAAATAATATTATAAACTAAAAATATTAATACCTATAAAATATTAAGGTATATTTCCTTTTATATAAATAGCTAGATATATTTTAATAATGAAAAAATATATATTTTTATTATAATAAATAATCCTTATTACTTTATACTAATGGATATAAAAGATATTACATAGCTTAATTATTACTTAAAATATTACTTTAATATAAATAATTTCTTAAAAGTATTTAATTACTTTTAAGATTATATTAATATTTATTTCTTATATAAAAATGTTATAATCTAAGCTAAGAGTAAAATTTTATAACTTATTATTAAATTATTATAAAAGCTAACCGGTTTAATAATAATTTATATTAAAATAAAAACCTATATAAAAAAGCATTTAAACTGGCTTTAATAAGGTAAGGAAAAATTATATATAATAAAATACAATTAATTATTTATTTTTTACCACTTTAAGGCGGTTATAGATTTTAATAAATAGGTTCTTTAATATCTTTTTTAAAAATAATATTATTTTATACTATAAAGGTAATAAATTAAAAGCTAAAAAGGTTAAATTAAATTATTTTAATCTTAATAATAACTTATTACTATATATGCTAATGGATAAGTAAGCATTTAATTTATTACGTAAAAAAAATTATGTTATATTTTTAATAAAAGCATTATAGCTATAGTTTTTATTTTATAAGCATAACTATAATAATTAAATAAGGTTATTAATTTATAATATGTTAATTTTATTAAAAGTATGTATATATTACCCATATAATTATAACTATTAATTAAGTTAATAATAGCCTTATATATAAAAGTCTTTTAAGAGTTTTACATTATATTAAAGTAAAAAGCTGGTTTATATCCATGGTTAAAAAGTGGTATATAAAATTTATAAATAATAAGTGAAGTAATTAAGGAGCATTTTATAGCTAAAATTAATATATTAAAATAATGCCTTTTATTTAATAATACCATTATATATTAAAACTAATAATTAAAAATATACATTTAAACCCAGCCATAATGCTTTTAACATAAATAATACTTAAAGGTAATATATATATAAACCTTTTAATTAATATAATATTTATATTAATAATTAATAATGTTTTATTATATTCTTTTTTTTTAAATTTAAAACTATATTAAACTTTACTTATCCTTTATTATTATTTATTTATATATAATTTAAATAAGCTTACTTTTTATAGTTTTAATTAGATTTATTAACACTTATATATTATGCTTAAATTTTATCGCGGTTTTAATTCTTTAATAAGCTGTAGTTTTTTATAATGAAATTTTGCTAAGTAAACACATTAATGACATTAAGGTTAACATATATTACATTTATTTGTAAAATAAATTCTTTACATATAGTTTTATAATTAATATATTAGTAATATTATAAAAACAACTTCAGCGAAAGTAGCAACTGCCTTACTTATAATTAACTTTAGGCCGCTTTTAATTAGTATAAACATGCTTACTTTCCAACTTACTTATTTATAAAACTTATATAAAAAATTAAAATCACTTAAAATAATTAAAATCTTAAAACTTTATAACACTTTTTAATTAACGTAATATACGATAATAAACCTTTATTGTACCTTTTTATAAATTAAGGTATGTTTTTTATTATTATATATTTATTTTATTATTAATTAAGTATTAGTATAATGTTTTTATTAAAACATGGCATGAAAAATTAATTTAAACTTTTAAATCGAATTAACAAGCCGAAAAGCTCATTAATTTATCCAAAACTTAAGCTAAATAATTAATTATAAACATGAGAACAGCGTTATGTGTGCGTATTACTGCTGGTATGTAAGCATAAAGCGCTATTATAAAAGATTTATAAATAAAAAGTATTTGCAAAGATAACAAAACGTGTGCTAATCACTAATACATTATTAATACAAATTAAAACAAATAAAAGTAGCTATATAATAAAAGCTAAATCGATATAATTAAAGTATTATTTAATAGATTAATGGGAATAGTAAAAGAAAATATAAAAGGAGAGGTAAGAAAGGTGTAGGAAGAAATAATAAAATAGATCTAATTAAAATAAAGTAGCAATAAACCAAAAGGAAAATAGTGGTGTATTAAAACCATTACAAATATAGATATTAAATTATTATTTAATATAATAAAGATTGATATCTTAAAGATGCTTAAAAATAAAATGTTTATAGTAAACCTAAAGTAAAACAATACTAACTAGCTAGCGAAACAGATATAAGTAAATATAGCTGTTATAAACATAAACATAAACTAAACACCTATTTTAGTAATCTTATTAAAAAGGCTTAAAAAGCTTATAATAAAAGGAGAATAAGTAAACCTTAAACTAATAACCTATAATATAAAAAAGGTAATAAAGGTAATTAATATAGCTTTTAAAAAAAACGAAGCAATAATAGCTTAATAGCTATAAAACAGTAATATAATAATAATGTTTCAATAAGATATAACCGAGTATAAAATAAACTAGAGATAGGTATAAAAGGCCTTTAGCTTTTAAGCAATTAGCTTAGGATATATTTTTACAATAGTGATAAAAAGTTTTAAGGTAAATAAGTTATAAGATGCTTACGTTTTATTTAAGGAGCTAAAGAGGAAACTATAAAGGTAAAATATATAAGCTATTAATTAAATTAAGCTAATATACCGAAAAAACTTAAAAGTAAAATTTACTTTAATAATTATAAAAGTTATAAACCTTATAGTAGCTTAATAGCTTTACACTAATAAAATAATATGGAAAGTAAAAATCTTTTAGTGCAAATTTTTTATAAAGGAAATAAGGGTTAAATAATGCTTTAAATGCTATAAATTTAAATATATAGTAAAATATTATAAAGAAAAAGCTAAATGCGGTAGGTATATTAGCCTAGTATATAAAGGAAGGGATAAAAGCTATAAGGGATTGCTAAAGTGTTAAAACTGTAAAAAAAAGTATACAGCCTAGGAATCTAAATATAAATATGTATAAAAAGTAAGGGAAAAAGCTAAAAAGGTATATATTTAATGATTAAAACAATTTAAAGAACAAAATACTAATCTGGCAAAGCTAAAGAAACTATGAATGTAATATATATTTAAAGGTATATAGCTTAATAAAATTAACCTATTAGTAAAATAAAGGCAAAAAGCCTATACTATATAAATAGGATAAATAAACTTAACTATAAACTTAATGGGAATAATAGGCTAAAAATAATAATAAATGCTAAAGAAAGGGAAACTTAAATTAAAATCTAAAGTTAGAATAAACGATAATTTAAAAAAGATTTAAATATATTTCCTTAGCCTTTTAGTATTAATGGTGGGACCTTTTAGGATTAGCTTTAAACTATTAAAACTATAATAGTAAATATAGCTAAAACTATTTCCTAATATTTAATAAAAAAACTTAAAATAATATATTGGAATATAATATAAGGATAATATATTATAGATTAAGCGTTTTATAGCTAATATAATGGCGATATAATTGCAATATAAAAATTATAGTTTTTAAATAATAGATTATTCTACCTTAAAGTAGGTAACTATTAAATGGTTTAGGGAGGTTTAAATAAAGTGGTTATATATATAAATAATAGGATTAAAAGGAAAAGCTAGGAAGAAAAAGCTAGCTATAATTAGGTGTTAATATAGCTTTAATATAGTAATAAAATGCTAATAGTATAGTTAATATATATGGAGTTAGTAGGCTAGTTTTAATGAAGCTTAATTTTGGAATTACTTTAAAAAAAAATATAAGGGAAGAATATAGTAATAAGGGACTTTAATATACATTATCCCTTATAGGATAAAGAAAAACAAAATTAAGGATAACTTAAAAAAGCTTTAATATTAATGATATAATAATAGCTAACCTTTGCTATTAAAAGAGGAATTATAATAAAATAATAATAAAAATAATGAGATTTTACTATAAACCTAATATAAATAAATGAAAGGCTAAAATATAATAAGCTTAGATTATTAAATTAAGAAGGTTTAAACTATATTGCATAAGAGATTAAAGTCTTTCTTAATGAGGTATTAATAATAAAGAAATAACTTTTTACTAAAAGAGTATGAAAAGAACTAGATAAGGATATAATAGTAATAAAGGCTAAAAAGCTATAAATTTTAAAGGGTTTTAATATTAAAAAAGATATAAATAAATATATAAAATATTTAATAATAAAACTTTAATGAATTACTAATATAATAATATTAAAAAAAAAAGCCGCTAATAACTAAATAACCTAATAATAATATAAAAAAGTTAATAAGGTTAGGAGAGGGATAATAAAATAATAATAAAAATAAAATATATAGCGGATGGAATGTTAGTAAAATGCTTTAAAAAATGCTAATAAAAAGTATAAAAGAATAGTAGTTATATTAAAAAAAACTGCTAAAGGAAAATATTAGTAAAGGCCTTTAAAAATAATAAGCTATTATGGGATCTAGAAAGATAGGTAAGGCTTAAAAGTTAAGAACTAAAATAAAATACTTAAATATTATATTTTTAAAGAAACCTAGCTAAAGAATTATAGGTAGATATATATTGTAAAAAAAGTAAGCTACTATTGGAATAGTTTTTCCTAAAGTTATAAATAAACCTAATAGATATATTAATAGGTTAAATATATAATAAATTATATAGGGAATATAGTTTTATTATCTTAAAAAAGATAAAATAAAAGGAGGTAAAGAGCATTATTAAAAAGATAAAATAATGGAAAGTATTTAAAAAAAATCTATTATTAATAGGATTTTTAAAAGCTTATAAAAAGCTAATGTTTTAAGCTATTATTATTATAATAACTTAAAGCTTTATGTTTAAATATTATTTAAAAGCCTTTAGAAAAGTGATAGCTATAGTATTTTTTAAACTAAGGAAATCTATAAAAAAGAAAATACTTTTTAATATATATAAACTAATAGCTTTATTAAGTATAATAGGCAAAGTAATTAAAAAAGTGATTGTATAATATATTACTAGTGTAATGAAGATAAACTATTTATTTTTTAATAAATAAATAGGAAATAAGGCTTATAGGTTAATAAAGGTAATAATATATATAGTTATTAAAGGGGTATATTTAGTATGGAAATATAGGGTGATAGCATTGCTATTATAATTAAATATATTAAAAGCTTTTAATAATATTATCTTAAAAAGGATAATATATATGCTTTATATTAAAGGATATTTATTATGGCTAATTAAATAGATCTAAAGCTTTATAAAGGAAAAGGTAGTAAAGTTAATTTTTAATGAAAATGTGTTAATGAAATAATAGTTATTAATTGGTATCTTATAAGGCTTTTTATTATCCCCTATTCTTTTTATCCTATATATTATAACCTTTTATAAGGAGTTAAAAGAAGAAGGGATTCTAATAATTAGATTTATAGATGATATTAATTTATTTATAATATTAAAAGATATAAAAAAGAATTATAAAAAATTGGAAGAAGTATATAAAACCTATAAAAAATAGGCGGCTTAGTATGGTATAACTTTTACCCTAAAAAAGAGTAAATTAATATATTTTATTAAAGTTTATAAACCTAAAATTAAAATAATTATATTTAATAATATTATTATAATATTAATAAAGAATACATAATTCCTTAGCATTTATTTAAATAAAAAGCTTAAATAAAAAAGATATCTAAAAGCGATAAAAGCAAAAATAAAAAGGTAAAAATATATACTCTTAAAGCTAATAGCTTTTATATAAAGGTATAACACTTTAAGGGCTAAGGAAATATATACTAAAATAATTAAAAGCATTATAATATATAAAATAATAATATAATATATTTTTAGCTTTAAGGAAAAGGTAAAAAAAATTATTATAAAACTTAAAGCTATATAGTTGAAATACTTATAAGAAATAAGCAAAATATATAAAATTATATTAATATTAAAGCTAAAAAATAAAATAAAATACTTATTAATTAACTTATATTTTAATATAAAAATAGTTAAATTTAAGAATAAGGTAAAATTTATTAGCTTTAATTAAGTAATAAAGGATATTAGATATAAAATAGCTAAATAAATAATTAAAGTAAGGAATAATAAAAGTAAGAAAAAAAAATAATAACCATATAAATAAAGCATTATTGAAATAATATAAACATAATAGCAAAATATAAAATAGCTGGCTTAAAGATTAAACCAAAAATAACAGCTTTTAAAATACCATATTAAAAAAATAGTAAAGGGCTTAAGAAAAAATAGAACATTAATATAATATTTTTATAATAATAAAGCCCTTAAATAGAATTAATATTAAGAAATAATACTATAAACTTAAAAAACATAAAGCATTAATACTAATATAAATATACATTAAAAAAATAAAACTAAAAGCCTTCCTCTTTAAAAAGAAGGTTTTAGGAGTTATAACCCCTAGGTATAAATATAAAAATAAAGAGATTACCTATTATATTATAATGAAATACCATTAATATAATATTATATAGATAGTATTATATTATTATTTAGTTTTAAATACCTTAATAATATAAAAAAACTATATAAAAGTAATGATAGATTTAAATAAAGCTAAGATAATTATAAAATAGTTTTTAAGACAAAAGCTACTACCTATATATAAAATAATATTAAAGTTAACACATAAAAAAGCAATATAATAAATATAATAAAAAAATAATAATATATTAACATATAAATAATAAGAAATAGGATTAAATAAATATACTATTATAATAGCTAAACTATAATAAAAATATTGTAAAAGTATTAAAATATCTATAATTTTTCCCTAAGAAGGAAAAAATAATTAGTTATAAAGATATAACCTTCCTAAAAGCCTAACTTAGCAAATATAACAAAATTAATCTCCGCTTAAAAAAACTTCTTAGTGTGTTTTTAATAATTAAACCCAACATCCCTAAATAATAAATAATATATTATTACCTCTTTAAAATAACACCGCCTTAAATTAATTTATATTTATTAATAAAAAGATAATAAAAAAATAATAAAATATTTATATTTAAATATATATCCTTAAAATAAAGGAATAGTAAATACCCCCTTTAATATTAAAACTATTAAAAATAATTAATAAAAAAGATTACAATATTAATAATAATAAGATAAAAAAAAACTAATATAAACCCTTAATAGTAAAAAAACCAAAAAATAAGCTATCCACTATTTAAGCAACCTTAATTTAAAACTCCTCTTAAAAATAGTAAAAATTAGCTAAAAGCAAATAAAGGTAATTATTATTATCCTCATTAACAAAAAAAATAATAAAAAAAGGTTTTACTTATTTAAAAAAAAATAAAGTAAAAATATTATTATTTATATTAGGGGTAGGTTAAAATGGAATTATTAATTTAAACTTTAGTATAAAAATAATAAAGTAATATTGGAATATTTATAAAATTATATGGTTTTTTATAATAAATATATAAAAAATATATAAAAATTAATAAGCAAAGAAAAATATAATTAAAGCTAAGCTTATTACTAAAAAAAGCATTAAAGTTTTTATAATAACTTCTTAAACAAATTATATAAAAAACCTTTAAATAGTAAGAATTAACTTATAATAAAAAGGTATAATTTATAGTAAACTAATATATTAACAAATTAGTAATAAAACAATAACAAAATAATTAAAAAGATTAAATAAATAAAGATAAAACAATAAAAGCTATATAGCCTAAAAAAGGTAAGACAATATAAAGGGTTTAAATATAAACACTTAAAAAAGGAAATAAAACATTTATTAAATAAATATAATATAATATAATATAATTATAAATAAAGTAACATAACACTACTAAAATAATATAGCTTTATTTATAGCTTATTATTTAGAAAGAAAAAAAAGTTAGCTATAAAGATAATTTCTTTTTAATAACCTAAATAAGCTATAATAACTCATTTCACCTCTGCTTTATAAATAACTTTAATAACTATTTAGTAATTAAACCTAATATTATTAAACAAAAAACAATAATACCATGCCTTTATAAAAAACCACCGCCCTTTAAAAGTCTATAAAATATTAATAAAAAACTATCAAAAAATAAACAAAGCACTTATATTAGGATAAATATCTTAAAAATGCTAAACCTATAAATAATTCTATTACTATTACACCTAAGCAATATAAATAGTAAAGTTTATAGCTTTAATAGCAAAAAAAAGATAAAAGGAGAAATAATATTACCCCTTTACTACTTTAAAGTTAAAACATAAATAATCTATTACACTAGCTATTTTTACTCTTAATTCTTTTAGGAATTAATAAATATCCACAAAAGATAAAGAATTTGAATCAAATTAATGAGCCAAAAAGCTCATTAATTTATTTAAAACTTAAGCTAAATAATCAATTATAAACACAAAAACAATGCTATATGTATACATCATTGCTAATATATAAGCATAAAGCGCTATTACAAAAGACTTATAAATAAAAGGTATTTGTAAAGATAGTAGAACATATGCTAATTATTAATACGTTATTAATATAAATCAAAATAAACAAAAATAGCTATATAATAAAAGCTAAATTAATATAATTAAAGCATTATTTAATAAACTAATAGAAATAATAAAAAAGAATATAGAAAAAAAGGCAAAAAAGGTATAGGAAAAAATAATAAAATAGATCTAATTAAAATAAAGTAGTAATAAATTAAAAGAAAAACGGTAATATATTAAGATTATTATAAATATAAATATTAAATTATTATTTAATATAATAAAAACTAATATCTTAAAAACGCTTAAAAATAAAATATCTATAATAAACCTAAAGCAAAATAATACTAACTAACTAATAAAATAAATATAGGCAAATATAGCTACTATAAATATAAATATAAACTAAACATCTACCCTAGTAATCTTATTAAAAAGGCTTAAAGAGCTTATAATAAAAGGAGAATAAATAAACCTTAAACTAGCAACCTATAATATGGAAAAGGTAATAAAGATAATTAATATAGCTTTTAAAAAAGATAAAACAATAATAACTTAATAGCTATAAAGTAGTAATATAATAATAATATTTTAATAAAACATAACTAAGTATAAAATAAATTAAAAATAGGTATAAAAGGCTTTTAGCTTTTAAGCAATTAGCTTAAAACACATCTTTACAATAATAATAAAAAGTCTTAAGGCAAATAAGCTATAAAATACTTATATCTCACCTAAAAAGCTAAAAAGGAAACTATAAAGGCAAAATATATAAACCATTAACTAAATTAAACCAATATATTAAAAAAACCTAAAAGTAAAATTTGCTTTAATAATTATAAAAGTTATAAACCTTATAACAGCCTAATAGCTTTACATTAATAAAATAATATAAAAAGCAAAAATCTTTTAATATAAACCTTTTATAAAAAAAATAAAGGCTAAATAATGCTTTAAATACTATAAATTCGAATACATAGTAAAATACTATAAAGAAAAAGCTAAATATAATAAATATACTAGCCTAACATATAAAAAAAGAAATAAAAGCTATAAAAGATTACTAAAATACCAAAACTATAAAGGAAAACACACAACCTAAAAATCTAAATATAAATATATATAAAAAGTAAAAGAAAAAGCTAAAAAGGCATATACTTAGTAACTAAAATAATTTAAAAAGTAAAATACTAATTTAATAAAGCCAAAAAGATTATAAATATAATATACATTTAAAGATATATAGCTTAATAAAATCAACCTGCTAGTAAAATAAGGATAAAAAGCTAACACCATATAAATAAAATAAATAAACCTAACTATAAACTTAATAAAAATAATAGGCCAAAAATAATAATAAATATTAAAAAAAGGAAAACCTAAATTAAAATCTAAAATCAAAATAAACAATAATTTAAAGAAGATTTAAACATATTTCCCTAGCCTTTTAATATTAACAGCAGGATCCCTTAAGATTAGCTTTAAACCACTAAAACTATAATAATAAATATAGCTAAAATTATTCCCTAACACTTAATAAAAAAACTTAAAATAACATATTAAAATATAGCATAAAAATAATATATTATAAACCAAATACTTTATAGCTAATATAATAGTAATATAATTACAATATAAAAACTATAATTTTTAAATAATAAACTACTCTACCCTAAAGCAAATAACTATTAAATGGTTTAAAAAGGTTTAAATAAAGCAATTATATATATAAATAATAAAATTAAAAAGAAAAGCTAAAAAAGAAAAGCTAGCCATAATTAAGTATTAATATAGCTCCAACATAATAATAAAACATTAATAGTATAATTAATATACATAAAGCTAATAAGTTAATCCTAATAAACCTTAATTCTAAAACTGCTTTAAAAAAAATATAAAGGAAGAATATAATAGTAGGGAATTTTAATATATACCATCTCCTATAAAATAAAAAAAAATAAAATTAAAGATAACCTAAAAAAGCCTTAACATTAACAATATAATAATAGTTAACCCTTATTACTAAAAAAAAAACTATAATAAAATAATAATAAAAATAGTAAGATTTTATTATAAACCTAATATAAATAAATAAAAGGCTAAAATATAATAAGCCTAAACTATTAAATTAAAAAGGTTTAAACTATATTACATAAAAGATTAAAGTCCTCCTTAATAAGGTATTAATAATAAAGAAATAGTTCCTTATTAAAAAAGTATAAAAAAAACTAAATAAAGATATAATAGCAATAAAAGCTAAAAAGCTATAAATCCTAAAAGGTTTTAATATTAAAAAAGATATAAATAAGTATATAAAGTATTTAATAATAAAATTCTAATAAATTATTAATATAATAGCACTAGAAAAAAAAGCCGCTAATAATTAAGTAACCTAATAATAATATAAGGAAGTTAATAAAACTAAGAAAGAAATAATAAAATAATAACAAAAATAAAATATATAATGGATAAAATATTAATAAAACGCTTTAAAAAATATTAATAAAAAATATAAAAAGATAATAGTTATATTAAAAAGAAACTACTAAAGAAAAACATTAGTAAAAGCCTTTAAAAACAATAAGCTATTATAAAACCTAGAAAAATAAACAAAGCTTAAAAGCTAAAAACCAAAATAAAATACTTAAATACCATACCTTTAAAAAAACCTAGCTAAAAAACCATAAGCAAATACATACCATAAAAAAAGCAAGCTATTATTAGAATAATTTTTCCTAAAGCTATAAGCAAACTTAATAAACATACTAATAAATTAAATATATAATAAACTATATAGGAAACATAGCTTTATTATCTTAAAAAAGATAGAATAAAAGGAGATAAAAAGCATTATTAAAAAAATAAAACAATAAAAAGCACCTAAAGAAAATCTATTACTAATAAGGTTTTTAAAAGCCTACAAAAAGCTAATATTTTAAGCTATTACTATTATAATAACTTAAAGCTTTATATTTAAATATTACCTAAAAGCCTTTAAAAAAGCAATAACTATAATATTTCCTAAATTAAAGAAGTTTACAAAGAAAAAAATACTCCCTAACACATATAAATTAATAGCCTTACTAAGCATAATAAATAAAATAATTAAAAAAGCAATCATATAGCATATTACTAACATAATAAAGACAAACTACTTACTCCTTAATAAATAAATAAAAAATAAGGCTTATAGGTTAATAAAAATAACAATATATATAATTACTAAAAGGATATACTTAACATAAAAACATAAGGCAATAACATTATTATTATAACTAAACATATTAAAAGCTTTTAATAATATTATCTTAAAAAGGATAATATATATACTTTATACTAAAAAATATCCATTATAGCTAATTAAATAAATCTAAAGCTTTATAAAAAAAAAGGTAATAAAATTAATCTTTAATAAAGATATATTAATAAAATAACAACTATTAGCTAATATCCCATAAGGCTTTCCATTATTCCTTATTCTTTTTATCCTATATATTATAACCTTTTATAAAGAATTAAAAAGAAAAAAAATCCTAATAATTAGATTTATAAATAACACTAACTTACTTATAATATTAAAAAATATAGGAAAGAATTATAAGAAATTAAAAAAAACATATAAAACCTATAAAAAATAAATAGCTTAATATAATATAACCTTTACCTTAAGAAAAAATAAATTAATATACTTTACTAAAACTTATAAACCTAAAACTAAAACAATTATATTTAGCAACACTATTATAACATTAATAAAAAGTATATAATTTCTTAGCATTTACTTAAATAAAAAGCTTAAATAAAAAAAATACCTAAAAGTAATAAAAGCAAAAATAAAAAGGTAAAAATATATACTCTTAAAGCTAGCAACCTTTATATAAAAATATAATACCTTAAAGGCTAAAGAGATATATATTAAAATAATTAAAAGCACTATAACATATAAAATAATAGCATAATACACCCCTAGCTTTAAGGAAAAAGTAAAAGGAATTACTATAAAACTTAAAGCCATATAATTAAAATATCTATAAAAAATAAACAAAACATATAAAACTACACTAATATTAAAGCTAAAAAGCAAAACAAAATATTTATTAATTAACCTATACCTTAATATAAGGATAACTAAATTTAAGAACAAAATAAAATTTATTAACTTTAATTAAACAATAAGAAACACTAAATATAAAATAGCTAAATAAGTAATTAAAGCAAAAAATAACAAAAACAAAAGAAAAAAAAAAGCAATAATTACATAAATAAAACGCTATTAAAATAGTATAAATATAATAGCAAAACATAAAGCAATTAGCTTAAAGGTTAAACTAAAAATAATAGCTCTTAAAACACCATACTAAAGGAATAATAAAGGGCCTAAAAAAAAGCAAAACACCAATATAATACCCTTATAACAATAAAGCCCCTAAATAAAATTAATATTAAAAAATAGTACTATAAACTTAAGAAACATAAAGCATTAGCATTAATACAAATACATATTAAAAAAATAAAACTAAAAGCCTTCCTTTTTAAAAAAGAGATCCTAGGAGTTATAACCCTTAAATATAAATATAAAAATAAAAAAACTGCCTATTATATTATAATAAAATACCATTAATATAATATTATATAAATAATATTATACCACCATTTAGCCTTAAATACCTTAATAATATAAAAGGATTATATAAAAATAATAATAAACCTAAACAAAGCTAAAATAATTATAAAATAATTCCTAAAATAAAAACTACTACTTATATATAAAATAACACTAAAGCTAACATATAAAAAAACAACATAATAAGTATAATAAAAAAATAGTAATATATTAATATATAAATAATAAAAAATAGGATTAAATAAATATACTATTATAATAGCTAAACTATAACAAAAATACCATAAAAGTATTAAAACATTTATAATTCTTCCCTAAAAAGAAAGGAATAATTAGCTATAAAAATATAGCCTTTTTAAAAGCCTAACTTAGTAAATATAACAAAATTAATCTCCACCTAAAAAAACTCCTTAATATACCCCTAATAATTAAACTTAATATCCTTAAGTAATAAACAATATACCATTACTTCCTTAAAATAACACCGTCTTAAATTAATCTATACCTATTAGTAAAAAGATAATGAAAAAATAATAAAATATTTATATTTAAATATATATCTTTAGAATAAAAAGATAGTAAATATCCCTTTTAACACTAAAGCCACCAAAAATAATTAGTAAAAAAGATTATAATATTAGTAATAATAAAATAAAAAGAAAATTAATACAAACCCTTAGTAATAAAAAAACTGAAAAATAAACTATTTACTACCTAAATAACCTTAATCCAAAACTTTTCTTAAAAATAATAAAAGTTAATTAAAGGTAGGCAAAAATAGTTATTATTATCCTTATTAATAAGGAAAATAATAAAAAAAGATTCTACCTATTTAAAGAAAATAAACAAAATAAAAACATTATTACTTATATTAAGGGTAGGCTAGAATAAAACTATTAACCTAAACTTTAATATAAAAATAATAAAATAATATTAAAATATTTATAAAATTATATAGCTTTTTATAATAAGTATATAAAGAATATATAAAAATTAATAGGTAAAAGAAAACATAATTAAAGCTAAGCTTACTATTAAAAAAAACGTTAAAGTTTTTATAATAGCTTTTTAAATAAGTTATATAAAAAACCTTTAAATAATAAGGATTAATTTATAGCAAAAAGGCACAACCTATAGTAAACTAATATATTAATAAACCAATAATAAAACAATAGTAAAACAATTAAAAAGGCCAAGCAAATAAAAATAAAATAATAAAAGCTATATAGCCTAAAAAAAATAAAATAACATAAAGAACCCAAACATAAACACCTAAAAAAGGAAATAAAATACCTATTAAACAAATATAACACAATATAATATAACTATAAACAAAGCAACACAATACTATTAAAATAATATAGCTTTATTTACAACTTATTACCTAAAAGAAAAGGGAAATTAGCTATAAAAATAATCCCCTCCTAATAGCCTAAGCAAGCTATAATAGCTTACTTCATTTTTATCTTATAAACGGCCTTAATAACCATTTAATAATTAAACCTAATATTATTAAATAAAAGATAATAATATTATGCCTTTATAAAAAACTATTACCCTTTAAAAGTTTATAAAATGTTAATAAAAAGCTACTAAAAAATAAGCAAAATACTTATATTAAGATAAATATCCTAAAAATATTAAACCTATAAATAGTTTTATTACTATTATATTCAAATAATATAGGTAATAAAATTTATAGCTTTAATAGTAAAAAAAAGGTAAAAGAAAAAGCAATATTACCCCTTTACCACTTTAAAGCTAAAACATAAATAATCCACCATACTAGTTATTTCTATTTTTAATTCCTTTAAAAATTAATAAGTATCCATAAAAAGCAGCTTATTATTTATAAAATTAGCATTAATAAAAAAAAAGCATAATCTAATTAAAAAAAATAAATAAGGTAAAGAAATCATTATATATCTTAAAAATAACCTAAGGAAAATTAAATTAACAAAAATAAAAAGGTAATAAAAAATAACCAAATCACCTATAACATAATAAGTTATCCTATAACCCCTATAAAGCTTACAAATAATTACACCAGGCAAAATAAAATAATAAAAAAACTTAATTAAAAGCCCATCCTTTATATTATACTCACTAATAACATACTAAAAGCACTTTATACATAAAACATTAATAAAGTATAACTCCTTTTAAGGAAATACAATATACTTAATATTAAATATAATAATAATAATAAGGTTACAAAACAATTACAAAAAAAGGTTAAAAAAATTATAAGGAAAAAATTATTAATTTATTAAGATTTATAATAATAGTAAATAAATACTAATAATAAAAGCCTTAAATAATACTTTAAAAAATACATTTTTAAACATATTATTAATAAATATTTAAGCTAATATTAAATAAAAATATTAAAACCATCACTAAAAATAACTATTACTACACTAATAAATAAAAAATAAACCACTATAACACTATAAAAAGGATAATAAGCCTTAAAACCTATAAAGAAAAAAAGCTTATTTATACCAACACATTACACTAATTTTCTTTTCTTTTTTATTTATTTTTATTAAAAAGGTAAGCTTTTATAAATAAAAAGCTATAAATAATACAGTTATATAACACAAACAAAATACTATTAAAGCAATATAAGTTTTCTTTAAATCATAGTTCTTACTTAAATATTTACTAAGCAGCAGCTTTATACACCTTGCCTTTTAAAACAAGTAATAAAGGTAATCGGTATAAGATTAATAATAATAATAATAATAATAATAAATATCCATAAAAAATAACTTATCGTTTATAAAATTAACATTAATAAAGAAAAATATAGTTTAATTAAGGAAAGCAAATAAGGCAAAAAAGTTACCATATATCCTAAAAATAACCTAAGGAAAATTAAGTTAGCAAAAATAAAAAAATAATAAAAAATAGCTAAGTTACTTATAATATAATAAATTATTCTATAACCCTTATAAAGCTTATAAATAATTACACTAAATAAGATAAAACAATAAAAAAATTTAATTAAAAGCTTATCCTTTATATTATACTTATTAACAACATACTAAAAACACTTCATACATAAAACATTAATAAAATATAGCTTCTTTTAAAAAAATATAACACACTTAATATTAAACATAGCAATAATAATAAGGTTATAAAATAGTTATAAGAAAAAATCAAAAAGGTTATAAAAAAATTATTAATTTACTAAAATTTATAATAACAATAAATAAATACTAATAGTAAAAGCCTTAAATAACACTTTAAAAAATGTATTTTTAAATATATTATTAATAAACATTTAAGCTAATACTAAGCAAAAATATTAAAACTATCACTAAGAACAACTATTACTACACTAATAAATAAAAAACAAACTACTATAACACCATAAAAAGAATAATAAGCCTTAAAACCTGCAAAGAGAAAAGGCTTATTCACACTAATATATTACATTAATTTTCTTTTCTTTTTTACTTATTTTTATTAAAAGGGTAAGCTTTTATAAATAAAAAGCTATAAATAATACAATTACATAATACAAATAAAATACTATTAAAGCAATATAGGTTTTCTTTAAATTATAGTTTTTATCTAAATATTTACTAAGCAGTAGCTTTATATACCCTGCTTTTTAAAACAGGCAATAAAGGTAATTAATATAAAATTAATAATAATAATAATAATAATAATAATAATAATAATAATAATAATAATAATAATAATAATAATAATAATAATAATAATTAAGTATTAGTTTTTTTATAATTTTAAGTTATTATAATGTTATATTATTAATAATTAAAAACCTATTAAAGCTTTAGCCTTTATATTAATTAAGTAAATTTAAATTTACAGTTTCACTTAGGTTATAAAGTAAGGTAAAACATTTTTATAACATTTAAAATAAATGTTAAATATAAAGTTAATTTTTTACTTTATAAAATTAAATGTTTTATACTAATAATTTCCTAAAATATTACTTTCTTTTATAATCTATAATGTACTTTTTTAATAAATTAAGCATAAAACTTAAAGATTTTTATAATATATTAATATTTTATAGGATTAAATTTTAATCCCATTAAGTAATAATAGCTTTTACTTATTTTATTTATCCTATTAGTAAGGAAAAAAAGGCTTTTATAAAATTTACTACTAGTAAATTTAAGGCTAATTTTATTAAAGGCGTAAAAAAAAATATAATAAAAAAGTTTACCCTTTAAGTAAAAAAGTTTACCCTTTAAGTAAAAAAGTTTACCCCTTAAGTAAAGAAATTCACTAAAAAAATTACAATAAGGAAATACTTTATATAGTTTATATTTTACTAAGCTTTTAATTTATTTTTTAAGTTTTTTATAAAAAGTCCATATAACTTACCTATTTTTATCCTAATTAAAGTTATTAATAATTTATTAAATTAATTAATGAATAATTTACCTAATATAATTAAAGCAAGATGGAAACTTTAAAAAAAAGCAAATTATATTACTACTAAAGTTATTAAGCAAACCTTTATTAACTATTTAAATATTAAAGAAAATTATTTTAATCTTAACTTCGTTAATAAAAATCTTAAGTTTAATAATAAAATCTATATAAAAGTAAAGGCAATTAAGCTTAATAAAATACTAAAGCAAAAATACTTATTAAGTTATATAAAACTTAATAAAAATATTAAGGATATTAAGGCTATAAAAACTTATGCTTATAAAGCGGCTAAAAGTACTTTAATTAGCTATTTATTTTATAGTTATAAGCGATGTAAGTGTTATTTATTAAAGTTATTTTTACAGTTAGTTAATTTTATAAAAAATAACTTAAAACTTTAAAAATAACCCTAAAGATAAAAAACCTAAAAATAAAAAACCTAAAAATAAAGTATTTAAAAATAAAGCATTTAAGGATAAAGCATTTAAAGATAATGTTAAGGACATTAATCTCGTAACTTATTAAGCATTAAAGGATGGAGGCGAAAAAAAAACTAAGGCTAATGTCGTTATGCTTAAGGATGCTAATGCCTTTAAACTGTTATAATTTAAGTATCCTAAATTTAAGCTTAAAGATTTCTTAATATAATTTTTAAGTTTAAGTTTAAAGCTTTTTTTATTATAATTACCGCTAATGTAAATGTTATTTACACCGATTAACTGCATTTAAAATATATACACTTTATTAGTTAATATAATTTTCATTATTTTTATTATATTTTACAGTTATTAATTTAACTATTTAATAACATTAAGCTTTTTACGTTTACTTTAAACATAATAAACAACTTTTGCTTTAATTTTATAATTTAATTATTTATTATATAAGTTATAATAAGTTAAAATATCATTAAAGTATTATATAGCTAATAAGTTATTACATAATAAGGCTTATATTTAAATTTTAATAATCGATAATATTACGTTTTTTATTTATACTAGTTATTATTTTATAATAAACGAATATTAAGGTTTAAATAACGGTAAATTATTAACATATTATATTATTAATGCTTACATTTTTTTATGTTATAATTAAAAATATACAGCTAAAATAAAAGCTAATTAAAGTAAGCTTAATTAAAGTAATAACTTAACTATTTATAAAAATTAAAACATTTTCGTAAAAACTTTTATATTTATTAAATAAAATAACCCTTTAAGCTTTTTAAATATTATATAGCTTTTTAATTAAAGCATATTTTATTTTTAATATAAGGATTTATTATATAAAATTTCACTTATATTATGTTTTTTATGCCTTAATTTTTTATATTATAAAAAATTATATTCATTAATAAAATTACATATATAATAACTTAACATAACATTTTAAAATATTAAAAGTAACTATAAATTTACTAATAAACTAAATAACGTTAAAATAAATTTCTTAATATATAGTAATAAAATTTTAACCATAAAAATTACTTTTAAAATATTAAACATAATAAAAATAATATTAAACTATAATTAAAATAAAACTTATTATTATACGACATTAATTCTAAAAAAACAATTATTATATTTAACTAACATAAGTAAAAGCTTTTATAAATTTTAAATTAAATATAATTATATAATTATAATTATTTTCATTATTAAATATATATACACTTATAAGTTATTATTATAAAATTAAAAAAATATTTTATTAATAACTATTATAATATAAATATAATTATACTTAATGAAAGGTATTTTAATTATAAAATATTTTATAATAAATATACCTAAAAAATTAAAATAATTATTATATATAAAATAATAAATATATTATATTAATATTTACTTATAATTAATTATATTATAATAATAATTATACTTAAAGTATATAATTATAAAATAAAAATACTTTTAACGTATCGTAGTATTTTTATAAAACATATTATATTAATATTATTACGTAATTAAAATTATTATTATTATAACCTTATTTTATTTAAAGTAAGTATTTTAAGTATAAAATATCTTAAAAATTATCTTATAAAATTAAAACGATTTTTATTTTAAGTGTTTATATATAATTTTAAATTAGTTTTAAAAATCACTTTATAAAACCTCGAGGTGCCCATATTAATGAACCCTTATTAAATACATGTATAAGGAATAATCAATGTCAGTGTCCGAATCTGCGGGATAAGCTCCAGCATTTATCTGATATTATCGAGAAATTCCATACATACAGGGATTTGACACCTGCCTACACCTTAAGACTTCTCCCATCGCCCTCACTACTTATCCATTTACCACTCCACATACGAGCCATTAGAAGAAATGGGCATCCAGGGTGAGCTAATCGGATACTAACCCTGTTGTTTCACGTCTGTTTAGATACCTAAGGAAAAGAAGGCTACCTACCTAGGTATACCTCGGCCTTGCTAAGTTATCTTGGTTCGGCGGCTGTCTCCTTCTATGTAGTACTCGCGCTTCCATCACGCCAAGTCTTAGAAACGGTGGCTTCCCGTGGTAGCTGACGTAGATTCTGATGTCTATCGAAAACCAACTCCGACGACCATGCCTATGGTGGCCTTTTATTCCGCCGAGAATCGTATATGAAGGGCGACTTCATTTGGCTTATGAGGGAAGTGTCTTAGGAGCCTCATTCCCGGAGTGCCGGGGGTCTGTAGGGTCAGGCGGTAACGTGAGACCTCACAGCCGACCAAGAAGACATCGGATCTCTGCATATTTGGAACGTACAGCCTTCCATTTTATCCAGGATGTAGCGATATACCTCACCGCTGATCTTTAAATCAGCACGTACACATTAGCAGACACAATTGCCTCATCGCCTTTTCCACGAGGAGTATCATGCTGACATGGTCGAAGAGACCTCGTATCATATCTCGCGTGCGACCTGAAGCTGCGAGAAGATTGGAAGGTAGAACGTAGCTTATCTCGGTGTCTAGGACAGTCAACAATTCTCATTGGCATCGAGGGTTTGCCGCTCGAGCCAGGGCGAGGTGAGCAAGATAATAAATAAGCCAGAGTTATATCTTGCGGAGAGATGTGTGCACCAGAGATAATGTTCGGCAGCGTGGGGGCAACGCGCCCGGTTGATAACCGCCATGCACAAGATGCAAGTGTCCCACACTGTCGCGGATATATGTATTGACCTATGTGCAATCATACGACATATGTCTCTGCATGTGCGTCGCATGTAGGAGTTATACCTCGGTGGACCCTCGACTCATGATAACCACGGTTGATATACACTACAGTAACCTCGAGTTGCCATTGGAATATCCAAACCCGCTAAAACTGCTGAAGAGAGCAGAAGAGGCACAGGAGGAGGTAGGGTTAAGGTTTGCGCCGTCTGGGTATCTGATTTTCGAGCTTGATCTGCACGCGGATGCAATCAACGAGTGAGACATTATTACGCAACGGATTCGATGGATTAGTCTATTTATTGCATCATCCCATCGTGCCGTACACTATGTATGTATTCCCCTTGTCGTACCGGGCTCCTTCGCCTTGTGGGGCATCTGCAGTATCTTGATACACATGATGCAGTGTATGTATACAATTTCTGTACCTGACAATGCATTCTGTCGAATAGCACCAAGCGGTACAATTTTAGTATTGCGCGGGTTTGGTGCTGACATCGGCCCTCAGCATCAACTTGGCTGACCCTGAATCTCTCACTCCTCGAGGCCAGGGTGATTGTCGCTTGGGTCGGCTAGGTCTGCGAGGCCGCTTTCGACATACACCTCCCCAGGGATGGTAAAGCAATAGCGTCTCCACATAGATCCACACCAGGCAGCTGCTAAACAGCTATAAGCACTTGCGATAAAGCAGTGCCAGCTGGTTTTTATCTTATCGATATTATGCTAGGCGTATCTTTCCTAGGAAAACTACTAGTAAGATACTTATGCGTCTTATTTAGGATAGTGGAGACGCTATTGCTTTACCATCCCGGGGGAGGTGTACTGCTGTACCCAGGTTGATGCACGCCATATCGCAAGCAACACAAAAGTCAGGCCCGGATGGAGTATTCCGTTTAGGATATCCCATCTCTATACACTAGTATTGCATTTGCCAAATCTGAAATGAGACGCACACACACACACACACACACACACACACCCACTCATTCACACCGGTGTATTGGATGGAAACTACCTAGTATGATGATTACGTACTCACCGGTCAATTTCATCACTTGTCACTTGTCCAGGTAGAATTCTAGAGCTGCACTAGTACATACATGTAGTTAGCAGAAGACTCCCCGGCGTTCAGACGTGGTAGTATACACTACATGTAGTAAGGCATAGCATCCGAAGGTTGCAGGCATGGGTTGCGGTTACATTCGAATATACCATGTACCTAAGTATCTATTTCCAGAAGGAGTGTGGGGGTTCCCTCATGGGAACAGCCGGGCCAATCAGGTGCGCCCAGATGTTGTTGTCCCTCACTCGTCCCTCCCGTGTCCCCTTATCGGCTCCCTCTCGTCCTAAGGGAAAAGAATAACCCCCACAGAAGGGGGAGAGAACTGTGTACATGTATGTACATGTGCCTACTGTAACCTCCACTAGTAAAGTCCTCAAAGCTTCCAAGGTTCCATATCCTGCCCGCCCCCGTCCAAACCTAACACAGCTCGAACCTGCGGCAAATCCATGTGGCATTGTGGCTTTTACATACTTCCCTTCCTTTAACGCCTATCTACAACCTGACTCTTGCAGGGAATCTGATCAAATCTCTGATAATTGATTAAAGTCGCAACCAGGAAATGCGGCCCACCTCGAACGCCTTGACATACATACATGTATGTACTTAGCACATGTCAAATCTTTCCACCACATGCATCCTCACCCTCGCCCTCGCCCTCGCCCTCGCCCTAGCCATCCCCTATAACCCCCTTCCTGCCTACATATGTAGCCAGTATTATGTATGCAGTAAGTCCCCGGGTGTTGTGCGTTTCCCCGGTCGCGGTAGTGGTTTCCCCCTCCCGCTCTCATCCTAGGCACTCACTCCACGAAAGTTGCTCTTCCCACAGCATTCCCACAGTTAACGCAGTTACGTTTGCCCTTCCGATTCGGGCCTACTCGGCTTCACCTCGAGAGTTGGCGCGCAAATGGTCTCTTTAAGTTATTCTGTTTTCAGGTCTATGCTACGCTCATAAAATTGGATCACCCTGTCTACCCGCGGCTGAACCAACCGTCACATCTAATAATAAAACTCGAAAGGAAGCTCCAAGGGCTAGGACTGGTGATCCGAACTGTGCCGGACCTTCGCAATCCTGGTTGCGCTGTATCTGATATCTCGACCCTTTCTAGCCTATCGGTTTATCTGCAGCGGATCCCATTCAAACACCTCCGTCCGCGCATTTCCATACGTCTGCACCAAAGTACTCCCTCTGTTTCTCCCTCAGACCAACTCGTTATTACCCATTAGGCACATTTACCTCACGTGGTAATCCAATACATATATTGTACTTGTTATCTTCCATTACTTGGTGCGCCCCCGTTCGCCTCTACGTACTGGGACGGCACCTTTGTTGCGCTCAAGGACCTACCTACGTCGGCCTGCAACTCGTCACTGGCCCGGCTTGTGGTCTCCAGCACCGCGGGCAGATTGATAACGGATTGTGGGAACCCCGTCTCGTCCACCAGCATACCACAAAGGTGTATCATTCATTATATGACCTTGCTATCCCGCCTGCTTCCCTTCTCGTTACTCCAATATCTTCTAGGCCAAGGCAAACCACAACCGCGTTTCCCCACGGCCGTGAGCAATACATTCCTATCCGCTGAGATTTTGGTGTATGGCTGCCTTGCCAGTCGTTCCATGGACCAAGTAAACCCCTCCAACCAGTTCTTGTATTTCGCGCGTTGCATCCGATAACATTAATTGATCTCGGCGTGTCTTGCTGTTCGTATACGACATAAAGCTGGGCCCCCGCGCTTGGGTGGCCTCACCTTGAGGCCTCATATTCCGAAGGCGTCCCTTTCGTCTTAGATTTTGCTTCTATACAACAAAGGCAACGCAATGGACATGCCTATGTCCTCTTCTCCTCAGTCCCCACAGGTCGAGCCTGTGGCATCTTCTAGCCAGCACGTGGATGAGAACAAGCTTCCCAGCGGCCAATGCCGATATATTCTACTGAACCCGGAGATTAAAGGGCAGCGCTGCGCTTGTGTCGGCTTTACCATCAATCGATCTCTCCCGGGAGTCACCTGCGACTGTGGCCATCTTTCATGTTACCACATCCAGTCCTCGGAACCACCTCCTGATAAAAACGAGGTTGACATACTTCGACGACGTATCAAGCTACTGGAGGACCAGTTGGACCGTGAGAACGACGCGGGACTCGGTAGCGCATTAGGTACTGTGGTCCGGCGCCTAGGTTACTTAGAAGAACAGGTTGAGAAGAATAAAGATGAGACGAGCCAGGAAATGAAAGATTGCTACAGAAATGTTGACCGTATGTGGCAGTCCGTCGCTCAGCTCGAAAAGCGACAAGCCGGATACGAGGACCGCCTTATTATGTTTGATGAACGCTTAGACGGCCACGACGATACACTACATGGTTTAGGCGACAGGTTGATGGAGTACGATGAAGCATCTATGGTGCTCGAAGAACGTATAGATGCGTTGGAGGAAGAGGATGGCCGCTGTATGCCTTGCCGTAGACGTAGGCGAAGTTCGACGTCGGGCTCGGAGGACTCGAAGAATTCTAAGGAGGTTCTGGCACGACGGCGCCGCCCGCTAGGCGACCGCGAGCATAGCACTGCACCACAATCGGCGTCGGCTCAAGTCTCGGATTCTCACGGGGGTGCCCCTGAGGGTGGCCCAATTGAGGTGAATGGATCGTGGACCGTGCACGTCTCGCTCCTACCAACAGCATCACAGCCATTTCCCTTCGAGAAGGACACGAATGCCTATAAGCGGTGCCTTTCACGTGGGTGTCATCAGATGATTGCCGTCAGGGGGACAGATGGCGAATCCTTCGTAAAGGCTGTGAATAAGGCATTTGGCAGTCTCCTCCGGGGGAGGGAGTGGGTTCCTCTACAGGCCCGACTCTGCGACGCCGCCACGTTGCAAGGACTTCCGATGCTCCGACCCCTTGACCCAACCTTGATCGGTGCCAACTACGACCTCAACTTCATACGGAGGTATTGTGCCGTCTGTTGCCCCAACGGCAAAGTGGAATCCATGTACATTGCCATGTTGTCGGATACGTTCTCGTGGCAGTTTCTAAGACGATCGCCGTGTTATCTTGAAGGTCTCGAAGAATGTTGGGCTTACGATCCGCTGCTCGACCCAGACGACAACTTTGAAGATGGCAGCAGCGACGTGGGCGATCGACGATCAGCAGGGGAGATCGTCCCGCCACTGCCATCTCTGAAAAGACCAGCATCAGAAATGTCGCGGACGGCAAGCCTGAGCTCGGCTTCGACTAATGAAGGAAATGACAGTTCGCGACAAAAGTTACCACGAACAACTTGTATTCAAGCGGCTATGGAAGTTCGTAGACGAGGAGTGGAGACGGTTTAGACTTGACGCTCGGATATACCACATAGAACATAACCAAAGTGCAGATAGACATGGGAGGGTCTTTCTTCCTCTTTCCCCCCCTTTTTTTTCTTCCCTTTTTCGCCTTCTTTTCCTTTATCCCCCATTTTCTCGTCTTCTTTTCTTTTTGGGTGTTATCTTGGTCCTACTGGAAGGTGAGCGCAGACACATGGCTGAAAACGAGTAGCAGTAGGCTCCGATGTCTTCTCACCCCTTCCGGATTTTCTGCAAATCGTTAGGCAAGTCGCATGTATTCCACCACAATGAGATTCTCTTAACCCACTAGCCGGGCGCCTATTTCTGCAGCGCAGAGACTGAGGGGAGGATAAGGTTTTTGAGTGTATGACGGTCTAGTGGAATATTATGAAGAAGTTGGCAGTCTCGAATGTTTGCACCTAGACGAGAGTGGTCATGAGACTGGAACGGGTGGCTCACTCAGTTGGGCGGAAAGATGAATTATGAACAGCAATGGTCAAGAATGTCTGAGAAAACAAAGGGAAATTCTGCAGGCTCGACAATTTCATGCTTACCCAATCCGCATGGAGCCAGATTGTTGATGTGACCACGTACACACTATGTATAAGCACCGTGTGCGCATACCTATAACTTTGTTGTGTATGTATCCAGATATGTCTGGGTTGTGCGTGGTACGTGACTTCTTGGGGAACTGTTCGGGGGTAGAAGAGATGGATGGAGAGGGTTTGCCACGGGTTGGTTATCTTGTCAAATCAAAATATCAGTCGTTACTATGTATGTATGAGTTTTGATCTACTCACAGTACGGTATCTGGGAAGCCTATGTATAGGTAGTCATGGTGAGCACTGTGTAGGATGCATATCTCACATACAACACATCCTTATATGGATAGATTTGACGTTTAATGCATCCATGCAGGTAATGTACCAGCTAGGTGTGCTCCTAGGGCTGCTAGGTATGTAGGTAAGCATCCATGGATAATTTAAGGAGAGCCCCACTTGCCTGGTCATCTGCATTGTGAGTTGGTCAGTACTGGATGTAGTCAGTTTAGCGTACCTAAGGCAGGTCGATGCAGTACCAAGGTACCTGCAACTTCAGCCTCCTTCTGGTTCACTTCCTACGGTTGGATCACCTACATCAATACCTTATGTATACATTCAGTTGGTTATTAGACTGCAACGTCCTCTAATCACAACTGCCGTGCGGCGAAGGTGTTGCAAATATTCAAATATCTTTATCTTTCTCTCCGTTTACCCTTCACAAGCCTTTCCTGCATCTGCATTGTCATTCCTTCCGCCAGGCGATTCGAACAGACATCTAGGAGCTTCGCTTCGTTGCCATTCAGGTGTCACCAAATGATTCCAGTTATTCGCACCGCGCCGAGCTTTTTACCGACGAGCTTCATTTACTGCCACGGGAGAAGCTCGACTTGAGCTTTCCCTCGGATTGGTCTGATAGTCTTCCAATTCAAACAGGGTACCGCAGACCCTTAAGATTCCGAACTTCCCGTCTATTCATTCCAACAATTCACTGTCGAGAACCCGCATTGGTGTAGCGCACCGAGACACGATGGACGCGATGGACACGATGGATCTCGATGTCGAGATGGACGTGGATGTAGACCTCGTACCAGATGAGCCTATAGTTCTCGAACCTGAGCTGCAAGATACACATGTAAGATCTACCTCCAGGTTACACGATAAGGAAGTCGGGTGGGATGCTAACGCATGTTTTAGCAACGCGATCGTTCACCTGGGGAAGTAGACGACGACGAGAATACTCTTGCACCCGGAAGAGTCCATATCAGAGGTCTCGATGTCATGAACCCCGAAGAAGTCAAAGCTTACGTAGCGGAGCACTTCTCAGAGGAACCAGTGGAGAGGATAGAATGGATAGATGATTCCTCTGCCAATATCGTGTTTAGCTCGGACTTGGCTGCGGCCCGCGCTCTCGTCTCCCTAGCGGTCGAAGGCATCCAAGACGTTTCGCAGCTTCCAGTGCGGCAACCCCTGTCTGCGAGGCCCTTCTCCAGGAGGCCAGAAGTCTCATTGCAGGTACGATTAGCTGTCGCATCCGACAGGAAGCAGGCAGGCGCCGCTTCAAGGAGTCGCTTCTATCTTCTAAATCCGGAATACGACCCGGAGGAGCGACGGCGGCGGAACGAGGCCCGAAGATATCGCGACAGAGACGGGGATGGTTATAACCGCAGGCGACTAAGGGAAGCTCGACACGACGAGGCTGATAACCAATTCGACGTCAGCCTTTACGATGACGACGAAGCTACATTATCTAGAAGAGAATATCAGTCGCGACCTGGCCGTAGACGGTCTCACACGCCAGCGCCGAGCGAGAATAGACCGGGCAGGACTTCATATCGAAATGATAATCGTGGCAAAGAACTATTTCCTGACGACTCGAGCGCCAGAAATGGGACCCGGCGAGAGCGATCAGCATCACCCCGCGACCGAGATGGTGATTTAAGCATGGATTTCACAAACGGCGGGTCAGCAACTCGAAACCGCGATAAGGCGCGCGCAATCAAAAGCCGGTTATCCCGTGGCAATCGGGACAGAGAGCTCTTCCCGAATGGTGAGTCAGGTGCGGGGACCGGTCGTCTCGGGGACGATGTGGAGGATACGACTACTTTGCTAGCCAAAGGAATTATGCTGCCCCTGATGGATGGAAGCAGTGACACGCCGACGGCGACGGGCCGGAAGCTCGAGGACAGGATAACAGTGCCAAAGAAAGACAGATTGGCAGATAGAATATCCAGCCCGGGCGACGGCAAGGGGTCAGGTTTCAACATTCGCGGCACAGCAAGCCAGAGGAGCACAGATCAAGGGTTTGCGATTAAGGGTACTGCTGGCAAGTCGGCAAAAGAATTATTTCCCGACAAGCTCGGTATCAACTCTGGAAAGGAACTCTTTGCGGATAGACTGGAGGGCAGGTCTAGACGACGGCAGAGGGCAGGGGACTTATTTGACTAAGCACCTGATCAACTGCGCATGGCTTCGATGCTTTCTAGAGTGGTTACTGTGGAGAGGGATGCATTGCGTTGACTTGTAGCGCTAGTTTGCAGCGTCATACTGCACCGAGTGTTCTAATTGGGGCCTTGAGAATAGAAGACGGCGCGTCTGTCCGCTGTTGTCCGACGCCGTACTGATCTTCTCGGCACCTCATAGTTGCGTGTGTCGTTTCTCCCACCTGCAGGGAGGCATCTGTGCACCGTGTACATACATGTATTTTGAGTATTCTGAGTATTCTGAGGGACAGCGTCGTGCCTGGCTAAATAGCGGTCCGTTGTGACTTCCAGGGTCTGATGTACCAACCAACGCCGTCGTGCCTGCCATTGCATCGTGATAACCCTTGGGGGGCGTATCACTCAGTGGCCTGGTCCTTCCCTCCTCCTTGCTCTTCGCCTTCTCCACCCCTCGAGTCACTTCAATGGCCCTTTTTTTTTTCTCTCCCCTTTTCGAAATCTAGGTATTGCTCCCCACTTACGCAATGATTCCGGCTTGCCTCATTCGCGCTCGCTCTTAACAAAGAATAAAGCAGCTCAACGCTATGGCCGACTTCAGTTGGCTCCGACTCGGGCAACGTTCTCGCACACCCGGCGCGCCACGATCGGCGGTGCCTCCCGAGAGCGGTCCATCCAACATTTCTAGACGCTTGAGTCAAGCCAGTCGTTCTTCTCTTTCCCTGGAGCCCTTGGAAGGTAACAGCAATGCTGACATGCTCGTTCGCGAACACGATAAAACATGGCACAATCCTTCACTGGAGCAGATGGTCGAGGCTCTCCAGGTTAAAATCATGTCACAGGGAGCCTTGCAGCCGATCCCCGTCGAGTATAACTCGTACATTCTACATCTAATCGAAGGATTTGCCAAGGCCCAAAAGCGAATTCGCGCACTTGATGACGCCCGTGCTGAAGCCAAGTATGCGCTGGACCATCACCTGCACCACTTCAAATCTACTGCCGACGAATGGATGGAACGAGAGCGCGAGTACAAGTCCGAAGTCAAGAGACTTGAGGTACTATTATCACGAACATCCCGTGATGGACTAGAAGCAGTCACTCTAGCTAGGACGAACAGCGTAGTCGATAGAAACGGTCCTCAGGCGACCAAGTTCATCTCCAAACTCAAGCATCTCAGCAATAACGCCAAACAAGGCAAGTTTATCCGCCCTTCATCCCCGCTCTTGTAGAGAATAGGCATTCCTAACTAACAAGGCTCACCCCAGATGCGCCGTTCGACAGACCCAAGAACGCAGAAAAGGGCAGACCTAGTTCCATGGCCAGGATTTTGGACAATGACAATGACTTCCTCATGAGTGAGAAAATACGCCGCAATACCGCCGCATCCAAAGCCACCATAGTCCGTCCCGAACGCAGACGGGCACATTATGAGAGGGCGTTATCTCCAAGACCATCTAAAAACGTATCGGTGGAGGGCAGGGAAGCCGCGGCACCAAAGGCTCTTCCCAAAGACGCGAAGTTGCTGCCACTCTTCTCAGATGAAGTATATGATATACCAGGCATAAACGGCGAAGTAGAAACTCGGCCTGGAGAGTCTGTCCCGCAGAAAGAGCAAGCTCGTCGACAGATACTAGAAAACTTGCTTGATCACGAGGGACTTCGGGGCATTAGCAAAGACGCCTCGCTTTCAAAGGACATTCACGAGCATTTGAGCAGTTGTGAACTCGATCAAATGCGCAAAGGCGCTGCCCCTGGTGGTCGAAACTCCAAGCATTTGCGAGGCTTGTCGGAATTCTCATTTCTCCCCGGAGATGACACGTCCGCTTTTACAGGCAGTCAGACTGACAACGAGACGGCAGTAGGGGCTATCACAAGGAAGTATGATGATGACGGCGTTGAGCTATGGCGCCGCAAGCCCGAGAATGCGGTGGAGTCTTCAAGCGAGCAGACGGACGACGAACAAGTATCCGGCTTAGCAGCCCCATTGAGGTCATGGGAAAACCGGCAGCGGCTAACTTCGGAAAATGCGCTTCCGCGAGATCCTTCGACAAGCAGCGTAGATACAGTGATCCGAGCCGTTAAAGAGAACGCGCCAGTGGCTGCTTACGGTGACACACGAAGAACAATGCGCGTAGCGCCACCAATGCCTCTTACTCGAGACAGAGACCGGGATTTTGATTCAATGGTTGAGTCCACTATTAGGCAGGCAACATTGTCGTCGGGACAACGCACCGGTAATAATGTAGAGAAGAGGCCAGCGAGCTCTGGGTGGTAAGCGTAAGCAAGTCTGGAGGCCAATGTGGAATTCCGTAAGACGCGGCGGAGCAACTAGAGCCGGTGCACTCATTCGGGCCCCAAAAGGCGGTCCTTTCGAGTCTGGTTTGTGCCAAGTATCGAAGTTGCAAACGTGAGCGTCAAGGCAGCAGACACCACTCAGCACTATCTACACCTATTCGCACGTGCCTGTCTATAGCCTCAACTCCATATAGCTTCATGAATTTTAACCTTCGATTATGACTGAACCTTCATTAGCTAGCTTTATCTCAAGCCACGTGAGCCATGAATTTCCAACCTTCCGTAATAAACGTTTAAGGGGTACGCATACGAAAGGTGAGGAGATGAGAAAGCAAAAGGCGGGGGGGGGGGGGGGGGGGGGGGTTTCCATGTGTAAAACTCAACAGAGCGTTCGCCGCTATGATTCGGCCGAAAAAAAACAAGACAAAAAGCTAACTGACCAGAGAGAATGACGGAATAGAGAGTTGATGGTGATCATGTCGGGACCTGTATGCGGGGAAGCCCTTCGAGACACAGTTTAGGTGGCTTGCCGGATGGCTGGGCCTCAGGGGCTCGATCTTGCGACGGTCTGGGCAAAGCAGCCTTAATGTTAGCCGGCTTGTCCCGAATTCTACTGCGCATTCAGGGAACGTGGAAAATCAAGCTAGCATCTATTGAAGTTGGTGTAAGATGTGTTCGAACGCTGGTGCGTCTGAGTTCCCCAGTTCTCCCCCTTTGCAATGCGGCCTGGATACTTTCGATAACCGAGAACAGCTTTGAACCAGATCTTCGGGTCAGCATACTGTATGGAGATCGGATGCCTGGTGCTAGTAATGCATTGAGTACCGCATTTCTCTCCCATTCCCCCTCTTCTCTCTCTCTCTCTCTCTCTCTCTCTCTCTCTCTCTCTCTCTCTGTGTGTGTGTGTGCGCCTCCTTTTGTCCCCCATCTATATCTTGTTCTTTCCCTTTCTCCCTTGTCCGCGGCTGACAGTGCGTATAACCCAGCCTCTAGTATACCGTTGCGTGAGACGCCCTCTTCAGCCAGCTCTTGGTGTCTCAGAACGTTATACGTACTGAAGCAACCTTCACTTGGAGGAAGAAAAAAAAAAATACAGCGCACTTTCAGCGCAAGAGATGTAGGACCGTCTCCAGCGGCTGATCTTGCATCTCATCGGCGACCTGCTAACCTATATTACACGTACGGACATCGTGGGTACCAACAGGGGGTTCGCGGATCGTGCCCACCTCCGTAGTCCTCTTCGTATACCTACTTCGGTTCTGGTGTCACGTAGCATCTAATTCAGCATCGATAAAGATCCCTGCGCCAGTCGTCACTAGTACCGTTCTGCCGGTAACACACCTCAACAGTCAACGGTCGGGATTCTAATAGACCGGGAGGTAACCGGAAAGAATGTTTCCGCAACTCCATTGCTCCCAGTGGTCAACGAATAGTGCCGTGTCCTCTTGTTCCCTTGTTCCCTGCCGCCCACTATTTTTGAGATACTTAGGTACGTAGGTCACTAATCATTAATAGGCAAGTCCTTTTGTTGGCGTTACCACGCACAAGGTGACCGCTGTCTTACATGGCACAAAACATACTGTGAGATGTATCTATCCCAGCGGCTTGGTACCGTCTGTCTTTAAACTTTAATCAGATCTGATCTCTACCAGAGCGGTCTGCAAGGCGGCCGGCCGCATAATCATCAAACACATACATACATACATCCACATATTGATACATATATATGTGCGTGTGTATGTGTGTCTAACTCTGTATAAGCGTGGGAGGAGTGGGAGGAGAGCCGGGGGGGCTGCGTAAGCCTCGTAGGTAACGAGTAGATGACCGAGAGCTGTTACAACGTTGAAGGCTTGTTAACCCTACCCTGGTATACCAGGATGTTGGCCATGGCCGTTTCTCACTATATGTCGGCGTCTCCCACATTAACCCAGGAAGGGAGCTCGAGATTGGATGGGTACATACATACATACATACATACATACCTACCTACAGTATATACATGCATAGGTATATCCATATCCACACGTAGCTGAAGGGCATTTTGCTGTGCTTGTATATACGTAAGGGCGCATGGGCCGATGTGGATGTCCAATTTTGGGTAAAGTTGGCGTCCGCTGACTCCGAATGGACGACTGATGGTGAATACATGCTGGAGATACCGCGTGTATATAAACTCCAATTACTACCGCGACGAGGCCAGGAGTATCGCCTGGGCGGGACTTTCACCGTACCTACAATTCCAGGTCATGTACTATCCACAGTACTATCACGCCCTTCGTACCATACCACATCGGCCCCTTGTGAGGCTTCGTCGCCGCGCATCTTTATTCTAGGTGATGCCTGATAAGACCAAGGTCGCACAACAAGGCGACTGGGGACCAGAGTTTGCAACTTGGTAGAACAAGATTGTAGATCTGCGAGACAAGGGAATAAGTCAACAACTTGGTTGGCCGTGTCCAACAAGGGGGTTGCCTGCCTTGTATACCAATTCGCTCGGACTTAGGCGGCAACGTTATATTATCACCCACCGCTCAACCTATGTAGCCATCTCTCTATCTCTCCCTCTCTGTCTGTGAGTGTGAGTGTGTGAGTGTGTGAGTGTGTGAGTGTGTCTGTGTGTCTGTGTGTGCATCCGTCAGCACGAGGCGTCCTGTACCGTAAGACGCTGCCCAACCGGGCGGTACAGCGAAGTGTGCACTGATGCTGAACAGCACCCGATACCAATTTTGCATGTATACTTTTGCTCTTACCGCAGACGATGCACGGGTGAGCGGATATTTCCTCGAGGGGTCAACCCTGAACTCTGCCACAACGTCCGCGTTATTCCGCCTAGGAGATGGAGGGAGAATATGCTCTATCAAAGTACGTATTACGGGCGTCGCCGTCCTGCTAGATTTGGGCCAATTCACAGCGTCCTTACGTCTTGTCATCTAGCTCTACCCCAAGGACATATATACATATGCCTAGGTATATTGTAGGGAGGAAAGAGAGAGCGCTCGACAGCCTTGATAACACCTTGACCGCTTCTTATCCGCGCACACGATAAATTCGCGACATTAGGCAGTTAATTCCCAACATTGAGGTAAAATAATTTCCGTGCCATCTCATCTGGGCCTCATCCTGCTCGCACGACAGTGAATCATACGTGGTATTTTAATCTAACCTAAGACGAGTCTCCACTATGCCTAGGAGCCTTGCGAGTAGATATTTCGCTCTTGCTTTGTGCACTACTAGATAGCCATCATCACTCCTATGTAAGACTTGCCTAACTTCTGAGTATTATGAACTTGTGGCCACTGGGCGACATCCTAGGCCTGTCTACAGCGTTCGTTGGATACTACGGAGATGGATGGACAATAGAATGCATCGCTGTGCCGTTTCTACCAGAGGCATGATTTCAGCAGACATATCCACTGACAATGGTGCCGTCTATTATCGACTAATTAGCATTAGTAATTAGTCGCTGAGGACCATATGATACGCATGCATATGTTCAGGAATAGTCTTCTCGTTGCCCAGGGCTAATAACCGTACAATGAAATGTAAATCCACACAGCAGCCTTTCTCGCGCTCTATTCGTAACTCTCGAAACTCGTTTGCTTGTCAACACCTTGACCTAAGGGGCTCAGTCCGGTCCGATCCTCAGAAATCACCAGCACAGCCTGGCATCAAACCCTACACTATTCCCTTCAGGATATTAAATCGTGTATAGACAAACCCCTGCGCGGTCCTTTGCCCTTGCTTGGGGAAGCCTGGACCGTTGGCGACGGCGGTCTTGGCGAGTGGTTCCCAGGAGAAATACTGCGCATACTAGAGCCTATAGGGCTTTGTTCGCTCTCCCAGGTAGAAGGCCGCGATGTCGCTAGTGGTAGAGAGCTAGATGGGGAATATTGGTAAGGCGAACTGGGCGCAGTGGGTAGCTGGCTACGGATACGACCATCCATACACTCTCCAATCGATGGCAACCGGGGTCCTTCGTATTTGGCCCCAATCACGGGTGATGCCAATTCGGGCTTCAATGGAGACAAAGGGTCTCTGCTATCAATTCGTAGCCGAGGCAATGTGATAGATGGCTTGGGGAGAAAACGGGAAGCAAATAACCCCAAATCTGGCCACTTTATAGGCGGGTCTACGGGCTCGGGACGAGGCGAGGCCACGGAAGGAGATGGGAGTCCTGAATAGCTGTTCCACGATGGAGACTGGAGAGAATAGTGACGGGACTGAAGAGGACGGTGAGCACGACGAGGGTCGTGAAAGTCTTGAGAACCGTGACGGTGATGGGAAGTAGAGCTGGAGAAAGGAGCCGGATCATAATGCCGAGGACGGGGCGACAGCGCGGAAATGACGGGTAGACGCGATTGTTGTAACGGTGGTCGCTCTGCTAATGCCGTCGAATCTGGGGTTGGCAATGGTAGCGGTGGTGGCAAAGGTCGCCCCGTCGGTAAGGATGGCGGCGCTGTCTCTGGCGGTAGTACCTCGTGGTGCTGTTCTGGAACTGGCGAGTAGTAGTGAGAGAAGTTATTATGTTGGCCAGGCGCACTATGAGCTTCCCGGCGCGCAAGACGCTTTCGGCGGTTCATGCTGCCGTTCCACCAGTTCTTGACAGCGTTGTCGCTTCGGTTATCAAGTGACCTGGCTATCTCGGCCCAGCGTTTTCCTATTCGGTCCACCATCATCTCGATGTGAGCTCCCTCTTCAGGTGTGATGGGATTGTGGTTCAGGAACGGTTTCAGGTTTTGATGGTACCGCTCCCTACACTGCTTGGGTGACCTAGTGCCTATCTGGTGTGAGATCTTAACCCAGTTCAGAGCTCCTTGAGAGTGGACGAGATCTCTAAGTATATCATCTTCGCGTTGGGACCACGGTCCCCTCCGCAGTGGTTCTTGCTTCATGATTAAGCCTTGTTGTGTGTGTATATAACGATACGAGCAAGGTTTAAGATGATGATGATGATGGGTCGTGAGAGGTTAGATGAACTGGTCGTTGACAGGGGCTATATGCACATTGGACGGAGGCAGATAAATAACGGTGATGATAGGCAAGCAGCATTTGCGGCCGGATCGTTGGAAGCCACCCATCCCGGTTGATTCTCAGCATGAAAAATCGCGTGGCATATATAACTCCTCCACGTTTCCCGTAGGCTTGATTAAGTTGGCGTCCAAACTTCGATACGCCGTCTATAGCGGAAAATAAGAACATGGGCGAAAAAGTTAAACTGAAAACACGCACACACGCTCATGCAAGCGGCTAACAGAGTTGAAGCTTGAGATGGGATGGGCAGACGACAGTGATATGGAACAATAAGTCAAGTTACACAGGCGGAATGAGATCGGGAAGGGAACCGACCCAAGCGCTAGATGATGGAGATACCTATTGGCGGGGGGAGCGCACTGGTTGGTTTGGTAGACGGATGGGTGGGCGGATGGGCGGATGGACAGACGGAAGGGTGGATAGAACGACGCACAGGACTGCGATGACGAGATGGGATGAAGTATGAGTCGAAAAAGTAGCTTCGATAGGCATCAATAGCATCGTCTGACGGGGTGTTGGTGTAGACCTGTAAGTCTTAGGCAAGGCCCACACTCGGCGTCCTCGTCCCTCTGCTCCATCCGCTTCTGCGCTAAGGATGGGGGCAATCGTCAGGTAGCCATGTAGCCATGTAGCCATGTAGCCACGTAGCCGTGTAGCCAGTGTCGGAGCATCAGTGTCGAGAGCCCATGTAGGGGCCATGTAGGCTGAGCTGACTTGGACTGTTTCGAGGCTTCTGTGGCACCTTGCACTTCTTTAGCTTCAGTCTTGCCAGAAGCCCCTGGGTACGTAACGTAGGAGAGCAGGAAAGAAGAGAGGAAAAAGAAAAAGCAAAATAACAAAAGTACCTCCTGGGGTGTAACTCTACATCAGCAAAGGAGAAAGCAACCTTGGAAGCCTCAAGCCGCCAGCACCAGCTTTGGCTCGCCCATGCGTCCAGAAAGGCCATACCTCAGAAATCAAGAAAGTGTGCGGTACCTGAGGAGGATGCTCCTGCGTGTCGTTCCCTCCCCTCTTCGCCAACTTCACTCCTTGTTCTTTTAAGTTTCGACTGCGTCTTTCTTGCCTTGTCCACTTCAGCTTATGCTTGCATCCTTATACTTTCGCGCCTTCCTGTGCCCTTATGCCCCAATGCCCCAATCGGCTGTGGAATCAGGCACTACCAGCCGACGCGGTAGCTGGAAGTTACGCTCAACTCGCGTCCACCCCTGGACCGGCTACGCCAATAAACTAGGCCGTGTAAGTTTGAGGTAGTTTACAGCTAGTTGGAGAGTAGTGGAGAGCCACGAGATTTTTGAGTTCAATGTCGCTTCCGATTTGAGATGACAGATGCCAAGTCGGGATTAGACCAGGGAGCTGGCGTTAAATTTGCCGCAAATTTCCCTTCATCGGGGGCAATGACTGGAGTCTCTGATGAATCTTGATCGTGCCAGTACGCACGGTACCCTATCTGTGCAATGAAGACAAGGAAGTGTAGGCAGGCGTATGACCTGCGAACCCCAGATCCGACAGAAGCGAGTTCCCTGTACAAGACGTTGAGCTTTTGGCCGTACTCTACTGTACGTACCCTAGTAGACCAGCCTTGGCTACCACGCGTGCATACACCACAATAGATCGTTAGATTGACATACGTACTTACAAATAAGTATGCTTTGCCGGGGTACCGGTACCGATCTGACCAGCAAACACCCTGGTCGCCCCAAAGTTCCCTTGGAATGGTGATCCTCACGTGTGGCATCTCCCGCGACCCAGTCGCCTGGGATCTCATCCCGACCGGCTGAACTATATTACCCTGACTATCTAAAACATGCACACCTCTCTTTATGCCGCAAGTATATTATTGCGCTGACAAACCTTGTACGTATAGTACCCTCGCTTTCCGCATTTAACCCCATACCATTCTGGCACACCGTCACGGAGGCTCGAGGCTTGAGTTCAACCTTTTCCGCCGCACGTCCGCCGTGTAATGGGTAGTTAAATCGCCAACGACATTGAAGGCCTCGTTCGCTTCGGGAGCACCCTGCCATCTGAACTACATTCAAATTTGTCTACGTATATCGCCGAGGTTTAACGAGGATGGGCCTGGACTAAACTTTGTGTTTCTCCTTTAGCCGACTTGTTGGACTTCGCGCCTTGCTCTGTCCCTTTTTTTATTCTTTCCTTTTTTTTTTTTTTTTCTCCCTTTAATATTTTCTGGGATCCAATCGTCATCTTGAAACGGTAAAGCCAAGCGAACCCAGCGATCCCTCAACTAGCCAGGGGCCCCTTGCCTGGTGGGGCACCAGCATTGGAAATATCGTGACCGTTGAAAAAGTAAAGAATTACATGTACTTACTTCAGCCGCACCCCCATTTTCTTCCTCGCCGGCTGAAACTCTCTCCACACCACCTTCTCCACCAGCCACCACCAACCAGCCAACGGCCTCGCGGCGAGTCGGCATATTTCCAGGACCAACCGTCCAACTGCCTGCCCACTCCTGCCCAACAGCGAAGCTCGACGGTCGTGAAGGTTGATCAAATACCCCCTGCGCTTGTCATAGATCAAAGCGAGCCGCGTAGCTACGGATATAGCAGCCTCATCTTACTAGCAGATGAGGACACCTATGGCTGATAAGAGAGCAAAAGCCATGCACGTATCTGTGAAGAAACCGGAGAGAAAACTCCTTTTACGTAGAGAAAAGGAAGGAAAGGACACAATAACCCCAAAAAGGGTGATATAGGTCGGTATATAATGTTGAAAAAAAAAAGGCCCCTCCAACAACGGCTCCAAATGGCTGACAACATAACGCTAGCCCTACCCACGCAGGGTGTTGGCTCTGGGTATATCTACAAGAATCCATTGCATAGCATAGCCTTATAAATCCAAGCTGCCCATATTACCGAAACGCCGCAATCCGTCGTTACTGAGACGACTTCATATTCCCTTCCCAAAGTAACGTGACCCTACCAGCACTTGGTCCGAGTCCGCCACCTGTTCTATCGTAGAAACCATAAATTCTTCGACTGATCCTCGCGTGATCAGGTTCAGGAAATGCAATCCACCGAGAGCCGTAAAATAGCGTATACGAGCTCCCCTCACAAGCCACAGAACTCCATGCCCCCTAATGGATCAGCCGAAAAAATGCAACATCCAGTGTGATGCATACCCTCGGCAGCACCTAGTGCTCCCGACTCCCTTTCCCGTTGACCTCAAATGCGAGACCATCAAGCATTAGATCTAGGCTGACCCTAGGTCTACAGGTAGATATCGCCGCCTTCTCCGGCTACCCAGCGTCGCCACGCTTCTTCATATGCCCTCTCTAGATCATCCACCCACCTGCGTGTATTGAAAAGCGCACAGGTCCATTTTGACTCGAAAAGAACTCTCCGCATCTCGGCCAGCCGCCCTCGCCCTTCACAATAATGTCCGTCTGCATTCCTATAGCTTAGGCTTCCTGCAAGCCTGGTCGCTAAGGCTTCATAGTCGGCGTCGTCGGAAGCGATAAGTTCTCGGGCAACTTCGTCTCCGCGAGGCGATTTCGGTAACGCTCCCTTCAAAATTGATGCTGCCATGCGGGAGCACATCTTGTACGGATACCTCGGCAGAGTTAACAGTGGAGTGCTAGACCACAGAACATCTGCAGCAGTCGTGTGCGCATTGCATTCCGGCGTGTCTAGAAACAGATCGCAGACGCGAGCCCGTGAAATGTGCTGTTGTTTTGGTGCCACGTCGGTGAAGATGATCCGGCTTGCAACGTCGTCGCCGGCCCAGAGCCTGGCTGTCTTCTTCAGATTGTTTTCGCCAAGCTCAGGAAATCGAAGAAGCCACAATATAGCCCTAGGTACGTTGGATAGAATTCGAAGCCACGTGCGAAACGTTGAAGGGTCAATCTGAGGAACTTATTTAGCAATACCCACTTATATAATCTGAGTCCAGATTTGAGCATTACCTTGTATAATTGGTTGAAGTTGCCAAGTATAATAGTATCATCTGGAAGGGTCGGGAACAGTTCCTTACGCATCTTCCACCTGCGCCTTTGCTCCTCGGTCCATGTCAAGGCCCTCTCACTGGGATCACACGACTGGGCATGGTCGCAGCAGAAGAACGTGTCCCGGCAAAAGACAATGTTCTCGGAATACATCCAGTCTCCAGTCTCACTGAACTCTCCATCCTGAAAAACGTCTTCGAGATCAATGTTGTTTCTCATTGGCCGTAGTGTGGATGGCGGGATAGCGGTTTCATCAGCCAAAATGTAATCGCACCATTCGGCACCTAGAGTGCCCGCGAATCCCATAAAGGACATCTGGATTGGTGCCGGGCGAGCTGCAAATATCTCATTTCTGGCTCCTCTGGTGTAACCGTTAAGGTTGACGAGGATATGGATTTCATCTCTCACAATTTGCTCTACGAGCCTTTCCGAGGTCCAATTGCTTACGTCACGAAAGACTGGAGCTTCGCGCTCAATCTGTAGCCGGTGAACTGACTTATCACTAGCAGTAGTTGCGTAGCAGAACGCTTTCGCTCGTTCGGGGTTATGAAACCCAAAAACAGATTGCATCCTACACAAATAGACGATCAGAGGAGAATAAACCGCGAAAAGACTCGCGACAAGAACGAACAAAACTTACAGGTGAGCGAGTGGATGGTTGTTGAAGTCAGAAGACACATAACCTATATTGAGGTGTGGACGAGGTGGCGGTGGCGGCGCATATACGGAGGTGGGAAGCCACGGGGACTTCAGAGTTGAGCACGATATCCTGGCGGCGTTCCGCTGAGAAATCATCCGTATATCTTTGGCTGTTAGAGGGCATGTGAAGGTGTGAAAGGGAAGGACAGTGGGTGCTGCTGGCACGGATAGACAGGCGGGCAACTTGAGCCGTGGATAACCCGACTGTGATAATCGGCCATGGACATACTTATCCAAGTACCAACGTCGCGTCGTAGCTTTCATAGACCGTTCCACGAACCGGAGGACCTTTGAACCTTCCCACGGACGGCTAATCCATTTACGGAGCTCGTTCTCGATGTCTAACAGCCCCCGTGTCCCGTTCGCCGTAAATAAGTGAAGGTGAGAAGCTAGCAGCTCGAGGGCTCCGTTCCGCAAAACGCCAGTGCCCCAATGATGCGAGTCGGCAAGTTGCTTTGAGACGATATCAATAACTCTCTTCATCAAGCCGCTTCCAACTCCTTCATTCTTTACGTCCCGAAGCATCCCTTTGTCATCCACATGCCAGCGGTCGTATGTTCCACCATGTAGTAGAACACCACCACGGCCACTCCAATCGCAGACGGAGTTGAGAGCCGTGGAGAGACCACAGACCGCCTCCGCAAATTCAGGGTTGGAATTGACGGCGCGCCTATAGTACATGATGGCATCACTTATACGCCCACGATCCTTGACCGCGTTGGCCAGATTTGTGAGAGCTATGTCGAAATTTCCGTCACATGCAACAGCTTGTTCGTACATCTGTATTGCAAGATCAAGTTGTCCAATGTCCTTGAGTAGGCTCCCCAGGTTCGTGTGTAGGTGTACATGTTTGGAATCTAGGCTCAAGCCATAGTTATAATAGGCAAGAGCTAGAGCGAGGCCACTACCGGGAGCAATGCCAGGTATCTGCGGTATGTTCGGGCTTTCTACCATCTGGGGCTGTGGAGTAGAGCTGGTGTGTTGAACACTAGCCAGTAAAATCCCCACATTGTTTGCTGTCGAAGGACTCTCGGAGAGTGACAGGGACAGGTAATAGAGTGCCAAGATATCACCAATGCCAGAAGGCTGACGGAGAAGCCTAGGAAAGGAGCCTCCGTTAGACATAGCGTCTTGGAAAATCTTTGCCAGTGACAGCAACGAATTGCTAGTGGTAGATGTCGCTGATCTTTTTGGCGCCCCATCCGGTACGAAACGCAGCCCAGGAAGCTCCCCATGAGTAGAAAACACCAACTGGGCAGTGTGTCTGGCCTTCTCAGGTGGTAGTAACAAGGCGCCGGCCGAAAATACGTGCGGCCCACCTCGCCTTCCATGTCCATAGACATCCGCAGGAGACAGGACCGCCTGTATCTTGCGAATTAGCGAGTGAATACTTGCGTGCTTCTTTCCAGTACTAATTAGCACTGCTTCCTCAAACGCCTCGGACGCCCTGTCGATGTCTTTCAAGGCATACAACATGTTCCCTTTCGCGTGGATTAGTGCAATAACACGGCCATTTTCGTTGCCACCCACGCAATAGCCGCTTGAGCCAAAACCAGGCAGTCTTGAATCTTCAGCACATTCAGTACTGCTCATTAACCCACAGCGAGGGTGTACGTGCGATTCGTCGTGACCGTATGCGAGACCGCCAACTCCATTATTTGCGTGAGCGTTCGCCTCACAGTCGGCTCGGTTGCCGCGGAGGCGGATGGACTGCTGAACGAAATCAATGATATCAACAGCCTCCTTGCTTCTGTGACTAGAACATAGAAGTCCCACAAGATGTTCCACAGCTTCTAAATAGCTCGGCCGCAGGTGAACTGCTCGCAACCAGTGGCGCTCGGCCTCCTCGTGTCGGTTCAGGCAGTACAAAGTTGCAGCGACGTTTGAAATTGCCTCAACGTGACTACGAATAATGATTAGTCGAACCCACGGATTGTTTCTTCAGAGCTACAGTGCAGCTACTTACGACTCGTCCAAAGAGATGATCCTCTGAAACCACTCCAGAGATTGCTCATAGCGCTCTAGGCCGTAGTGTAAACAACCTCCAAGCAACATTCCATCGACCCATTTCCAGCCACTCTGTTCGCACAAATGTGTCAACATCTCAACAGCGATTTTAGCACTAGAAAGAGGTGTGACCGGCGCCCTTCCTCGTTCGGAGCCAGTAGCAGGATATCCCGAGTTCTCGTGGTTTGACATATGGTAAAAGGCCGCATGAGATGTTTCACCACTCCGTAAATGGTGTTTCATAACTTGTTGCCTGAATAAATCGGACGGGCCTTCAGGCTGAGAATTGAGTAAGTGATTGTTGCTACTGCTCAAATCACCGTAAACATGTGCATCTTGAGATCGTCGTTGGGCGAGGGCACAATTGGGATGACTTGAAGACCTGGGAAGTTTCGGGAATATAACCATTTTGGAGGACCTTGGCTCTTGGGAAGAACGGCTCTGGGACTTCTTACTGTGATGCAGGTACGCTAAGAGCTCAATGTAAGACCGATGGGCGTTTGCGAGGGCCTTTTCCCTAAATCTTGCAGGTGCGGGAGTTCCGTTCAACCCAGACCCAGGTATGGCATATTGAGCAGGCTCAAGCGTGAGAGACTCCAAGCTTTGAGATGGTGTTTGAGGGGTTATGGCGCCGTCTTCATAATCGGTAGGGGAATTGAAAGCTACCCTGGATGGTACGTGTGCATTCGATGAAGGGAGATACGGCATGAAATGACGATTCAGATCCTGAAAATTGAAGCCCCCCGGGTGAGTAGAAGGGTGATAGCTGGGCATATTCGCCTCGGTCCAGGCCGAAGGAGGAAGTAGCCCCCCATTATTAAATATGGGTGGTCCCGGAGAGTGTTGATATATTGGTTGTAGAGCTGTCGGGACCTGTACCCCATTATTATAGGGATAGTAGGCCGTGGGAGGCGCATTAGGCGTGCAATCGAGAGCCATGAGGGCATGAGAATCATTGCTGAATCCATGTTGCCAACCGCCTCCTAAGGCTACTGGATTCGAGTCGAGAGCTGAAAGGCCACCATGGCCTGGGTTGTTAAAGAGCGCAGGCGACTGGAATGTCCAGTCATTGACCGAAGGTTTGATGTGACATTTCAACGCACGTTCTTGTTGCGACGAATACGCGGCACTAGATACAAAGCTGGAGGAAGCAGGTAATATCATGTGTTTCAGAGGCGGGGGCCTTGATGCGAGCTGACTAGGGTGGCCATCATAGCCGGCGTCTATTGTGCCGTTCGGAGTTTTGCGCCTGAGCTGATGTTCGTCGCGGTCAGATACATGAGGCGGAATCATGAGAGCGTTTGACCTCGGATGAGTTGGTAGCGACGAAGATGGCTGGGAAGAACGAATGGGAAAAACGCGGTGGGTAGAAGCGAAACCGAAGTGCCGCAGAGGCTCAGATGCCCTAGTCGCAGTACGGTTATATTGTGGAAATAGAAGGCGATTTTGTCTGCGATCTGATTGAAAGGGTGACGGCGAGTCAAGATGGTGCGGAGGCTGCACCATCTGGTGCACCTGGACAGAAGGTAACATCTGGCAAGGACGGGTCGGAATTGGAAAAGGATGTGTCGACGCTGCAGTTAGAGAGCGGTCTCATTATAGCCTGCTGTTTAGAGCACGGCCAAGGGAAGCTAGCTGATATACATCTGGAAGTGGGTGGCCCCGTTGTGATAATCGTAAAACAAGCCCGAGGTATCGTAGCGAGGGAGCTCGCCTGAGGCTGTCATCCGAAGTGTAGCCCAGGCCAAAACCAGCTTCCTTGCTACAATCTTGAGTGATCTGACCCTTGGCCTCTGCTCTGCCTCGCACGACGGGAAAGCTCCGGAGCCAGCCAGGCGCAAGGACGTAGGCGAGGCAGGGAAAAGGAGAGATGCAGATGAGGCAGTCGAGATGCGAAAGAGAGACGCGGCTTTCGAAGTCAGACCGGGGGGCGTGAGAGGGAACGGACTCCAATGGCAAGGTGAGGCACCTAGGGACAGTCTAAAGGTAAGTCGGAAAGGAAGATGCAAGTTCCGTTCAGAGTCGGCGCCGATAAGTTCTTTATTGTCATGTCAGAATATGTTCGGGTGTGGGTAGCTGGCAGAAGGAATGATTACAATAAGAGTTGAAGAAACGGGTGCTTGTCGTACGTGGGGGGGCTGAGTCTAAATTGATTTTTGGTTCGGTTGGTCTCCATCAGCTCCTGTCACATTTCTTCGACTAGGGAGGCTAAGTATGTATGTAGGTACATCTTGTAGTTTTAAATATGTAGGTACATACGGAAGGCGCTTGCAAAAGTTTTTTCCATAGGAGAGAGCTGGCAGACCCACATTGCAGCTGTGAACTTGTGCTTACAGCTGGCGTTTTAATTACATAATAATTCAATAGGCCCTAGCTATGCTAAGCTGTCCTAGCTTATGCGCTAAGCCCTCCTAAGAGGGGACGCTAAGCCTGCTAAGAGGGGATAATATTATAGCACATAAAGCGGAATAGCTGGCGTAACAGCTGGCAAATTATTGGCCAGCTGGTATGTGGGTCTGCCAGCTCTCTCCTATGGAAAAAACTTTTGCAAGCGCCTTCCGTACATATGTAGCCTTCCAGCCTAGCCGCTAAGCTAATATACACTCGGCATCCTCTGCCAGATAATTGATGCTTACATAGGTATATATGTATATGCAAACAAGACGAAGATGTCATTTATAAGCTACCTACTTAAGTACCAACACGGACCGGGTTCGTAAAGATTCTACTATATTAATGCGCACATGCATGCATTAAGTTCTGCTTCCCGCATAAAGCAATGCACATTATATATGTGTATATATGCATATAACATACATATACGTATAAATGTACATACATATTTAAGTGGTTACTATAAACCGAAGTGCGCATAAAGGAGGTAAAAATATAAGTAACTACGTCGGTAAATCTGCGCGCTTCTAAGGACAGCCACTTAATAAATTAAGTACATATATGTATACTGTCAATATACATATACATGTATGTATACACAGACGAGGTAATGATGTACATAGGTATACCGGCGATGCTTTTGTATATATTACATGGATAAGTATGTACGTAGGAATGTGCATGGTAGAACAATTAATAAGGTCGCTCCATACCTTATAAGCCACTGCAATAAAACTCGAGAAAAGGAGTCGGCGACTACCTACCTGTCCAGGATTATGCGCCTAGTCTTAGTTTCGACATGTACGCCTAAGCACCATCAGTGATGTCCTTTGCCCTGTTCACCGATTCATGGATGACTTACGTCCCATAATATGGTTAGATGAGCGGAGAGAGAAAAGATTGTACATGCAATAGGTATAAACAATAGCAGCTTAATAGATTAGCATCTTCCAAATTTCGACGCCTCGCCATTCTTAAAGGCGTTAAGAGACCCAGTTACGCCAGAATCATCCTCTCGGCACCTTCACGGGGACACCCTATATGGTATCAATACATACATGTAGGCCTAAGGAAACCTTAGCAGGTAATGCACCAAGTAATGAAACTTTGCTAAGGCATATCAACTTGAACCTACTACACAAGGTAGGTACCTATCTAAGAGATTAATAATTTAGGTAACGTTAAGTACATCCAAGAGATTACATGCAGTAAAAATACTTTTATCACTTATGAGAGTATTTAACTACATAGTAGGCAATGAATGAACACACAATCTCGATGGCTCAACCGTGGTATTCCGGTGCCACGGGCTTCCCTCCCAGCATGAGACCTGCCATCTAAGCTATTAAACCATGGCTGAGTTATGACGATGTCGACCTAGCAAGATGGACCTCGACCTCCATGGATCAAGAAGGCCGCGGTGAGTAGTTGGTCCAATTTCAATATTCCTTAGCACAAAAATTGAAATAGACCATGGTGAGCAGGTTTATCTCAGAGTGTAGGCAAGGATGGAATCAGGGATTTGGGAAGTTAGTATGCAAGTCACGGATTCACTGAGAGCTAGTGTACTTTATTCGTCTCGATTCAGAGTGCGTCGGCGAGGACTATCACAAGCCATTCCTAAACTCCTGTGGAAAGATGCAGCGGTAAAAAAGAGAAGCCCATTTTCAAACCACCCGATCCATATTTACTCTTCCGGGACTGCGCCAAGTCTGTCAGCACCTAACTTCGCAGGGAGGGGAAGCTCATAAGCTGAAAACTTACTCTCGATCTCACCACTCGCGATATCGTCGCTAATTGCCTTCGGGCTTCGTCCATCGACTTGACATCCCACACTGTACGCCGTACCGAGGATCTCCTTCACGGTTCCCTTCAGGTCCTTGGCGAAGGACTTGAATCGCATCGTTCGGGCAATCTCGATGATTTCGTCGAGAGGTACACTCTTCGAGTGTTTGATGTTCTTCTCCTTCTTTCGGTCGCGCGGCGGCTCCTTCAGAGCCTTGATGATGAGGGATGAGGCGGTAGGGACAACCGAGACGGCGGCTTGACGGTTCTGAATCGTGAGCTTGACAGTAACTCGGAGGCCTTTCTATAAATCGCGGGACTTGTCAGCCACCAAATTCGATCTCGTGTAGGTTTGATAGGATGCTTACCCAATCGCCGGTAGCCTTCGCGATGTCTTCTCCGACTTTCTTGGGCGACAGACCCAGAGGACCGATCTTGGGGGCAAGTGCGGACGAGGCACCAACCTCACCTCCAGTGGCTCTAAGGTGGCTGTATGTTATCGAGTCAGTCTCGTGCCAGCGGTGCTTGCAGCTTTTCGATTGGGAATATTGAATTGTGGTAGCATGGCGACGTACATCACCTTAACCTCGTTGGGGTCGAACTTGGGAGCTATATTGTGCAACGGTCAGCTCAGGGAAACATCAATTGGTCATTTGATCATAGACTTACGCATCTTCGCTCAGATGTCCAGTCTCGAGGAATTTCCTAGGTGTTGAAATCGTGCAGAGACTTTTGCGCAAGACGTTCCGCGTTGTAGGTAGAAGTTGGAGAAACTGATCTGAACAAAATATCGATTGTGGGCTTAGCAAAACCCTAGGCGGTGGGGGTATGTACCTTGTACCGGTCCATGCAGCCTTGAATGCTGAACCTCAGGAAAATTGAACGGGGAAAAGCGGAGAATTGCATGCTTATTGAGAAATGATTGGGTAGTTATTCCTATAGCCTTAAGTAATCGCACCTTCGCTTGTTGCGCGCCAGACAGATTTATCCACAGAGCAGCACAGTTAAGTTACATACCTAATACTGTACATGACTTGCATCAACCTTCCCCTGACTCCTTGCCTCGCCACCATCCTACCCTAAAGGCCCAAAGAAGAGGCGAGAAGGGACCGGGGGAAGAAGGAAGCCAGAATTTTAAGATAAGTGCAGATAGATAACAAGGTAGTAGGCCAACTAGGTTTCTACCTTACTGATGAAGGGGATTGGAGATGTAAGATGTATTGACTTGCTGTCTGCAATAACAACGAGGTGGTGAGCACCCTTAAGTAGGTTGAAGCCTTGCGCACAAACTATCCACTCTTCAAAACCCGAGCCGTTGATAGCGCGCTCGTCGTGGTAGCATTTGAATTCAGTGTTTGGTACGCCGCTGCCGCCTCCCTTCAAAAGCATCCAAGGCAAACATCATAAATCCCTCAGTCAGACGTAGCTCCCGAACACGCCTAGTTAGTACCGCTCACAGCCAGCCTGCCATAAATTATTAGTTATAAAAATCCAAAGCTCGAAACATTACGTTACTGACTTCATGAGGTGGTCCATAAAAGTCTGCAAAGACACATCATCTGTGAAGATGGTCTGCGCCGTCTGGGCACCAACGCCGCCATATGCTCCGGAGGTGTGTGTAGTCGATGGGTTAAGCTTCGAGAGTAAGAATCGTGCCTGGGAGCCTCCAGCATCACAGACGATGAAACGGGGAAGCGGGAAGCGGTCGGCAATAAGATCCTGGCCCGGAATTAATATGATACCTATGAGAAAAGCATTTTTCACTTACTCTTGCGTCCTCCTTCGGCTGTTCAAGTAAAGCTGCGAAGTTTTCGTAGCCTTCTTGATCCTGATAACCGGCCTTCTTCCATTGCGCAATGGTTTCTCCGTGAAAAATAAGGATGTGGAAGAATGTGTCCAGCAGTAGAATATGTGTAGGTTGGATGGAGGTCGAGTCCAGCAACACCGGCTGACCACCATCCTGATCGAAGGTGTACGAGTCGAGAGTCGGTTGAATCATGATGAGGGAATTGCTCACGTCCTCGTGGTTCAGCACATGACGATAGAAAGCTGTCTCGTCGGGGGAATTATTGAAAACCTGGAGAAACTGGCTACGCCGAAGGTGAAACATAAACTGAGGATAGAGCGTGAAGTTCTTCTCCAGTCTAAATGAAGAAGGGTCGTCTTTCCGGTAGTCGGCGAAACGCGAGCATAAGCGAATAAGCATGCGGTCTACCCATCGAAGGACGTCAGGGCCATCATCAACCTCTGCCTTAAAAACTGCAATTCTGGACATGAGTACCGCAGCCGCTTCCTGGTCAAAAGATTGGGCAATGGCAGGATCCCCAGCAGGGCCACTCAGGTTCCTAGCGATAGTAGTTACGCGGAGGTGGAACTGTCCAGAAGAATGTTGATAATACGTCAAGAATTGGACCATTCCCTTTTGCTGGCCCTGTTGATGCTGCGTGGGACCGCCTTGGCTTGCGATCTCGAAATATACTCCGTAACTCGCGTTAGGGTCGATGCCACACATCTTCCACGAGCACGTATTGCCAATTCCACACTCCGTCTCCCCTACCGAAGTCGATTTCTTGTTCAGTGATACGGCATGCCCGATCAAGCCGGTCACCTTCAACTCCTTAGTCGTCAGAACTTCGAGGACGGCGTTGAAGCCCATTAGCAGATTGTCATCGCCATCCTTCTCGAAGACACGAATGAAGGACTGCTTGAACATAGATGAAGTAAAGCTGTCAGTGAGAATCATGTGACCACCAGTAGAGTTACATAGGCCTTTCATTTCAAGCAATCCTACTTGATCCAAGCAACCAGCAAAGATGTCTATTATATGGCCATTATGAGCTGTTCGCTTCGCGAGATTGTCGTAGAACTAGGATGTGTTAGTTGGAAATAGATGAAAGCGCTTAATGAACGAGAGGGCTAACCTTCAACGCCTTCTTGTAATACTTAATGTTATCGCGGTCAATGTCATGGTGTGATCGCATCGGTTCCCTAAGTTCAGGTCCAACGACCATTCCGGGGCCTTCCGTAGCAGGACCACCAGCGAAGAGCATTATTCTACCGCCAGCATTCTGGAAGGACGATTCAAGCAGACCCACAGCAACGCTCAGTGCGACACCAGTGCAACGAAGGTTTCTCCTATCGTTGGAGACGGGCCAGGGATCCATCTGCAACTGTTCGAGAATCTTGGTGAGTTGGAATTCGCATTGCTGGACCGGCAACAAGAACCTTGTTGCAGGCCCCATGGGGAGCATAGGTCGACCGGGCTGTTGCTGCGGCATTCCAGGGCGCAGGCTTGGGGCAAGAAGCCCTAGCATCTCCTGGACTTGTTTGGCGGAATAATCCTTGCCGCCGCGGAAGACGTATGATTTGGCGCACTCGGTGTACCCGATCTCGTGGACCTGGGCCTATAAATTCCGGTCAGCAACCAAGAAAAAAAATCCCGAGCGAATATAGGACAAGCATGCCATTGTTCCATAAGTGATCAGGCCAACCAGAGCATTCTCAGGAAGGAGGCTCAAACTCATGATGAGCGACTCCTTGAGGGCCGAAAGACTGTCATTCTCCTGGCAAGTATCCACAACGTAGAGGAAGATGGGGGGGCTTGGAGCCGGTCGAGAGAGTCTGTACTCGATCGTTGTGTTGGAGGGATGCAACTCGGGTGGGATGGCATTAGGCGTAATGTCCTTATAGTGAGGTGGTAGGGGATTCCTTGAGAGACAGAATGGGCAAATCCACAGGCGTGCCCGGACGTCGACTTGACTGGGTATCGTTAGCTCTGGGGTTGGGAACAGATATCTCTAGGGCCGAGGGACACTAACCAGAAGGGGTTCAAGACAGAGCGGCATGGCTGCTTGCACGTTACAGGCTCGAACTGTAGCAGAGGAGTATCTGGTTTCTCTTTCAGCGGGGTGTAGAGGGCGCCGATGGGGACAACGAGGCGAGAGGCTTCCTATGTAAAAGCTTCAGAATCTATGCGCTTGTAGCGATGCGAGGACAGGGACAGCAGGAGGCGTAGAGAAGACAAGTTACCATTCGAGAGCTGGGGAAGACGTTCCAGCTCAGTCTAACGCCATCACGGTCCTCCACCTCGCTCCATTGTTCCTTCAAGGCTTCGTAATCCATGTCGTCGGCGCGGATGCAATGGTCCGCGAAGCTCTCTTTTCGTTGACACCAGTAAAGACGCAGCAATCGTCGATCTCAGGGCGTATTAATGATATCCTGCTTGCAGTGTAGAAGACCAGGTCGAGGCCTAGACTAAGAAGAGACTTTCCACCGAACTTGCGATTTGCAGTTATGCCAGCTTCAGAGCTTGAGGACAGACTGGCTCGGTGGGGGGCTATGTATGTAGTGGGAAACTGATGTCGCCTTGTCGTGTAGTCTGGTGTACTAGAGGTACCTGCTTTATTATTATGTATGACAGGTATGTACCTGGAGATATGGACAACTTGCAGCCAAGGACTAAAGCATGGACATAATCCCTGTAAGATTTGGCGACTTGCCCGTGTTCCGGGGATGCGGCCTCGCTACAGTGGTATCTGCATAAACCCGATAACCTACGTATAATTATACAAGGTTGCATGTACATGCATGATGTATGTAGGTACATGTACATATGTACGCTACGTATCAGCCCTCGTGACTTCAAATGTCACTTCAATTGCCAGGCTGGACGTGTGGCGGCCTCGCGAACCCACCGTTTATTACCTATGGAGGCAGCCTCTACGACCAAAAACCTGAAGTCCAATTGTGCGTTTCATTAAGCCATGGAGGCTTGATTGAATTAAGTCAGGGCGTGCCTTTACAGTATCGGAATACCGCGTATTTATATTTCGGCTTGTCAAAGACATGGAATTTCCATGCAATCCTACGTAAGAAATTCCAGAGCTGCCTTGAACAACGAAGCTCACATCGCCTTTACAATAGGTACATGTATGTATTTGCTATCCCTAACATATACATGTGCACACCAGCTGCAGACCTCGAGGTTTGTAGCTACTAGTGTATGAGGTAGATATTGTCTTGGAGGGACTTCAAGGCCTAATATCAGCAAATAGGGCACATGCTGCAGATCATCACCTAGATTTTACCACTCCCGGGGGTGGTTGGGACAGGTAGCGCCTCTCAATTCATCCATCCATGTGTTACAGCACTCGAGGTCCTTCCCAGGTCCCAGTGAAATGGACAGGGCATTGGTAATCTAAGCGCTCTATAAAATGTAGAAGGACCATATCGATACCGGGCGAGACGAGTCTCGATTGCCCTTGCGGATTCTGTGACGACCCATCTATAATGGATAGTCCCGTCTTCCAGATTTTGCCAACTGTGTCCATGATCTCTGCCACTCCCGGTCTGATCCATACTCAGCGGTGATTTGAAGCTTTCACGTCGAAAATGTTATACTGCAGGCTGTATACTGCAGGCTACTCCGAGGCCTTTACATCGTCGGTAACATGATATAGCCAGCCGCGGGAGATCTGGCGTGCGTACTATTCTAATACGGCAGACCATACCACATTTTATCCATCTAATTAAGCTAACCTATCTACGCTCGCCTCCACGGATATGGGCACGCTTACACTGGTAGAGAGGCCACTGAAGCTTAAGCCGCTGTTTCGCTCCCGATCAGCTTCCGCCATGCTCAATATGGTCCAAGTTTCTCCAAGTATAGCGAGGGACGAATGTTCTTCGCACTAGGTGGCCTCATACAAAACCCATCCCGGCATATCGATACCAAGCGAGAACCAAAGACGGTCGACAAAACCACGGAGTAAGGAATGAAGGTACAAAACGGGCGCACATTCGTTGTCACGTCTCGCTAGCGGCATATTACCAGATAAGACAACAGATGGAAATTATTACCAAGAGGTCCCTACAACTCATCAAAATGGCCGCTTTGCCCGCTTCAGGCCACAATCCACATTTGCAGATCGAACGGCCAGTCATCAAAGGTGGACCTCGTCAAGAGAGGACTACGCTTATCCCCTCGGAACTCATATTTTATCAAGATCACCTTCTCCGGTTAGGTGCTTAGGCGGTGTGCCAACAGCAACGTGTAGTTTGATGGAGCGGGAAAATACCCCGTCTAGTCCGGTGGCGAGAACACATCTTCCCAGGAACGCGGCAAGGATGGTACATGAGCGCATTGGGGAGGCTGCCGGTTTCGAACCCGAAGGAAACGCAACGAGCTCACAGAAGACTCCGATTGAGTCGGCATCCTGCAACGTCCATCTGGATTCGAACATCCGTAGGAGCTGGGGACAGAAGCCGAAATCCTAACCCAGGCAACCTAGGAGACACACGCGCCTCGCGTCGAAGCATCATAAGTAATGCGGGGGACTCTTGCCCAGTTGCCATTAGCACTCCCTAAGGACCCTCTGCTGCCTGAATCGCTAGGATTCCCCAAAATGTTCACAGCGATGACTTTCCCCTCACCACCTACAGCCTCGCGACCGCCCTCCCAAGGTATGAAGACCAGCCATAAGGCATCTTACCAACGGAGTGCCATCGATGCCCCAACAGTAAGACCACGCTCATCGAGTATCCCTTCGCGTGCCTCCAATGGGGCATCTACACATCCAGTTGACGAGGTATTGATGCAGCCAGGGACTCCAATGTTCCGGTATTCTGAACCCAATGAGGCTTCGCCTGTGTCTCCTGTATCAGGAAAGTCGACGACTAGCAAAACCATGGCCTGCTTGGAGTATATCTTCTCCGATGGCAACTAAGTATGACCCGGTCGCTTCTACAGCAAGCTATGTAGCAGGTTCAGGGAAACAGTCCTTGTTATTTCATACCACAGGTTCCTTCCAGTACAAGGGCATATACTAGTAACAGAATCGGATCCATCCATATTAGAAGGGGACAGTATACCACTGCCCTTCCTACCCGCTCTCAGCTCAACCCTACGACGGGGAGGATCTGTCTTCGGTAGATGAAGCTGTTACGACTGAGGGTTATGGGCAGATGTTGAGTAACAAGGCCGGTATAGACAGGCTAAGAACAGACCTCAGAGGCGCTGCTGCAGGTGGACGAAGGAGCACATCGAGAGGAGAATTGCAAATGGGCAAAGGTCCAAGCATACAAAAGGCGAGACGTTAATGCGACTAAGCTAGCTCTAAAGAGTCCTTGGGCTATTTCCGAACAGTGTCTCTCCGGGGAAAATGTCATTACCAGAATCATCTCAGGTGCAGATAAACCAAATATGTACACAAAGTGTATCCATAGCATGTAAACCCTGCTGTTTGTCTACTAGGAGTCCAGTCACATTAATACGAACGACCCTTGTTTTAAAAATAAGTACAGCTAAGGCGATACCTAGGCCTTCGACTTTAATTTATAACTAGGGTATTTTTTTTTACCACGGTTACGAAGATTATTTTACAGTTATGCATAATTACGTTAATTTTACCTTTAATAATTAATTACGTTATTATATTACTTATTATAATTATTATTAATATAATACTTTTTATTTTAATAAGCTTAAATTAAGGGTTTTAAAAAAAGCATTGCTATTCGCACCACCTATTTTTGCTATCAGGCCTTATTCGCACACCCAGTACAAAGCTGAAGGTCCGGCCCGCCACACACACCTCCCACCTATTCAAACCATCTCCTTTCGCAACGCAATTGCTCTTTGAATTAAAATTGTCAAATCATTGCACTTATATCAAAAGAATCGCCTTTTTAAGCCCTTTCGAATGGTCCTGGTTGCAGGTCTATAGGACCTCTGGATTCAATTGAATTCGCAGTGAAAGGTGGTGGTTTTGGCTCGCAATTGAGGGTTGCAAAAGGTGGTCATGTGACCCCTCCACACCCACCAAAACCCTCTCTTTTCGCAACGCAATTAAACCCTCTCTTTTCGCAACGAAACTGTATACTCAATTTAAATCGTCAAATTACAGAATTTACAGTACTAGAATCGCCTTTTCAAGCGCTTTCGAATGATACAGGTTGCAGGCTTGTACGAGCTCTGAATTCAATTGAAATTAGCGTTGAAAGTGGTGGTTTTGGCTCGCAATTGAGGGTTGCAACTGAGGGGGGGTCACATGACCACCTTTTGTAACCTTCAATTGCGAGCCAAAACCACCACCTTTAATAGCGAATTGAACTAGATCTAGAGGAGCTATAGCTATGCAACCTGGATCATTTGAAAGCGCTTAAGAAGGCGATTCTTTTAATCCAAGCGCAAAATTTCAACGATTTTAATTGAATAAGTAGTTACGTTGCAAAAGGAGAAGGTCCTGGTGGGTGTGGAGGGGTGGTGGGGTGGTGGGGTGGTGGGACCTTCGGCTTTGTACTGGGTGTGCGAATAAGGCCTGATAGCAAAAATAGGTGGTGCGAATAGCACTGCTCTTTAAAAATATACCTTTTTAGTTACATTACTTTTTAACTAATTAAACCCTTGCTTTATAGGTTAAAAAGATTTTTAAAACTTTAGTTTAAGGCTAAATAGTAGAAATTTACCTTTTATAAAACAATAAAAAATTAATAAATTTAATAATATTAACGAATTTAATAAATTTAACGCGTTTAACGCCTTTTATAATTAATTAAATTAAGTTAATTAATTATAATATTAAATTAAATAAACTAACAATTAATTTAAAACTATTTATAGGCGTTATAAACGTTATATACGTTGTATGCATTTTACATTATTTATTTATAAAGCAGTAAGCATTTATTATAATTATTAACCATTAACTACCACTTACCATTGCCTTTAATTAATTATCGAAATTAATAAAACGTTTTATAAGGCAATTACTTATTTTTAAGATATTTTTTAATAATTATCTAATATATAGTTATTAAGTTTTAGCAGGTTTAAAAAAAAAGTCTTAAAAAAGGTTTTAAAAATAGTCTTAAAAATAAGGTTTAACCTATTTAACTTTATTACCTTTTTAGCTAAGATACGCCTGCATTAACGTTTTTAAATAGTTTAAAAAAAATAAAAAGTTTCGTAAGCTATATATTTAGCCTTAAAATGTTTTTTTAAAGTAATCTAATATATTATTATAAAGTTATAGCTTATAAAAGGTAAATATTAATTAAAATATAGCCTGTTTAACTTATTTTTTTACCATTTAAACTTAAACTAAAACTTTTTAAATAATAAGCATGCACCTTATAAATACATTAAGCATAAGCTATACGTTATAGCTAAAGTAAATAAAGCTCGTATTACTTAAAAAGTTTAAGTTTAAGCTCGCTAAAATAAAATACCTTAACTTTAATTATTAATAACATTTATAACACTAATATTTTAATAAATAAATACTTATATATTATTAAAATTAATATTAACGTATAAGTTTATAATATTATAATTACGCTTAAAATTAATGTAATAAGCTTAAATTAAAAGCAGTGCTATTCGCATTACTTATTTTTGCTATCGGGCCTTATTTGCACACCTAGTATAAAGCCGGAGGTTTCATTACCTTACCACCCTTTTATACCTATTAAGACCCTCTCCTTTCGTAACGTAACTATTTATTTAATTAAAATTGTTAAAATATTAAATTTAGATTAAAAGAATTGCTTTTTTAAGCGCTTTTAAATGGTTTAGGTTGTATAGCTATAGCTTCTTTAAATTTAATTAAATCTGTTATTAAAAGTAATGGTTTAAATGGTTTTATAAAAGGTGGTTATATAACCTTTCTTAGTTTATAACCCTTAATTGTAAGCTAAAACTATTACCTTTTAATGTGAATTTAATTAAATTTAAAGGTTTTATAAACCTATAACCTAAACTATTCGAAAAAGCTTAAAAAAAAGATTTTATTATTATAAATCTTATAGCTTAATGAATTAAATTAAATTATTTACTGCGTTGTAAAAAAAAAGGGTTTTAATAGGTGTGGTGTAACCGGCGTGTTATGTAACCTTTTTAGTTATAACCTTTAATTATAAGCTAAAACTATTACTTTTTATTGCGAATTTAATTAGATAAAAAGGTTATATAAATATGTAACTAGGACTATTTAAAAGCACTTTAAAAGGTGATTCTTTTAATATAAGTGTAATAATTTAATAATTTTAATTTAAAGAGTAATTGCATTATAAAAAGAAACGGTTTAAATTAAATAGGTAAAAGGTGTGTGGGGCAGGCTAAACCTTTAGCTTTATACTAGGTGTGTAAATAAGGCCTAATAGTAAAAATAAGTGGTGCGAATAGCATTACTTTAAATTAATAGTTTTAAAATATATATTTTTAAGTTACATTACTTTTTAACTAATTAAACTTTTACTTTATAAGTTAAAAAGATTTTTAAAACTTTAATTTAAGGTAAAATAATATATTTTTCCTTAAATAAAATAATAAAATTAATAATTTAACGAATTTAACGTATTATTAAAGGTTATTTTAACGAGCTAATAAAATTCTTAAATTTACTTAATAAAGGTAAATGTAAATATAACTTTTTTATAAGCTTATAAGTTAATAACGCGTTTTTACTTAACGCGTTATACGCGTTTTATAAAGCTATATTATTAACTTATTTATAAAGCTTTTTAACTTTAATAACTTTAAAAACTTTATAGCTTTAAAAGCTTTAAAGCTTAAAGGTTTTAATTATTTTAAAAGCTTTAATATATATAGCTTTAAAGCTTTAATAACTTTAAAGCTTTAAAGCGTTAATTACTTTAAAGTTTAATAGCTTAATAACTTAATAGCTTTAAAAGCTTTAACGTTATAAATAATTAAATATAATAACCTAATAATGTTGCTTTTTTATTTTTATTACATAAGCTATAGTTAATTAAAGCTAATTAAACCTTAATTTTATAATTAATTAAAAGCCGGTTTTTAAGTTTTTTATTTTTTATTTTTTATAATATAAATGTAAAGCTTTAGCCTCGTTAAGGCTTTATTAAGGTTAAGTTAAAAAAGGTAATAATAAAATAAGAAAAAATGCACTTAAAAATGCATTTTAAATGCATTACGATAAATATCTTTAATTACTTACAGCTGTAAGCAATTAAAAAAATTAAAATAATTAAGGTTAATATAAAAAAAGGTTTTTTTAAAAAGGCTTTTTTTAAAGCTTTAGTTTTATATTAATATATATTTATTTAATTATTATATGTTACTTAATTTAACTTTTTTACATAAGGCTATTATAATATTTATTATATATTTATTTAAAAAATTAATTTTTTATTAAAGCTAATAATAACTAACTTATATTAAGGTTAAATATTATTTTATTGTTTTTTAAGGTTATTAAACTTTTTTAAAAACTTACTAAGCTTATATATATAAATTAAATTAAATAACATTAAAAGTTTTATTATAAAAAATGTTATAATGATTTTAATGTTTTATAATAGTAAAAATTTAAAAGCTTTAAGCTTAATAATTATAACTTATTTAGCCTTAGTTTTTTAAACTTATTATTAATTTTTTTAAATTTTTATAAAAATATATTAACTAAAGCTAGCTTTAATTATTTTATTAATTTTAATGGGTTATTTTTACTTTATAACTTTTAATTTTAAGCTAAGGCGTTTAACTTATATTTATTATTTAGTTTATTAGCTTTATTTTTTAAGTTATAAAAAGCGGTTAAAAATAACTTTTTTAATTTTTAAATTATTTTTTATTTATAAGGTAAATAGTTTTCTTTATAAAGTAACTTTTTTCTTATAATTATTAGTTTTTTACCTTTATAAAGTAAATTTTATAATTTTTTACTATTATTTTTATTAAAAAAATCCTTTTTTAAGTTTTAAATAAATTATATAAAGCTATTATTTTTTATTAATGCTATATTACCTTATTATAAGCTTAAACTTAATACCTTTAATATAAGCTTAAAAGCTTATAACAACGGTTATGTAAATTTAACTATATAGGTGTAAGGCATTATATAACGTGCCTTAAATACTAGGTATATAATTTCTTATTTTATTAAAAATATAGGCTTCGCTTATACCTTTATAACCTTAAACATGTAACATTGCATAAAAAATTACGTGCCATTCGTTTATAAAGCTTATTAATTTTTAAGGTTTTATTAAGTTTTTAACTTTAAAGGTTTTTAAAGGTTTTATTAGCTTTTGCTTTTTTAATAAACTTTTTTAATTAAGCCTAAAGCTTTTTAAGCATTTCTTTATAAAAAAATAATAGTTATTTTTCTTTAAATGGGTTTTTAAATAAGTAATATAACCTTTAGTTTAAGTAAGTTATTATTTAATTAAAACTTTAATATTTTATATGTTTTTTTAATGTTTTTATTAAAATAAGTTTTTTTAAATATAGTATAAAATGGTTTTAGCTTAATTAAAATTTTTAATTAATATTGTTAAATTTAAAATTAAAAGCTAATAACGACAGTAATGTAAATTTAACTATATAAGTGTAAGGCATTATATAACGTGCTTTAAATATTAAGTATATAATTTTTTATTTTATTAAAAAGGTAAGTTAAGCTTACACTTTTATAACCTTAAACATGTAACATTACGTAAAAAATCACGTGCTATTTACTTATAAAAATGTTTTAAAAGGCGTTAATTTTAAATTATTTATAGTTAATAAGCTTAATAAAAAAGTTAACTTATTTAATTTAACCTTAATAATTAATATTTTTTAAAAGTAATTTAAGTTATTATTGCCTTTTTATTATAGTAAGTTTATAGTAACTTATTATTTTTAAAGGTAACTAAAATTACTATTACTTTATTTAAATAGCTTTATAAAAAAGTAAAAAAAGTAATAAAAATAAACTAATAAAATTTTAATAATAGGTATTAAATATTATAAATTATAAAATAGTTAATAAGGTTATATTAAAGATTAATATAATAGGCTTAACAGTTAAATAAAGTTATTTAAGAAAATAAAAAGTGGTTATATTAATAAAAAGAATAAACTATAAAGCTAATTAAAAAGTGTGTTAAGTATATATAGATTTATTATAAAAAATAACCTTATAAAGCTATTCTTAAAATATTTAGTTAATTTTAATAATTATCTTAAATAATTAATAATAGTAAAAGTAATAATAAATTACCTTTATTAAAAATACATTAACCTTAATATTAAAAACATATTAAAAAAAGTTTAAGAATTTTATAATAAAACTTAGTAATAATTTTATGCCTTTAAAAACACCTTTATTTAACTTATAAGAAAATATTATAAATTTAAGAACTTTTAAAATAAAAATTTTAAAAATGCTTACTTTTAAGTTTTTAAATAATAACAATTATATAATTTATTAATAAAACTATAAACTTTAATATATATATTAAACTTATAATAAAAATATTATTTATTTTCAAAAAGCTTATTAAGCTAAAAATAAAGCTTATAAGCAATAAAAGCTAAAAAAGTAAGCCTAAAAATAACTAAATTATTAATTAAAAAATAACAGTAAGGAATTATTAAAATTAAACTTAAGTTTATAAACTAATAACTTAAAACTTTTATTAGAAAAAGTTAAGTAATTTATTAAAAAAACTAATGCTTTAATTGTAAAAAATAAAGATATAAATTAAGTAAATATTTTTAAAAAATAAAGTAAAAAAATATACGAAAGGCGCTTACAAAAGTTTTTTCCATAAGGAAAAGCCGATAAACCTAAACAATAAGTATAAGTAAATGCTTATAGCTAACGCGTTTATTATATAATTTATTATATTAATTTAATAAGCCTTAACTTATACGCTAAGCCTTATTAAAAAAATAATATTATAGTAAAACAGTTAACGTAACAGCTAATAAATAGTTAAATAACTGGTTTATAGGTTTATTAGCTTTTTTTATAGAAAAAACTTTTATAAGCGCCTTTCGTAAAAATACCTTAAAAAAGAAAAATATAAAAATAACTATTATTATAGAAAATATATAATAAAAAAAGCTTAAATTAAATTTAACTAAGATTATTAAGCTTAATAATAATTTTAACTTAAATTTATTTAAGGTAAAAGATTAATCTTAAAAAATAAAAAGCCTTTCCTAAAGGCAGTATTATTAAATAAAGTATATATAAGATATATTTTATATAACTTTTTAAATAAAATATTAGGGAAAAAACCTTTATTATTTATTAATATAATAGCTAATGATAAACTTTTTCTTTCTATATAAAACTTTTTAAGTAATATTAAGGTAAGTAATTATTTATTTATAAATGTTTATTTTATATATAAGGCTTTAAAGTTATTTAAACTAATTTTAATTATTGGATTTAAACTTTATTATATTAAAGGTTTTAACTTATAAATAATATAAATAATTAATATATTTTTACTAATAAACTTTTACATATAAGGTAAAACTATACCTTATATTTTATTAATAATAATTAATATAAAACAAAACATTATTATTAAAAAAATAATTTAAAAACTATATTATTAACCTTAATATAAAATATTATAAACTAATTTTTTTATAAACTAGGAAAAGCACTATATAAATAACTTATAAATGGATAAGGCTGGTAACTTTATATTAAATAAAGAAAAAAAATTCCAAAAAATATATAAAGAAAAAATATAAGCAGTGTTATTTACATTACTTATTTTTACTATTAAGCCTTATTTGCACACCTAATATAAAGCTAAAGGTTTAGCTTACTTTATATATATTTTATCTATTTAATTTAATTTAAATTGTTTCCTTTTATAACGTAATTGCTCTTTAAATTAAAATTGTTAAATTATTGCATTTATATTAAAAAATTACCTTTTAAAGCGCTTTTAAATGGTTTTAGTTATAGGTTTATAGGATTTTTTAATTTAATTAAATTTGTAATTAAAGGTGGTGGTTTTAGCTTATAGTTAAGGGTTATAAACTAAGTAAAGTTATATAACTACCTTTTGTAAAACTATTTAAACTATTACTTTTAATAATGGATTTAATTAAATTAAAGGGTTTTATAGGCCCGTAATTAAAACCATTGCTTAAAGGCTAATAATTTTGCAAATTTAATTAAATAAATAAATGTATTATGAAAGAAAAAGGTCTTAATAAGTATAAAAAGGTTATATAATTACCTTTTATAAAACTATTTTAATAACTTATAAACTATTATTTTTAATAATAGATTCAATTAAATAAAAGCTGTATAAGCTTATAAGTAAGATTATTTAAAAGCGCTTAAAAGGGGATTTTATTACTAAAAATCTTATAAGTTAATAATTTAAAATAAATTACCTGCTATATTTAGGGTTGTGATTTTAGTCATTAGTTATTAGTCTTTTTTTAGTGACTAACTAACTAGGCTAGTTATAACTAGTAAATAACTAACTAGGACTAGTTTTAGTTAGGCTACTAACTAACTAGTCCTAGTTTTAGTCACGGCACTAACTAACTAAGACTAGGACTAGTTAGTTAGTTAGTCACTTAAAAAAAAACTAAAGACTAGTTCCACTTTTAATAATTATTTAAATAAAAACCATAGAATTAAGCTATTTAATGTTTTATAAGTTTAAGTGATTTAAATTTATAGAATAGGTTTTAGTTTATTTATAGCTATTTTATTTAATTAGTTATAAATTTTTTAAGTTCTACTAATTTTAGAGAATCTTAAAAAAGGTGGAAAAGTTCGGGTCGACCTACCCTGTAGCAAAAATACAGCTTTTTCAAAAATTTATAATTAATAATATAAAATAGCTATTAATAAACTAAAATATGTTTTGTTAATTTAAAGTATTTAAATTAATAGATTATAAGAGTTTCCATTTTTAGCATTTTCATTTTAAAAGTTATTAATTTTTGAAAAGGTGGGGCTAGTCTTTAGTTTTTTATTAATCACTAACTAACTTGCCCTAGTTAGTCTTAGTTAAGCTAGTAACTAACTAACTTATTACGTAATAAAGACTAACTAAGACTAACTTATTATGTAATAATGACTAGGATAAGTTAGTTAGTCTTAGTTACTTAAGTGACTAACTTTTAGTGACTAAATCATAACCTTAGCTATATTATGAAAAGAAAGAATTTAATTATATTATAAAAAGAAAGCATTTTAATAAATGTAAAGGGGTGGTGGGACCTTTAGCTTTATATTAAGTGTGTAAATAAGTCCTAATAGCAAAAATAAATAATGTAAATAACACTGCTTAAAAATATAATAATAAAATGTAAAAATAAACACTAAGCAATAAAATAAACTAAAACCAAGCCTATAAGCAATAATATACTATAAGCAATATTAAAAATTACTCAAGAAAATAAAGAAAAGCATTAATAAATTCAATTTATAATTAATTAACTTAAGAAATTAAAACCTTAACTTTTTAATAAGCCTTTTGTTTAATATAAAAAACATTATATTATAATACCTATAACACTATTAATATAATAATATAAAGAAAAAGCCATAAGGGATATAAAAAAATAAAGCAAGTATTATTTAAAAATAGCAATAATAATAATAAAAGTAATAAATAAAGCCTTAAATTAAAAAACATTAAGCTTAGTATTATACCCATTAAAAATTAATAAAGCAAATACCGCTTAAGAAAAAATACCTTAAGATAGTATAAAAAGTAACCATTAAATATAACATTCATTAGTAAAGCCTTATTTATATATATAACAAAAAAGTATAAAACCAACATATAAATAATAATTTTAGCTAAAATAAATAAGCTTATTAAAGAAAAAAAAGCAAAATAAGCATCTTTATAAAGAAGCTTTATAAAATAAGGAAAAGTAATAAAAGTTAATAACAACTATAGTATTAAAAGTACATTATAATTTCTTAAATATGTTTAATAAAACAGCCTTTAATAAACTGCCACCTTTATAACTTAAAATTAACCATAAGATTAATATTAAAAAATATCTTAAAAAATTAAGCTACTTTCCTTTATATAAAATATTAGTAAATAAATTAAAAACATATTAATAATATATTATTAAACACTTATAAAAAGGATTTATTAAATTAAGTAAAATACTATAAAAAACATTAATTCTATTTACTATTAATAGTGACTTAGCTTAGTGGTTTCATGCCTAGTTCGCTTTTGCTACGGTGGCTTTCCATCGGTAAGAAAAAGGTTTAAATCCCTTAGTTACTATAAATTTTATTTCCTAACAAAATTAAACCTTAACACTTAATAGTAAAAAAAAAGCATTATTATTATATTATTAGCTTAGATTTATAATAAAGGCTAAACATTTTAAAGCTATATAGTTAAAAAGTTACTCAAGATATTAATACTAGCCTAAAAAGGCTAAGAAATAAACTAATTATATAAAGCTAATAAATAAAGGACTTTATTTATTTTATAAAACCTAAGCTAATAATATAAAAGGTATATTTTTACCCTATATTTACCTTTCCTTAAATAACCTATAATTAATATATAAGCAAAATTATTAAGTAAGTAGAAAAAAACCAATATTATAAATAAAAATAAAAGTATAATTAGAATATACTTTACTATTAACCTATTATTAAATTAAAACCAAAACGCTTTTTAATTAGCGGCTCTAAATACTATATAATAAAGTATAAAAAACACGCTTAAAGGCAAAAAAAGGTAAAAATAAAGATAGAGAAAACAATTAAGCACTTTATAAAGAAGGTTTTTTAGGCTAAAGGGCCTTTTCCCTTGCTTAAAAATAAGTGTTTAAATATAAACCTTAAACGCAGCTATTAACATTTAATAAAAAACTATTAAATTATAAATAAAACGCTATTAAGTAAAGGATATAATAGAAAAGTTACCTTATAACAGTTTTATACACCTTACCTATAATTAAAAATAAAGAAAATAAGTACTTAACGTAATAATAATAATAATAATATTAATAATAATAATAATAATAATAATAATAATAATAATAATAATAATAATAATAATAATAATAATAATAATAATAATAATAATAATAATAATAA